>CM030358.1:107305545-107765128 GCA_017893485.1 Hemerocallis citrina | reverse complement strand
CGCCGTTGCCGGTGACTATATGTTGCTGGCCGGTCGATGCCTTTATCGCCGGAGCTCGGCTACCTCTCCATCCGTTCGTGGTAACGGTCTTAAATTGGTTCGGGGTCAGCCCTATCCAACTTATGCCGAACGCCTGGAGAGTCATAAACGGCTTCGTACTCCACTGCCAGGCGGAGGGGATTCAGCCGGAGTTGAATGTGCTCCGGACTATCTATCAGCTGCACCAAGGGAATAGGTCGGCCTACCGGTACTATCTGACTCCGAGGCATGGGGGGAGGTTGGTCCTCTGTCCGGACTCTATCAAGTTTTGGCGCGAGAAGTACCTTCTTGTGCGCAGCGCGGAGGCCTGGCCTATTCCCGTTGGTTGGGTGGAAGGTGTTCCGAAGAAGGTGAAGGCACCGCCGGCACTCCGACCCGAAGACGAAGACGCTGTACGGGTGCTTCTCGATCGGCCGAAGTACGACTGGAGGGAGTTGACCGAGGACGTCTTGTATGAGGGAGGGCTCGCACATGTTAACCCCAGTACGCGGCTTTTATTTATTGTCTTCGTTTCCTTTTTGCTTTCTTTCCCTTGTCTTGTTCCGAGCTAACCAACTTAACTTTTGGTGCAGAGCAAATGGACTACCAAGCAGTGCTCGCGTTGAGGACGAGCCTCGCCAACAAGGCTCCGAGGAAGAGGAAGAGGGTGGCGTCGAAGCAGCCGGCGCCCAAGGCCCCGAAGATTACGGAGGTGGCCGAAGAGGTAGAAATCTTGGATTCCCCCGTCGTCGAGGTCGGGGCCGCTTCGTCGTCGGCTAAGGTCGGCGAGTTGCCCATCACCGAGGTCTTGACCATGGTGACGCTGCCGTTGACAAAGGCGGCCGAGGAGCTTCTGACCGAGGCTCATAAGAGGATCCACGTTCCGGACTGGCAGGTTCGGAAGCACGACGGGTTCCTTGGTAATTCCTTGGCGAGCATGGAGGCCGTCAAGCATCTCGCCACGCCGAAGGATCGCGCGGCGATGGAGGCCGGACGAGAGGGAGACGACATCATCGAGATAGTGCGCTCGGCGGTGTCGGTAAGTGCTGAGCCGAGCTCCCTCCTCTTCACGCCGACCTTCTTAAGTTGTAATTTTTGTGACTTTTTGCACTTTATTCGCAGATCGTTGTTCACTTCGGGCACCTCACCGAGAGGTTGTCGGCCCAGGAGAAGGAGATGAAGAAGGAGAACGATCAGGCCCGGAAGGAGAGGGACAAGATCCGGGGCGAGCTCGACAAGCTCGAGCTGAATTTTGAGGCGAAGTCGGCGAGGGCGACCTACCTCGAGGACCGGGTCAAGACGCTGGAGGACCAGCTTCGGCAGCAGAAGGAGGAGGCGGCGAAGCAGATGGCGGATGCGGCCGAGGCCCAAGCGGCGGCAGTGAAAAAGGTGGAGGAGGCAACTTTGGAGAAGGCGCAGAGCTACCTCGCCGTGAACATGGCCAAAGCTTTCGCCGACGCCCTCGCCCGGGTCACGGCGGCCTACCCCTCTGTTGACGTCTCGGGTTGGCGGCTTTTCCCGGGGTACGTCGAAGGCTTTGACCCCGAATCGGAGGGGGAAGATGAAGAGGAGGAAAGAGGCGACGACGAGCCATTGGTCGATCCGGCCGTCGGAGCTCAGGGGTCGGTGGTCACCCCCTTGGCGACGGTTGCACCTTCGGAGGCGTCGCCCTCGACCCCTTCTCGCCGCCCCGGGAAAGAGGTCGAGCACTGATCCCGTCTGTTTTTTTTTGTTTCTTTTTGTGTAACGCCTAATAGCGGACTGGCCACCGCTACTTTTTGTAATGAATGAAAAACTTCAACTTTTTGGGCTCGGCGTCTTGCACTTGTTTGTTGTATGTTAAGTGTTCGAGAGTTTGTTCACTAGAACCCCCGAAGTCTAGGACTTGGGCCATGTCTGAACTTTTGTTGCTCGTCTGTATTTCTTTTCAGCTCGCCCTGGTAGACCAAGAGATCAAGCGCGCAGGGTCGGATGCCAAGGTTCGAGCCGAGGCCGGGCTCGGGGCGACAAGGTTGAGTCTGGCGAGGTGTAGAGAGCGACTTTACGAGGTCGAGCTAGGACTGCGCCGAGCCGAAGCAGAGCGAGGACAGCTTCAACTTATCTTAGGGCAGCGGGACAGCGATATCCGGCGTCTGGAGGGCAGGATTGCCGAGATGACTGCCTTGGGTGAGGGCGGTGCCTCGCCATCTGCCTTCACTAGTAGCCTTCGGACCAAGTGCTTTCGCCACACGCTGACAAAGGTAACGGCGGAGAGGGACGACCTGCTTTCTGAGATTCAGCATTTGCAATCCACGGAGACCAAGCTTCGGACGGAGGGGGAGGAGCTGACAACTAAGGTGGCCGATCTCACGGCGGAACGAGATGAATTGGCGGCCGAAGTCGATGTTTTGAAGAGAGCCACCGTCGATAGGAGCATCGAAGTCACCCATCTTCGTCATCTCATCGCGAGCCATGTTGGAGTTCCGACCTCGGCCATACCGGCGTCATTTGAGGCCGACGCGCAAGATGGTTCATTGAGGGGTCGGATTTCCGAGCTGGAAGCGGAGGTGGCTCGCCTGAGGCCGCATTTGGGGCCGATTAATGTGAGGAGCACGTCATGCACCCGAGCGGAGAGCGAGCGGGGCATTACCTTTTACGAGATGGCGACCCGCGAGCACCTCGGCCATCCGAGCCCGGGGGACGCGCAGAGCTCGGTGGCCATTTCGTCGAGCGGCGCATCCGTCGGCATGACGGCCAGAAGCAGTGCCGAGGACACGTCTCAACTTGCCGGCCTCGGATCGGGTTCCGGAGGCAAACGTTGCCGACCTCAAGTGTCCTTGAAGAGGAGCATCCCTGTACCTCGGAAGCGTTGATGGGTCCGGGTTCGGTGTCTTGTAATATTCGCTTTTCAGCTTCTTGTAATCGTTTAGTGTCTTGTAATATTGATGTGAGTAAGGGTTGTTTTTAATAAAGTTGGAATCGATTTAACTGTTGTCACATCATAGTTGCTCAATGTTTGCTCTGATTGTGGAGTCGTGGAACCGAGGTCTGAGACTTGGCGTTTTTGATTGGTGTTGACCGCCGAACTTACGCGCGTAATGCGGTCAGTGGCGCGAACGTTCGGTGAACGATGCCGAGCTGAAAAGTGCCGAACTCACGCCCGTAAAACGATCGGTGGCACGGGTGTTCGGACAACTGAGGCTTGCTGAAAACGTGCCGAACTCACGCCCGTAAAACGATCGGTGGCACGAGCGCGTTCGGCGAACTGCAGCGAGCTGAAAACGTGCCGAACTCACGTCCGAAGAACGATCTTGGCAACAGAGCGTTGGTTTCCGAACCTTCGTGAGATTGAGGGCGTGGGAGCAATTCCGAATGGTGAACTACCCCTGGCTCGCCTAGGGGCGAACTAGCGGAGGAGAGTTGAACCAAGTGTTGGACTTCGTACCATTCAACGGCTGTGGGAGCAATTCTGAATGGCGAGCTACTTCTGGTTCGCTCGGAAGCGAACTTGCGAAGCAGGATCGAGCCAAGTGTTGGACTCCGGAACCATCGTAAGATCAGTTTAAGAGATGCAGGAGCAGTTTCGAATGGCGAGCTACTTCTAGTCCGCTTAGGAGCGGACTTGCGAAGCAAAATCGAGCCAAGTGTTGGACTCCGATCCATTCAACGGCTGCAGGAGCAATTTCGAACGGCGATCTGCCCCCGGCCCGTCTGAAGACGAGCCGAGTAGGAAGAGTCGAGCCGAGTGCTGAACTCCGAACCATTGTGTGATTAGTTTAAGAGATGCAGGAGCAGTTTCGAATGGCGAGCTACTTCTAGTCCGCTTAGGAGCGGACTTGCGAAGCAAAATCGAGCCAAGTGTTGGACTCCGCTCCATTCAACGGCTACAGGAGCAATTTCGAACGGCGATCTGCCCCCGGCCCGTCTGAAGACGAGCCGAGTAGGAAGAGTCGAGCCGAGTGCTGGACTCCGAACCATTGTGTGATTAGTTTAAGAGATGCAGGAGCAGTTTCGAATGGCGAGCTACTTCTAGTCCGCTTAGGAGCGGACTTGCGAAGCAAAATCGAGCCAAGTGTTGGACTCCGATCCATTCAACGGCTGCAGGAGCAATTTCGAACGGCGATCTGCCCCCGGCCCGTCTGAAGACGAGCCGAGTAGGAAGAGTCGAGCCGAGTGCTGGACTCCGAACCATTGTGTGGTAAGGGAATTAAAGGCGGAAGTACGCGATAATGTAAAAAACTTTATTTATTAATATCTAATGGTCGGCTGCTTCTAAAGTTGCTAGCCGTTATTACAATGAAAAAAGAACAAAGGAAAAATTACTAGTAGCAGGAGTGGTGGACCGACATCTCGAGTTACTTAGATAGGCGGGGTTGCCTTCTCTTGGTATTTCAAAAGATGGTCGGCGTTCCAAGTCCTGGGAATTTCTCTGCCCTCAAGGTCTTCTAGCTTGTATGCACCGGGGCGGATCACTTTGGATACTTTGTACGGTCCCTCCCAATTTGGGGCCAGTTTGCTCTTCTGTCCGGAGAACGAAATGGCCAGTTTTCGGAGGACCAGATCCCCTTCTTTCAGGTCGGTTGGGCGGACCCGTTTGTTGTAGGCGAGTTCGATTCTTCTTCGATAACTTCGCTGCCGTATGGCTGCCCTTTCCCGGATTTCGTCTATCAAGTCCAGGCTCGTTCTGAGCTCCCTGGCATTCTGTTCTTCTTCAAAGGCTACGAGGTGAGGAGAGGGTATCCCAACTTCTAGTGGGATGAGGGCCTCGGACCCATAGGTGAGATTGAACGGACTCTCGCCTGTCGGGGTCCGCTTCGTGGTTCGGTAGTTCCACAACACATTGGGCAGTTGATCGACCCACAACCCCTTGGAGCACTTGTCGAGTCTCTTCTTGATGCCGGAGAGGATCTGTCGGTTGGCATTCTCGGCTTGGCCATTTGACTGGGGATGAGAGACGGAGGAGAAGCGGTGCTGTATGGCTAGGTCTTCACATAAGACTCGGAAGGCAGCTCCAGCGAACTGCGTACCGTTATCTGTAACTACGACTCGGGGAACACCGAACCGGCAGATTACATTTTTCCAGAAGAATTGGACGACCCTATGCTCGGTAATTGTAGCCAGGGGCTCGGCCTCTATCCATTTCGAAAAATAGTCGACTGCCACGACTAGGAACTTCAATTGTCCGGGGGCCGGTGGAAATGGCCCAAGTAAATCCATCCCCCACATTGCAAAGGGGATCGGACTCGATAGGGAGGAGAGTGCTGCTTGTGGAAGGCGTCGGATGTCGGAATACTTCTGGCAGGAGGTGCATTGCCGAACGTGTCGTTCGGCGTCACGTAGGAGAGTGGGCCAGTAATACCCGTAGTTTAACACTTTGCGTGCCAAGGCTCTGGAGCCGGAGTGGGCTCCGCCGATGCCCTCATGGAGCTCTTGCAGAGCGTAATCGACTTGTCCGGGGAAGAGGCATCTTAGGTAGGGTCGACCATCCACCTGTGTGAAGGAGCGCTTATACAGAATGCCTTCGACCAGTATGTAACGCTCGGCTCGGGTCCTTATCTTTCGGGCTTCCTTCGGATTCCTTGGGAGGAGTCCGTCTCTTAAAAACTCGACGAGGGGCTTCATCCAATTATCTTCGAGGGGGAATGGCAGTGTTCCGACGGAGTTGAAGGCCTCGTCCTCTATGCTTGGCTTGAGGAGGACTTCTATCAGTACAGTTTGTTCGAGGCCTTGCAGGGATGAGGAAGCTAATTTGGACAGGGCGTCGGCCTGGGCATTTTCCTCTCTGGGGATTCTTCGGATGAGGGCCTCCTCGAAGAGCGCCATGAGGCTCTTCACTTTAGCCAAGTATTTTACCATCCTGTCATCGCGGGCTTCATATTCGCCGAGGACCTGGTTAACGACCAACTGAGAGTCGCTGAAGATCTGCAGGCGTCGTGCTCCTGCGTTTCGGGCCATCCCGAGGCCGGCTATGAGCGCCTCGTATTCGGCCTCGTTATTCGAGGCTTTAAAGTTTATCCGGAGGGAATATTGAAGGAGAAAGTCGTCTGGGCCCGCAAGGATGACTCCAGCCCCGCTCCCCTCGTTGCAAGAGGATCCATCGACATATACCGACCAGATAGGCGGTCCCTTCGTTGTCTGCTCGGAGTCGGGGATAGTTGTTTCCACTATGAATTCGGCCAGCGCCTGCGCCTTGATTGCGGATCGAGGCTGATAAGTGATATCATGTTGGCTCAGCTCGATCGACCACTTCATGAGGCGGCCGGAAGTCTCTGGCTTGTGAAGGATCTGTTTCAACGGCTGGTCGGTAAGAAAGACCATCGAATGAGACTGGAAGTATGGCCGAAGCTTTCTGGCAGCCATTACCAGGGCGTAGGCTATCTTCTCAATTTTCGGGTACCGGAGCTCGGCGTCCCGGAGCACTTTGCTGACGTAGTAAATGGGCTTCTGAGTTCTTTCCTCTTCCCTGACTAAGACCGCACTTAGCGTCTGTTCCGAGGCCGCCAAGTAGAGGTAGAGTGGTTCGCCTGGTATGGGCTTGCTGAGGAGAGGTGGATTGACGAGGTAAGCTTTTAACTGGTCGAAGGAATCTTGTTGTTGCTGCCCCCACTCGAATCCCTTTGCCCCCCTGAGGGCTTTGAAGAACGGGAGGCACTTCTCCCCGGACTTCGACAGAAAGCGCCCTATGGCGGCTAGGCGACCAGTCAACCTTTGAACTTCTTTGATGTTTCTAGGCGGAGCCATGTCCAGTATGGCCCTGATCTTCTCCGGATTCGCCTCTATTCCTCGTTGGCTAACCATAAAGCCGAGGAACTTGCCCGATGAGACGCCGAACGCACACTTGTTCGGGTTGAGTCTCATATTGTGCTTTCTCAAAACATCGAATGCTTCTTGGAGGTCGGCCATGTGATCAATGCCTCGGATGCTTTTCACAAGCATATCATCCACATACACTTCCATGTTTCGGCCAATCTGGGCCTGGAATACCTTGTTGACGAGGCACTGGTACGTTGCCCCTGCATTCTTTAGGCCGAACGGCATGACTCTGTAGCAGTAGAGCCCTTGGTCGGTCACAAAAGATGTCTTCGGAATATCCGGGGGGAACATCCTTATCTGATTGTAACCCGAGAAAGCGTCCATGAAGCTGAGGAGCTCATGTCCCGAGGTTGCGTCAATCAGAGTGTCGATGCTCGGCAGAGGGAAGGGGTCTTTAGGGCAGGCCTTGTTGAGGTCAGTGAAATCAATACAGATTCTCCATGTGCCGTTGGACTTTTTCACCATCACCACGTTTGACAACCACTCAGGATAATTTACTTCCTGTATGAACCGGGCCTTCAGCAATTTGTCCACCTCTTCTTTGATAGCGAGCTGACGCTCGGGAGCGAACTTGCGCCTCTTCTACTGGACCGGTTTGGACCCCGGATCAACACTGAGGCGGTGGACCAAGAGTTCTTCGGAGATACCGGGCATGTCTGCAGCAGTCCATGCGAAGAGATCTTGGTTGGCTCGGATACATCTTACAATATCCGCGTATAGTGCCGATGGAAGGGTCTTGCTGACAAAGAACTTGCGGGTCGGCTCCTGCTCCGAGAAGAGTGCCTCCTCCAGCTCATCTACAGGCTCGGAAGTTGGCCGAGCAGCATCTTGTGGGATCTCGAGTGTTTCTAAGGAGAGGACGGGTCCGAGGGTGGAAGTCATATAACACTTGCGGGCCTGTTCCTGGTTGCCCCTGACTTCTCCCACTCCAGCTCGAGTGGGGAATTTCATTTTGAGATGATAAGCAGAAGGGACGGCCTCAAGAGCAGCCAGGCCGGGCCGACCCAAAATGACGTTGTAGGCCGCTGGGACATCTACGACCATGAAATCCATTGACTCCGTGCGGGTAGTAGGAGTTTTGCCTGCTGTGACATCGAGGGTAATCACCTCTTCGATTGTCACCGGCACTCCCATGAACCCATGGAGCGTGTACCCGGCGGGCTTGAGTCTGTCTCGGGAGAGCTTCAACCCCTTAAAAGCATCGAGGAATAGGATGTTTACGGAGGAACCGTTATCTACTAAGATCCTTTCGACTTTGAAATTGGCCATGTGAAGGTTGATGACGAGTGCGTCACAATGAGGGGTGCGGACGCCCTCGAGATCTTCGTCAGAGAAGGTGACGGGCACCCCGAGGCCTTTGGGAGGAGGGGTGGCTCGGACAGAGTTCACTTCTCTAATAAAAGCTTTCCGAGAAGAGTTCGAGGAGCCCCCCATTGGGCCCCCGTGGATGAGGTGGAGAACTCGTTCTTCCTCAAACTCTGGCGTCTCTTCTCGCTCTGGACGTTTGTTAGCCCCCCGAGGCTGGGGGGGAAGCTCGCCTTGGTCCTTTCTCACGAATTTTGCCAACTGCCCCCTCTGGATAAGGGCCTCGATCTCGTTTCTTAACGCTCGGCAGTCGTTGGTGTCGTGCCCATGGTCCCGGTGATAGCGGCACCATTTTTCTCTATCTCTTCTCTTAGCAGGGGTGTTCATCTTCGGAGCAGGAGGTAAGACCCCTTCTTTTTCGACTTCCATGAAAATGGTAGAGATGTTCGTGGTGAGGGGAGTGAACTTCTCAAATCTAGGAGGTCGGCGCTGGCCAGTATTATCCTTCTGGAATTTCTTCGCGCCTTCTTCTTCCGTTCCCTTCCTCTTAGATCCGGAGGCAGTTGCTTCCCAGTTGGGTGGTTCCTCGGCCTCTTCAGCTCGGATGTACTTTTCAGTGCGGAGGAGGAGGTCAGAAAAGTCATGTGGCGGTTTCTTGGCGAGGGAGGAGCGGAGGTTGGAATTAAGGATATTGGATTGGAACGCCGCGGTAGCGACGGATTGGTCGAGGGATGCGATGGTTCTGGCCTCGGCTGTGAATCTCTTCACGTAGTCCCTCAATTTCTCCCCCTTCTGCTGACGGAGGTGCAATAGGGAGATGCTGGTCTTCTCGGCCCTTCGGCTGCTGACGAAATGGGTGATGAACAGGGTTTCGAACTGTTCGAAGGAGAATATCGACGCCGGGGCAAGACGAGAGTACCATTCTCGAGCTGGGCCTTTCAGAGTTGCAGGAAATGTTTTGCAGAGGAGGGCATCGGAAGCTTGATGGAGGAGCATCAAAGTCTTAAAGCTTTCGATGTGGTCAACTGGATCGGTCTCCCCAGTGTAGTTCTCGAACTGGGGAGGTTTGAAACCGAAGGGAACGGGAGCAACCACTATGGTCCGGGAGAAAGGGGGTCGGCTAGGACGGAGGGTCCTCCCCCTGAGTTCTTCTTCTCGGTTTATCTGTCCCAAGAGTTTTTCCACCTCGTTCAGACAGCGGTTCATGGTGTCATCTCTCCGATGGTGACCTGCCGAACCCCGGGACTCATCTTCGTAAGAGGGGGAGCGAGGGCTGCGGCGATGGTAGCTTCGAGAGCGACGAGGACTTGGGGTGCGCCTGGAATTGGTAGGAGCGGGTCGAGGAGAAGGGGACCGTTGGTGAGGGCTCCGGACCGGAGGAGGGGATGGGACCCTCTGCTCATTGGGGTTCTGACGGAGGTTGAGGGCCTGTTGTACCATCGCTTGGAATTGTTGGAACTCGGCCCGAGTAATGGGTGCCTCATTGTTCCTAGGCTGCTGCCTGCCTGCTGGAGAGTGCCTCCTTCGGTAGTGATCGGGGGAGTCCTTTCTCCCTCTTCGGACGGGGGACCTCCTGCGCTCTCGGTGTCGGGGGGATTGCTCTCGCTGGCGGGAGGCTTCCCCCCGAGCCCGCTTTTCATCCAGATGGCGACGAAGGTCGTCATCTTCCGGGCGTTTGGGAGGGGTATTGCGGCGACCAGAGGCTCGGGGATGATGGGAGGCCATGGAGGCACTGGAGGCGGTGTGGATGGGGATGTTCTCTTGGTGAAGAGGCTGTTTCTGGGGGTTAGGCCCCTTCGGATCAGGATGTGGGGGGTTCCGTTGGAGCGGCTCTTCCACGGTAGGAGGGAGCTGCCCTTGTTGCTGAGCGGGATCAGGAAGGACCTCCCCTAGATCTAACTTTGCGAGGCGGCATGGCAGGAGAAAACCTGTTCACCGGAAGGAGGAAAGGTCGCTATTCGTTAGTTTCCCACAGACGGCGCCAATCTGTTGCCGCTAAATTCGGTGTGGGGGCAAACAGATGAATTTGTGAGTTCTTGGGGAAACTGAATAGGAGAACCTGTATACCTGTTCCGTCGGGCCTTGTTTGTCGCTCCCTCAGTAGACCTGCAAAAAGTGCGAGACACCGGGGTTGTTCCCGGCGACGCACCCTCCGACGCTCAAGTCAGTAACCAGAAATGATTATGAAAGAGCGTTTAACTAGAGAAAGATTGATTACCTCTTAATGGAGATGGGTGGGGGGTATTTATAGGCGTCTTAGGGAACGGATTAGGAACGTAATCCTCGTGATCTGATATGGAATATTCTCCCCGTAAACAGATTAGGAACGTAATCTGATAAGGTATATTCCATGTAATCAGATAAGGAATTTAATCCCCAAATCCCGGTGAAAGGATAGACATGAATCAGGGCCGTTGATTAATATTAATCAGAAACCCTAATTCTATCCCTTCTGGACCGGGTTTGCTGCGGGTTGAAACCCGCACCCGGTTGAGGTGGATCCGTTTGCGGGTAAGTGGATCTTCGTGGAAGACAACCATTACCCGCTTCAGACCCGTCGGTAGGTGAAACTACCGTTTTACCCCTGAGCTTCAAGATTCGTGCCCCATCTGGACGGTTCCGATTTAACCCCATTTTTAGCCATATCACTAATCTTATAGCCCAAACCAAGTCCTATTCTAAATCAACTTTTATATATATTATTTATTTTAATTGAGCCCAATCTATTTTATGATTTGATAAACTATTTAATTTGTATGTCCAATTCTCCAATGCAATTTCTAGCCCAAATCATCTAAACCAAGACCCAAAAAAAAACCAAAACATGTCAGCACAATCTCTTCTCATTCAGATAACCTACCCCAATAAACTAATTAATCACCCCACTAATCCACCCCTTCATTTCTTAACCGAAATCTACCTATTATTATATTATATTTAATATTTTATATATTAAACCCCCTTGTTCTTTCTCTTTCTCGTACTCTCTCTTCCATCTTCTTCTCCCACTCTATCTTTCCCCCTCTGTTTCTCAAACAAAACAGTGGACCCCCCCTCTCGTCGCCTCCCCATCTCACCGTCGCTCCCCTCGACGCCGCCCTGCTACCACTCGCGCAGCCTCGCCATTGCCTTTGTCGAGCCACTGTCCCATGCTTCCTCTTTCCCGCACCCTGTTTCTCTTCCACCAGGGTAGCCAGCACCGCACCTTCGACCTCACCGCCCTGTCTCCTTCCCTTCACCTCGTAGACTTCTGCCTCTCCTCCGCTCAAGCCCCGAGCGTCGCCCTGTCTTCACCTCTCGACCCATCGGTGTGTGGTATTTTGTGTGGAGGATTGCTATTTGGTGTTTTGTCACTTTTGCTGTTTAGTGTCTCGCCCGTGTTTTGCTTTGCTGCCCGAGATTCTGATCCCGTTATACTTGTATTCAGTATCATCGTCGTCGGTTATCAGGAAAGTATCCACTTGTACAAATTATTTGTTCTCGTACAAGCTTTCTTTGAAAAATACCACAAGTATATTCTTTGACTATCTGTTACAAATTCTAATTCATATTCATTGATTTAGGCTTGAAATCTGTTATTATACAAAATCCGTTGACCCCATATTCCTATATGATCACATGCATTACATGAACACGATTGATATACACATATGTACTCTTAGGATTATACATGACTAGTAACTGCACGTGCGATGCACGCTAGTATTATACACGTGCTTTGCACGTGGAAATTTTTTTTTTTTGAGGGGGGATGAAAAGGGGGAAAAAATTACGTGATTTTCACGTAGGGGAATTTTTTTGGGGGGGGGGGGGAATGAAAAGGGGAAAAAAATTTCCAACACGTGCATTGCACGTGTTGGGTTAAGGACTAAGGGGTTCTCCCATTATAGTAGTATAGATTATGTGCATGATTGTTTTACTCGTGATAGTAGTTTAAATATGATATCTTGTTATTGTTGATTAAAATTAATGAAAGTAACAAGCCGGGGTATAAGGATAAAGATCTAGTAGTGGGCAATATAGAAGAACGTACTTGGACGGGAGCTCGTGGTTTCCCGATGCAAGTTGTAAGTTGCAGGTTGCAAGTTGCAAATTACAAGTTTACATGTTTCACGGTACAAGTTTATACTCTACATGTTTCACATTGCACGTATCTCGATACAAGATTGAATGTACATGTTTTTCCCAAGTACGTGACCTATAGAATCCAACACTAAGTCTAAACATTCACTTGATTGCATGTATCAAACATGTGATTTGGGATGCATGATTGCTGCACTAGTTAGGTTAATAAAAGACATAAGATTAACACGTACACTTACATAATCCAATTACATGTTACATATTCTTATTGACTTGTTTACTTGATTACTTGTTTACATGCCACTTGTTTCATAAGGTCTTATTCATGATCCTGTTTACATGTTGTATTTATCCTATTACATGATTCTTGATATCATGCTCTTTTTTCTGCTTCTTATTTTGTTTTTGTACTTGTTCCGTTAGCTTGTACTACTTGCGGCCTGTGACTTGCATTAACGAGTATCTTCTTATTTCTTCTTTTGTAATAATGTACTTGTAGGTCCGGATGGAGAATTACCCGAAGGTGTTGCTGACCAAGTATTTTAGTCTTGTTAATTATCATATTATCTTTAATTCATGTCTTATTCATGCTACTCTTTATTGTATTCCGGGCATGTTTGACCCGTAACTACTTTGTATTTTCCAGCTGTTGGTTATGTTATGAACTATGTCACGTACTTTTGTTATCTTATTGTGATTTCATGCCTGCGTGGTTTATTTTGTTATCTTATTGTTGAGTTACCTATACAGTTTATGAATGGTGTATTCGCATCATTCGTTGGGTCTCAGTCACAAATTCGTATTCCTATATTTTGAGAAGTGCGACGTGACAGCGAGTCAACGGAGGCGCGGTGGGGGTAGCTTTCGTTAGTTGTCGCCGTCGGCAATCGCGCCAGAGAATGGCTGGAGGAGCGCCGTTGCGTGGTCAACGGCGTGGGGAGCACCACTGCATGGAGCGTCGGTGGCGAGAACGACTGTGGGAGTGTTGGCGTAGCTTGATGACGGGCTTGATCAGTGGCTGGAGGAATGATGGGAACTCGATGGCGGGCCATCGCCAACACTCGGGAGAAACAAAGGAGGGAGGCCGTTGTTGAAGTTGCGACGGGAGGAGAATGTCGTTGAGAGTAGGGGATGGAGGAGGAGGGTGAAGGGCGGCCGGGGAGGGGGCGGCGAAACCCTAGCCGCCAACCCCTCCAAACTCAAATCTAGATCTAGGGTTTTCTTTTTTGGGTTTTTTTGGGGGAGTTTCTCTCTCTAGATTTTCTAGAGATTGTATCCGTGACCAATGTTACCATGTAGTCTAGTCCCTTTACTCAGATATCTTAATTGACCACAAGGCATAGAGCGTCTCACCCTTATATAGTTCAGTATTTGGTTTCTTGATGTCCGAGTAGACTTACTAAAACAAATATGCTCAATATCTCATATTGACTCATTTGAGCAAGGTCATGCATTTTGTAGTCTCACTCAATCAAGGGTCACATAGATATCGCTCCTATTATGTAAGATAGACAAATTCTATCTAAGTCACTCACATCCCTCCGCATGATTTGTAGTATATCCAATAGTCGACT
This sequence comes from Hemerocallis citrina, assembly GCA_017893485.1. Classification (NCBI taxonomy): domain Eukaryota; kingdom Viridiplantae; phylum Streptophyta; class Magnoliopsida; order Asparagales; family Asphodelaceae; genus Hemerocallis; species Hemerocallis citrina. The sequence goes on along the minus strand of CM030358.1, from coordinate 107,751,356 downwards.
TCATAATCATCTTATTATAGGCACGTTTGACGATATTAAAATATACAACTTCTCATGTAGGAAACTATAGTGACTTCAAGTCAAAGGACTATGTACACCATGGTCACTGTGAGAACCACTTATGACACTCACGTAACGATTCATGGAGCGTTCTCATGGTGGGTTAGTCCAGTACATTATTACTCTAATATGTACCCATGTGAAGTCTTGATATCTCATATCCATGACCCGTGAGATATGATCATCAGTCTATGCACATACTAATCTCTATTTATTATTATTGTCCTAATTCATAATAATACTTAACTAGGGACATTTAAGAATAGTGTTCTGATCACAACCAATATGATCTCACAATCAAGTCATGCACTTAATATCCCATGGTATTGAACCTAATATTCTAAAGACTTTATTATGTTTATTTAATCACAATAAAAAAAACACAATAAATAAAATGTCTCATATATGAAATAAATGTCACGATGCAATGTAAACTAGTAATGTCAATACACAACTGACTTCTAGGGCATGCATACACCAACAATCCATTCAAATTTCCACACACAAAAATGCAGGTACCTGTACTTCTCCATGGAACCCCAATTTCGTAAATATCTTTCTGTCTCCACCAACTTCACCTTTTCCTCAGTCAAAGACAGGATTGATTGGGCTACCTCTGTTGAGATCACTCTTCTCGGACATTCCTTATGGGGTCACATTGATGGTTCCAATCCTCGTCCCAAAGATCCCGCCAATACCGCATCAGCAGCCGACGAGAAATTGATCCAAACTTCCATGCCACTTTGGAGTGACCATGATCGTCGTATCATTTGTAACGCCCTGGACCCCGCTCAAACAAATTCTAACATCGGCCCACTACAGGCTGCCTCACAAAAAGTGTCCGGACTATTTGGTGCCTCTTGATCATAGCCTTCATAATATATTCACTTACTCTCTCTCCTCTTCCTCTGATGTGGGACTAACCCACATCACCACTTCACCATGCACGTGCACCATATGTGTAGCACACACCACGGACACAGCGAAGCCCCTTTCCTTGGCATCTGGCCCCCACCTCCACGTCACCCACGTGGATAGCAGCAACAACAGCCAAACCCCACTCACTTCTTAGAGCATCTGTAGTCGTTGGCTATTTACTATTTTTTTGGAAAAGAAAAGAAAATAAAAAAAGAGCTGCTGTCATTGGCTGTATACCCAAATTTTGGGTTTTGGGTAAACAGTGGTCGACTATATTTGGGAGACGATATAGGATTTTGGAAAAAATAGCCGACAAAAGATGATTTTTCGTCAGTTCAAACAGACGAAAGAACATCTTCCATCGTTGAGTTTTTTTTTATTTTTTTATTTTTATAATTTTAATAATTATAAATTAATTAATTAATTAATTAATTTATATTTTGTATATTAGATGGGTAATTCCATTTTAAAAAAATATATAAATTTGACCTGATAGGAAATGATTTCCCGTCTAATCAATTTTTTTAAAGAAAATTTGACCGGATAGGAAATGATTTCCCGTCTAATCAATTTTTTTAAAGAAAATTTAATCGGACGGGAATTGATTTTCCGTTTGTGGCAATTTATTTTTCAAAAAAACAATTTCCTGTCCCTTCAATTTTTAAAAAAATATTAAAATGAGCAGAGACGGGAGATGAAGCCCCGTCCCATACATTTCTTTCATTTAAAATCCTACACAACCACCCTATAATTATTTCTATGGATAAAAATTAGGTTTAAATTGAAATTAATTAAAAATTAATATTTATTTAAGCTTTAATAAGAATTAATTAGGATTAATTTAACAGTTTTTATGAATTAATTATGATTTAATTTTTTTTAAATACAACGGACGGGAAATGATCGCTCGTCCGTTCATTTTTTTAAATTAAAACCCAAAATTTGGGTTCAAACGGCTACAACTCAAACTCATTTTTTCTATTCTTATATGCCAAATACCCAAAATTTGATTCCTAACGACTATAGATGCTCCTATCTCCTTCATTAATTACGGATAACTACCACTTTCAACATAGATACATTCAACATCCCCTATAGAAATCTCTATAGGATAACTACCACTCTCACACTATATCTATATATATATATATATATATATATATATATATATATATATATATATATATATATATATATATACACACTCTTAAGTACGGAGTGTTACATCATTGCCTTTATCGTCTTCTCCGTCGACCGCTCTCTCCGTGCTAACCTACTTCGTATTCGTCCTGCTTAGGCACTTTGACTTCGGTTGACCACTCAGTATGTTCAGGCTAGCGGACTCTGTGAGTATTAGCTACTTGTTCAGTCAGTTCTTGATCGTCAGGGCGATCCTACCACTAGACGGTCTACCACATATTCTTTCTATTTCTTGGTGATACGTTGATCTCATGGCGAAGCAAGAAACATGCCGTTGTTGCATATTCTTCCACTGAAGCTGAGTACAGAGCAATGACTGCTACTACTAGAGAGATTTTTCATATTTGTTGGATGTTGTCAGATATGTGTGTCACTCTTACAGGAGCTACTCCGCTTTATTGTGATAAGCAGAGTGCATTGCACATTGCAAACAACCCAATTTTTCATGAGCGAAAGAAGCACAAAGAGATAAATTGTCACTATGTTCGCGAGCGTTTTGAAGCAGGGACAATTTCACTTCATGCTGTTAGCTTTTCACAGCAGAAAACATACTTCTTCATAGAATCCCACACTGTTCAGAGATTTTGTTACCTGGTGGACAAACTCAAACTGTTCGACCCATCGTGAGTTTAAGAGGGAGTATTAGATATTGTATTATATATTTTGTCCCATATCGCGTTATGTATCAGTTTAATGTTTGGTTCCCTTCTATATATAGAAGATATTGTACACAGTTATAATTAATCTACTAATATTTTCATTCTCTCTGTTACCCTCAACAATAATCAATTTTATCTCCTACCTAGACTTTAGGATTTTTTCTTCTTCTTGAATTGGGATAGGCTATTAGGTGTGTATATATATATATATATATATATATATATATATATAAGAAATGCTCGATTGAAAACGGGTCTGTTTTCACAGACCCGTGAAAACAGACCCGCCTTGGTTGTATGAACCTAGGCCATGAAACAACGGCCTAGGTTATAAAAAATTGAATGAACCTAGACCGTTGTTCCTAGGTTATAAAAAATTGAATGAACCTAGGCCGTTAAAAATTGAATGAACCTAGGTCGTTACAACGGCCTAGGTTCATTCAATTTTTTATAACCTAGGCCGTTGTTTCAGGTTCATTCAATTTTTTAGAGCGAATGAGGCGAAGAGTTGTTTGGGACGAATTCCCAAATTACCGCTCCGCCACTTAAGTGAGATGGGTGATGGGCGGGCTCGATCTGATTCGTTGATTATGATCAAGAGCGATCCAACGGCCAGAATCGCTATTTTTACGGGTCTGTGAAAACAGACCCGTTTTCAATGGAGCATTTCTCTCTCTCTCTCTCTCTCTCTCTCTCTCTCTCTCTCTCTCTCTCTATATATATATATATATATATATATATATATATAATAAAACAAAAAAGAAAGCTATTAAGTGACTCTCCTTCAATCCCCCCAAAATTAAAGGCCCATATCTAACCTCACAATACACATTTTCCTCTCAAAAGTTTTCCCCCAAAATTCAAATTCAACCCCCCCCAACCCACTCAATTTTATATAAATATAGAAATATGGACTTTTATACCCTAATTTATAATTATTTTTCATCATATACTAATGGAAACATGGACTTTTATTTACAACTAATTATTGTCATACTATTCAAATTTCAGCTACAGAATTATTGATTTACTGTTTACAAAACTTTTCATATGTATCATTCTGAGGACATGCCGTAGGCACGTGGCCACGGGCAAATCTAGTGCGTGTGTGTGTGTGTGTGTGTGTGTGTGTGTGTGTGTGTATTATTATTATTATTATAATATATAATAATAATAATATATAATAATAATATATCTCTAATCTCTAATATTATAATGGGAGAGTTGGGGTTGTCAATTGTAGACAACCTGTAATTTGTAGACATTCATTCAACTATCTAATCTCAACCATTTATTTTTAAGTGAGAATTATATTAACCACTCATTTACTCAACTGTTGTTAGTTACCATAATACATTTAAAGTTCAAATTTATTTATGACATAATTATTTATAAAAGTGTCACTCATATAAAATAAATATAAAATAAAAGTATGTGGGAGGTCTCAGGTTGGAGGCCAGATTACGTATTATTTTTTACTATATGAAAAAATTTAATTAATTAAAACGTGCATCGCACGTGTAGATTACTAGTTCAAATTTGGTGGGAAAAAGAAAAAGGTGTGGTGATTGGATATATAACAATGCTATATAGGTTGCCAAATTTGAGAAAAGAAATAGCAATTTTAAAATTTGACAACCCAAATAAGAAATTAGTGTAGAAGGGGTTTGTCATTTGAATTGCCCAAATTTAAAAATGACAGCCTAAAATGGCTATTGATGTAGATGGTCTAAAGTACAGAAAATGACAGCAGAGGAGTCCATTGCAAGTCATGCTAGAACGAGGGGTCTAAAATAAATTTCCACAGAGATGAAGTCAGAATTCAGCATCTGGTAAGCAGTCATTAGAGCATCCACAGTCGTTGAAGCCATTTTTTGGGTATATAGCAATTTGGAAATAGGAAAAAGGGAATGTTGCTGCAGTCGTCAAAAGGTAAAATATAGCCGGACGGTAGATTTTTTTCCGTCCATTAAGAATGACGGGGGATTATCGTCCGTTTCCATTTTTTTTTTTTAAATTTTTTTTAATTTTTTTTTTCACTAGAAGACAAAAAATTAAAAAAAAAAAAAAAAAAAAAAAAACAAGAACAGGCCAGGGACGGGAGATTAACTCCCGTCATTTTGGCCGATGACGTGGACCAATAGTATAAGTTTTTTAATTTTTTTTTTTTTTAATGCACTACACGACAAGAAGAAAAAAAAAAAAAAAAAAAACAGAAAATTGGCAACGGACGGGAGATTATATGCCATCAATTTCAAATGACGGTGTATATTCCCCCGTCAGCCAATCGGATCGTTTTTTAATTTTTTTTTTTTTTTAAAAAATGGTTCGGACGGGATAAAATCAACCGTCAATCTCCTTGGACGGTGTATAATACGCCGTTGGTTGACTTTTTTTTTTTTTTTTTTTTTAAGCTTCTTAATCATTGGACTTGTACGGGACGGAAGATTATCTTCCGTCAATTGGTTCGGACGGAAGATAATATTGCGTTAGCTATATTTTCCATTTAGCCAAATCGCCTGCTATATTTGGCATCGAACTGTTCATCGTATACCCAAATTTTGGGTATTTGGACGACGACTGCAGCTCATTTTTTTTCCAAATTTTTCAAATTTTGGGTATTTAGCCCACGACTGTGGATGCTCTAGGAGTTAAATTCATTTCACACTCGAGTTGACTCCACTTGTGCTCCTGCTAAAACTGTGATGTGAATAATTTTTGGCAGTTGCAGGACTTTTGAAGTTTCAGTTTCAACTGATACTAGTTTGAGCGAATATTCAGTTGTACTACAGTTACCTTCTTTATATTGATTTTCATTTCATTCCAAGTTTTAATTGGAGTGCAGTTTATTTCTTCTTTCCCTATTCTTTTCCTTGAAAACGTTAACCGCATATTTCTTTTACGAGAATATAAAATATTAGACGATTTAAACCCTCAATAGCCTCTGGGCATCAGCTCTTACCACAATGTCCAAAGTTATCATCTACGGTAGCAATTCAAGTTGGATACAGTCTTAAGCGTCTAGCATGTTAGAATATCAGATGCAGGGCCGGCCCCCACCTTAAGGCCGGTGAGACGGTCACCTCAGGCCTTCGAATTTTTTGCAATTTTAGGGTTCCCTAAATTTGTATTCACTTTATAAATATAAACACATATTTTGTGCGCAAAAAGATTATATTATTATTAGGGCTGCCAAAAATAATTATTTGAGCCTTTCGCTTCGGTTCCCGGGAACTCAGAACCGGCCCTGATTAGACGCTCAATCTTACCACAATCTACTGCTAGGGTCTTTTACAAATACTAATACTATCGATTCTTTTTTTAACTTAAAAGGACGAATTTTCCATTACCTTTGCAATGTATGACTTTCTCTCAGTTAAATTTTCTCCCCCTTCTGATCTAGTGGACAATTGGAGAGCCCAACGTACAGTCACTTCTCACTGCCATTAATTGGCATAAGCCCAGAAAAAAATAAAAAAATGACGGAGCAAGATCCAAGAGTGGAACTATTCTTTTCTGATGCTAAATTCCAGCTGTTAGTGAACTGTTCTTAAAAAAATGACCAAACGTAACCCCGGCATTATGGGTGCAAATAAAGCAGAGAGAGACAGGGCTATATTCTTATTTGATTATTTTTACCATATACAAATAATATTTGGATATTAAACCCAGAAGGTTCATAAATGCTACACCCGTATTTTTGTACACTACTAATGAAGGCAACCTGATGTGAGAGTCATACAGATTTTTGAGTTATGTTTATAATTAAGAAGATGGAAAAGGTTTATTCGATCTTTACCTTATACTCTCTTCCATTATACTAACAGCATAGATTAGTATAGATGACCTTACATCCAAAACCGAGATTGGATCACATCAGAACTATAAAATGGAAAGAATTGACCATGATGTTCGGATATGAACCACTAATTGGCACCAAAATAGCAAGGTGAGAATGATAATAAATCATAATGTTTTTTATTTTTTATTTTTTGTGTGTCATTCTTCTTTTTCTGATAAATCATAATGCTTTTGAAACGGGTGAAATTCCATATCGGTGGTTGCAGAGGGTATGCCCCAAAACTGATGAACAACACATACCGATGATCATTTCGTTTACTTATAGCTACATAGAATTGAAAACTCGGATCATATCAGACCTATAAATGGAGAGAGTATACCAAATGCTCTAATGTTTGGATGCGAACAACTAATTGGGCCCTAAAACAGCAACATGAGAATGATCATCAATCACATATTTCTTGTTTTTTTCTTTTTTAATAATCATAAAATCATGATGCTTTTGACAGGGGGTCAGATTCGATATTGACGGTTCTGGAATGGATGGTTGATAAACAATGCATATTGGCATGCACTTCTTCCGTTTTATTATAACAATAGAAAATAATCCAGGCTACTCTTTTTCCGTTACACAACAGTATAGATATTGTAGATGACCTTGTACCAAAAACACAAAGATCGAATAGAGATAATTGACGAAATGCCTAATGTTTGCTACGGATCAACTAACTGGGCCCTGAACAGCAACGACAGAATGGTCATGATGTTGTTGTTGTTGTTTTTTCTTCTTTTTTATGGGCATAAATGATCGGGCGGGTCCGGAAGCAATGGCCCACTGTTGTTAAACAATGCAATGCACACCAGCATTGAGTCTGAGAATGGAGCGTCGGTGCTCCTTACAAAATTCTTTTAAAAAAGGGTCCATTGATTAATCAATAACATAAGCTGCATAACTCAAAAGATAATCCATTGAATGTAATATTTTATACTCTTTGAGTCTTTGTTTCATTAATTGTTCATTAATGAAACAGGTGACCAGGTGCAACTTTTATTTCAAAGAAAAAAAAAAGAAAAATGAATATAGAAAAAAAAAGATAATCATTATGGTATGTGAATATGGTAAACTAAAACCTAAAAATTCATGTATTCTTTTGTGTCTGACTAATATGGTGAAAAAAGGGGCCTTAATAGGACCGTACAATGTTAGGAATTGGATTGAGTGAGGGAAATCCTTTGGTAAATTTTATATTATCTTTGAATTACGGTGTTTATAATTCTTACCTTGTAGGATTTTACTTGTACATTAAGGGTCTGTTTGGTTGGTTGTAAAATGTTTACAAACTATGAAGATCACTATAGATAAAAGAAATATGTGAAAATGAGCTCTTTAAAAGTGGTTATACTGGGTTATCTTCTCCGTCCTTTGAAAAACCCAACTTTAGGCGATTCAAAAAGCGATTCAAAAAGTCCTTCTTCTCCGTCCTTTTCCTGCCAGATCCGGCGGATTCCCTCGCCGTCGACCCCCCTTCCCTTCATTAAATTTGTTCAGCTCCCGATTATCTATCGACCCATCTTCCTTTTTTAGCCTCTCTCCCTCGTCTCGGTTTTTCATCCCCCTCCCCCCCCGGTTCTCTTCGTCACCCTCTTACGTTGTTGTGCTCGGGCGTTTCGTTCCTGTACTGAGTGGTAGCCGTGCTGTCTCCAGCGGTGGTGCTCCTGTTTGCTCGGGGACCCTTGTCTGTCGCGCTTCGTTCCAGGCTGCCCCCTTGCTTTGTGAGTCCTTACAGCGGTTTCCCCCCTCCAGCGGCTCTCCGACGCATGGTAGGCCAGTGTTTGTTTCTCCGGTGGAGCTGACGTCCCCTCGCTGTGAGTATTATTTTATTTTTAAGTGCTGTGAGTAGGATTGGTCCTTGGTGGTGCTTCTTTATCGGTAGAATTCTGGGATTGCTTTGAGCCTTCGTTGTTTGTTTTCATTTTCATAGCTTTCTTGCTGTGGTTCTGAGCAGCTGTGTTCGTAGTTTTGGGGTTTTATTATCCCTATTGTTCTTCGCTAGATTCGAGTATCTTTCGAGACACTCGGTTTCGCCTTGTTGCTTATTATTTGATCAATCTACTGATCCATTTGTAGTTACTGCTTTCGGGCTTTCCGTTTGTTTATGCTGGATTTGTGTCCCCCCTCCCCTGGGGACTTCTTGCTAGCGATTCTGCAGTTAAAGCGCTGACTGAGTTTTTACAAGATTACCCGTTCTTACTTTCCTCCCTTCCTCTCTTTTTGCTCCATTCTTATTCTCCTGATTGGAGTGTGTGGATTCTCTCCTTTTAGTATCTCTGTTTAGCGGAGGCCTTGGCCTATTATAGCTCTGGTATCTTTTCTTTTTGCGGAAGTATTCCCACCCTGTTAGTGGTTCCTCTATTCTCTTACTCTCCTTTAGCAGAGCATTGTGTTAGTCCTTTTTGGAAGGGCTTCTTCCATGGATTTTAATAGGGTTGCTGCAAGCTCCTATTGTTCTTTTCCGCCTCTGATTCCGCAGAGGAGTTGTTACTCTCCTTCGTCTCTTAAGCCCGATCCTCATCGGGTTTGCTTCAGGTGCCTCCTTCCGGGGCATCTTAAGCGTGATTGTAGGAATAAAATGAAGTGTTTATTCTGTGATAAGCTCGGTCACTCGCGTAACCGATGCTTTTCCCTTCAAAAACTTTTGGGATGGCCCAGAGGGCACCCTTTACCGGCCAAACTCCTATCTTTCCTTAATTACCCCGTCTTAAAGTTCAAGCTTATGAATAGATCAGTTAGCTTTCACAGTAGGGTCGAGTGCCTATGCCTCAAACCCTCTGTCTTGTTGGATAGCTCTGGGTCGAACTCCTCCCCATCTAGTCCTTCTCCTTGCACATCGACTGTCTCTCTTTATCGGCCTAATATTGCTTTCCTTTTTAAGGATCGCAAAGTGTTCTCGAACCTGGTTAGCGCCCCTCATCGAGCCTCTTTTAGGGATCGCCCCCGCGAAGTCCCGAAGTTTCCGTCTTCAGTCAGGAAGTTTGGATTTTATCCTTTTGGTTTTAAATCCAACTCCTCGTATCTCTTGTTGTCTAGTAGTGCGAAGGAGCCTGCTCATTACTCCCGCACTGCTGACTCCCCAATCCTCCATCCAGACAGAGCCATTTTTGAGTTAAAGTCCCCTTCTCTGGACTATAATTTTCCTTGTAATTTGAAGTTCTCTTCTTCCTTATGTTCTGACATATCTTTCCATTATCCTGGATGCCTTTTCTCTTGGTACCAACTCTTAGGGGCTCACGCTTGGTTCCATCTGACCCTGAGGGCTTTTAAATTCTTTTTGCTCTCCCTCCCCCATAAGTATACTAATAGTATTGATCTCTCTTCTTCTCCCATTGTGGACGACACTACCAAGCCCTTCCCATCTGTTTCATTGATCGCTCCCAGCAGTCTCGGCTCCCCCTCGCGTCCTATCTCTGTAGAGTTTTCTCCTTCTGACCTTCAGACGATCTCGGCCCCTTCTGCTTCGGCAGCTTTTCGCCCTGTCAAGCGGAGTCATAAAAAGAAAGTGTTCTATTGTTCCGTGATTCGAGTGAGTGCCCGCCTTCTTGCGAAGAAAGCAGGCTCTGTGGTGGCTCGTTGAATCCCCTGGTGGCAGTAGTGTCCTTCCGCCGTGATGCCTCTAGAGTCTCTCTTGTCTGCTGGTGGAGGTTGTTTCTCCCCTGTTGTCTTCGGTTGGCTTATTGAGTCTCTGGGCTTCTGCTTCGCTCGATGGTTTTTTCTGGTTGGAGTTCCTTGCCGGGTTTTGCCCTCTGGGTTGTTTACTGTTTTTGTATCATTTGTATGTATTTATTTACTTGCTTTATTCTGTTTTACCTCTTGTAAAACCATTGATGATTGTATGTTTCATTACTGATTTATTGATTAATATATTTTTGATGGCTGGAGCCTTAGGGCTCTATCCGATTCATCAAAAAAAAAAGTGGTTTGCTTTGATGTAATTTTATTGTATTTTAGGATAAAGATGAGAGAGAAAGAAATTTAATGTAGAGAATTATGTGGAATTATTTAATTGGACAGAGTAAAAAAGTAGAAGAGATAAATATTTTTATAACTGCTACAGTAGCGCTACAGTCCTATTCCAAAGAAATCCATGGTTTTTTGTTCAATTTCTTTTGCTGCTACAATACGCTATTGGTGGAATCCAAATCCGGCCCACTTACGCCTAAACAAACTGGAGAATAATGTTTTTCTTTGGATTTTAAATCGCTACAGTACACTTGCTGCATGCTAAACATGACCTAAGAGGATAAGAGGGTATTTGAAAGTTTGAAATATTTAGAAAATCTTCCACTAAAAATATTTTGTGAAAAACTTTATTTTCACCAACCTTGTTTAGCTGCATTTAGCGAAAATTATCTTCCTATAAAAGAATTCTATTTGAATAAATAAAAATTTATTAAAAAAGATAAGAAAGATAAGCAAATATAAGAGAAAATAAGCAATAATAATTTTAAAAGGTATTAAATAAGTTTTTATGAAATTTCCTTCAAATATTTTAATTAAAAATGGATGTCACATCATATGGTAATCATATTGAGTGACAATTTCCACAAATTTTTTTCTATTACTGAAAATTGTCGGTAAAAAGTTCTCTTATACTCATTCAAGAAGTAATCCAATTTGCTATTTTGTTTTTATATGATTTCATTCAACAATGAATTGTAATAAATGGCTGCTTCACTACCTTTTTAAAAAAAAAAAACTTATATGTGTTTTTGTATTTAAGTTAAACGTTGGGATTTTTTTTTTCTTTTCATTTTACCCAAAAATCAAAGACACTGGTCACTTAGTTAGTCAGGAGGAATTTCATGCCAAAGATACATAACAAATTTTGAGTCAAACAAGAAAAACAGAACAAAACATGGATATTATTTAGTTATGGAAAATTTTAATTTTATATGTATGCAAGTATGTTTATCTAAAAGCTTGATTTCAAGACATGGATAATAGTTTGTTAACTGTTATATACTTATTCTCAGAATCTGGGATTTCAAAACATGGATATCTACAAAATTTCATGAAGTTGTTACAGAACTCTGTTTTTGTTGCTAATATTTATGTAGGGAATTGGCGTTACAAATCGTGAATGATTATGCTTAAGATCGTGAGTTATGTTTGCCTTTGTGATTTGTGACATGGGGATATTTTTAAGAATTTCAATTCCTAGCATTAATTTTCTATTAACAAGCTTCCGTGATTTTTCTAAAATACCCAGATCGAGGAAAACAAGTGGAGGAGATCAATGGCGCACATAAGACGCTTCTTTCTTTTCCCTCCGGTATATATAGAAGGATGTAGATATAATATATTGTTTTCACCCGGTCAGCGCCTGGCTTCATTTGTCTTGTAAGCATTGTTCATGAGTTAGAGCATCCACAGTCGGAATGGTTAGAAAATGCATAAATACATATTTGCATATAGTTTTTTGAGAATTTGCCACAGTCGTCGAATAGTATATTATAGCAATTTAATATATAATAATATCAGACGGAGCTTTTCTTTGCGTCGGAGGGGTTTAATAATTTTTAAATCGTTTGTGTCGGAAGAAAAAAAACTGAAAATGGGTGGGACACAACTTGAAGTTGCATCCGAGTTATGGGGAGGTCTCGGACACAAAGAGACCTTGCATCCGACCAGTTTTGGAGGTACATTCGGTTTTTTTTATTACGAAAAATTATTTTTTGGGAAGGGATGCAACAAGAAGTTGCGTCTGACGATTAAAATAAACTTTTTTAGGTACGCAAAATCACTTTGTGTCGTTTAAAATATGCATAATTCTCATATCGTGTCTCATATATAGCAATCTACTGTTGCTTTTTATCCAAAATATACATAAATAGCAATCGACTGCAGCTCGCCGTTTGCTATAAAATGCATTTTATGGATAATTGGCAAACGACTGTGGATGCTCTTAGATGACTTAGTGACTTACATCTTCACCGGATACAAAGGATGATTCTAGATGCATTAAATTTATATTTATAACTTAACATCATGCTTTGCTAAGCACATGTAGTGCAGTAGACAAGACTTCTCACTTTTAAATAAGATATCATAGATTCAATTTCGGCCTTAGCCAAAAATACTTAAAGATGTTGGAAAATCCCTCTCTCTCCTCAATATGGTTGGCTATATGGCTGAATGGAATGCACCATGTGATTTTATTCATTTTGTAATTTTTTTTTTGCTAGACATGATAATTAAAAATAAAATAAAAACAACCACAAAACACAGGAGCATCCCTTGATGGGAAGATCTCTATAGCATCTTCCTCAGCCAACACAAGAAACTCAGGGTCGGAGATGTTAAGTCACTGAAAGCTTTGACCACTACTACGTTACATTTTTACAGCACAATCAGCACACATATTTATCTTTCGATATATGTGTACTCCACCAATATTCTTACCATCAAGTATGAATAATATATCCTGAGAAATGGGATCATGTTCGCATCTTGCACAGATCTGATCAATAACAAGTTTCAAGTCTTCCTCATAAGAATATGACCATTGTGAGATATCGAATGAAAGACACTAAGAACCATCCACAAACTTCTTCTTTCAGTCACGTTGATAGAATAGTCTACCACAACAATCTCAATACCCAGTAAAATTTTGTGTTAAATTTTACTGGGTGGTAATTGTGAAAATGGTAGGCCCAGTCGAAAGCAAGGATCCAGGAAAGTGCGGAAAAGTCCATAAACCATGGTCTGTGAAGTGGGCCCGGCCCGTTTTGTTTGGTACAATGAATCAAAAGGGTTCATTTAATCTGATTCGTTGCGCTGGTTTCGTGATTATCCCTTGAATTCAATGTTATGGGTTAATAGGCCCCTAATGTTCGGGATCAGGGGCTACATTTTTCATGCAGTTATTGCATCAAAACAAGTCAAATAGTGCTTACAATTGTCTTCTTCCTTAATCATTTCTTCTCACAAGGGCTACAGTTTTTTTCCTGCAATTATTGAACACACAACTGTCGATGGGGCTTACTAGTTACTATCGTCTTCTTCCTTTCGTATTGTTTACTATTTAGAGAATGTGAGTACAAGCTCATCATAACTCTCGATTTTTACTAGGTACAGTGTTTATTTGTTGACACGGTTGTCTAATCATATCGCTATATGATTGGAGTATTTAATTTAATGATTATAATTAATCTTCGGTCTTAAAAAAACAAAATACGGATAAAAGGCATGTACTCCATAATACATGTGTTGGTTTTTTCCCCCCTCTTTTTTGATACTAAGATGGGATCCAACACTTAATCTTGGTCCAGCCCAGTTAGGCTTTGGTAATAATGTACAATTTTAGCCCATGTTATTTTGGTATAAAATATTGAATGGTTGACGGATGCTGGAGAATATCCACATAACTTGGTGATTTTTGGTTAAAAAATCTTATAGATTAACTTATATCATCTTTACTACTATCACTACAAATCTAGGAATTAAGAGTTTTGCATGAATTCATCAATTTATAAAATCTTGAACAAAACATTTTGGGTCAGATTTATATGTCATGCATTTGCATAAAATCGGTCACCTAATTGTTAAATTTCAGTTGCACACGACCTTCGCACAGTGTGTCTGGTAAGTAACTAGTAATCCTAGATTTAAGAGTTTATAGCCGTTTAATTAATATTAATTACTTGGAGCTACAATTCTTTTGCTCGTATTGAAAAAGTTATAATGCCCCGAGCCCAGTTAAATCCTAATTCGACTCAAGCACGTTAGTATCATTCATCAAATTCATTTCAGAACTGCTAACTAAATTGTCATGATAATTTATATATCCTTGTTACATTACATCCACAACCTCAAAATGTAGTATCCTGCCATCCACTTACACACTTTTAGTTCCAACTAGGACCTTCATATCACATATTTTAGTCTTATGGATATAAGCAGGGCCGGCCCGTCTCAGGTCCCTGGAGTTTTTGTGATTTTAGGGGTTTCAAATTTATACTTCCCTTATAAATATAGGTATGTATATAATAAGAAAACCTACCGTACAAACATAAAACAAACAACCGTTTACATAGACATCATTATTGCTATGCCGCGCTGCAACCGTCCAGTTCACGCTTCAACGCGTACTGTGCAATGTTGCATCACAACCCTGGTGAGTCCAACTACTTGGCAAGTAATATTCTCTGTAACCTCACGTTTTAATTTAGGATTCATTATAAGAAAAAAAAAATACATGTTAAAATAAGTGTTAGGATTTGATTGGGTTTTGGATTGTTAGGGTTTGAGAAGATGGAAGAGAAGAGAGGAAGAAGAAGAAGAACCGGCTGCTATTAGAGATTAGGGCAAAATGTTGATTTGTTCATTCATTTGATTCTTTGTTACATATATGTGGATACAAAGCCCAATGGGCTTAAAAGCAATTTGGGTTATAACATAACAATCTCCACCTTGAACCAAATTGCATCTAAAACAAACTAAAACATAAAGCAAACATAACCTAAAACAAACTAGCAACATGCTAGAAACAAAACTAGCTCAAACTAGCTAGAAACAAACCGACATCAAACTTGAACAAAGCTTGAACTTTGCAATTGGAAGAGGCTTTGTGAGCATATCGGCCGGATTCGATTCGGTACCAATCTTCTTCACGGCAACCTTGCCTTCCGAGATCACATCTCGAACAAAATGGTATCGAATGTCAATGTGCTTCGTCTTCTCATGGTACATGCGGTTCTTAGTCAAATGGATCGCGCTTTGGTTGTCACAAAACACCGTAATAGGACCCTCAAGTGAAGACATCTCACCAACAAACGCCTTGAGCCAAATAGCCTCCTTAATAGCCTCAGTAATTGCCATATATTCGGCCTCAGTGCTTGAGAGTGCAACGGTGGCTTGAAGTGTAGACTTCCAACTAATTGCACAATCTCCAAGGGTAAAAACATAACCCGTCAAGGAACGCCTCTTGTCCAAATCACCCGCAAAATCCGCATCCACAAAGCCCGTCAGTTTCTTGCCATTACCAAACTCCAAGCAAGCATCAATAGTACCTCTCAAATAGCGGAAGATCCACTTCACTGCTTCCCAATGCCCTTTCCCCGGACAAGAGAGATATCTACTTACCACACTAACGGCTTGAGCAATGTCTGGTCGAGTGCACACCATCAAGTACATGAGACTCCCAACTGCACTCGAATATGGAACCTTTTCCATATATTTCTTCTCATCATCGGATTTTGGGCTTAAAGCGGCCGAAAGCTTGAAATGCGCCGCAAGAGGTGTTGAAACAACTTTCGCCTTCTCCATGCCAAAACGGCGTAGCACTTTCTCGGCAAAACTCCTTTGTGAAAGAAACAACTTTCTCTTGGACCTATCCCTTGTGATCTCCATCCCGAGAATCCTTTTGGCGGCCCCCAAATCTTTCATCTCAAATGCCGAACTTAGTTGCTCTTTCAACCTCCTAACTTCTTTCAAGTTTGAGGATGCAATCAACATGTCATCCACATAGAGCAACAAGTAAATGAAATCTCCACCATCCAACTTCTTCAAATAAACACAACTATCAAAATTGGAACGATGGAAATTAATACTCACCATGAATGAGTCAAACTTCTTATACCATTGCCGCGGCGATTGCTTAAGGCCATAAAGGGACTTCTTCAAAAGACACACACGGTCCTCCTTTCCCGCAACCTCAAAACCCTCCGGTTGGCTCATGTAAATTTGCTCCTCCAAATCACCATGCAAGAAGGCAGTTTTCACATCCATTTGCTCCAATTCCAAATTCTTCATTGCCACCAAAGAGAGCAAAACTCGAATGGAGGTGTGCTTAACTACAGGAGAGAACACATCATTGAAGTCCACACCTTGGACTTGACTGTACCCTTTAGCCACTAGCCTTGCCTTGTATCGAAAATCCACGGGATTTGAGCCATCAATCTTCCTCTTAAACACCCACTTGCAACCCACAATCCTCTTACCACTGGGAGGCTTCACAAGAGACCAAGTCTCATTTTGTTGCAAAGATTGTAACTCTTCATTCATAGCGGCAACCCAATTGGCCGCATCTTTAGAAGAAATAGCTTCTCTGTAGGAAGATGGCTCACAATACTCCACATCCTCTGCAATTGCCAAACAATAAGCAAAGTCGGAGTATCCATACCTTGTAGGTGGTCTTGTTTCTCTTCTAGCTCGGTCCCTTGCCAATGCATAGGGTTGTACCTCTTCTTGGGCTTCCTCCAAATTGACATCATCATGTGAGATCAAATCATCACCTTCTTGGACCGACACCTCAAACTCCACATTCTTCTCAACATTCTCATTCTCCTTAATAGTCGGCTTGGGTGCAACATCATTTGCCTTCAACATGGCCGACTCATTGAAAATGACATCTCTTGAAATGAGGAACTTGGATGATTCGGGACACCACAACTTATACCCCTTCACATTTCTGGGATACCCAACAAAGATACACTTCTTCGATCTAGGCTCCAACTTTCCTTCATTCACATGCACATAAGCGGGACAACCAAACACCCTCAAATTAGAATAATCGGCCGTCTTACCCGACCACACTTCTTCGGGTGTCTTCAACTCAATTGAAGTGGTAGGAGATCGATTCACCAAATAGCAGGATGTGTTAACGGCTTCCGCCCAAAACTCCTTACCCAAGCCCGCATTTGAAAGCATACTTCTAGACCTTTCAAGTAGTGTCCTATTCATCCTTTCTGCAACACCATTTTGTTGTGGAGTGTTGACCACCGTCTTGTGCCGAACAATCCCTTCAGCCTTGCAAAAGTTATCAAACTCACGGTTGCAAAACTCCAAACCGTTATCGGTTCTCAACCTCTTAACTTTCTTTCCTGTTTGGTTCTCCAAAAGTGACTTCCATTCTTTGAAGGTGCTAAACACATCACTTTTCTCTTTCAAGAAATAAACCCAAACCTTCCTTGAGAAATCATCAATGAAAGTAAGCATATAACGAGAACCATTACCTTTGGAAGGCTCACGAGAAGGTCCCCAAAGATCCGAATGGATGTAGTCAAGTGTTCCCTTGGTCGAATGAATGGCCGTGAAGAAGCTCAACCTCTTATGCTTGCCAAATACACAATGCTCACAAAACTCCAAGTTGCCCGTGCACTGGCCACACAACAAGCCTCTCTTGCTCAAAATGGTCATCCCTCGCTCGCTCATATGCCCCAATCTCATATGCCAAAGCCTAGTAGTCTCCTCATCTGACATAGTACCCGAACGTGCAATGGCAGCCGAGCCCGTGACCGTGGAACCTTGTAAGAAATAAAGTGTTCCAATTCTCTTCGCCTTCATGATTGTGAGAGCCCCTTTAGAGACTCTGAGGACTCCACCTTCACTTTGGAACTTACACCCCTTTTCTTCGAGAGACCCCAAAGAAATCAAATTCTTAGACAAATCGGGTATATGCCTCACACCCGTCAACCTTCGGATCTTTCCATCATGGAACTTAATTGTCACCGAACCAATCCCGGCAACCTTACACATATTGTTGTTCCCCATGAGAACCTTACCATCCGTAGGCTCATAAGTCTCAAACCAATCTCTGTTCGGAGTCATGTGTTGCGAAGCACCCGTATCCATCACCCAACAATGCATATCATCAACATTAGTGTCTGTCACACAAAGAGTATCAACCGTGTCACATTCAGCCACATTGGCCTCCTCCGAAGAAGAACCTTTACTATCCGCCTTTTGTTTATTTTTGAGCTTGAAACAATCGGCCTTAATGTGTCCCTTCTTCTTACAATAGTTGCGCGTCAAATTCTTGTGCCTAGACTTCGAACGGGTCCTTGTATCTTTCGAGTTTCGGTCCCATGACCTACCTCGATCAACAACTAAACCAACACCTTGGCTCCCTTTCTCATTATTGGTCATCTCACTATCAATGTGCAACTTGGCTTGCAAATTGCTCTTAACATCTTCTAGAGAAATTTTATCTCTACTATAAATCAACATATCTCTAAAAGCCTTATATGATGCGGGCAATGAGCATAATAACAAAAGGGCTTGGTCCTCATCCTCCACCTTAACATCAATCTTGCTTAAATCATTCAAAATAGATGCAAACTCCGTAATATGATCGGAAATTGATGTACCTTCAACCATGCGAAGAGTGTAGAGGCGCAGCTTCAACCGCAGTCGATTGGTGAGGGACTTCTTCATGTAGATGTTCTCCAACTTCTCCCACAAAGCCTTAGCGGTCTTCTCCGATAGGACCTCTTGCAATGTCGAATCGCTCAAGCACAATTGGATAATAGAGAGCGCTTTATCATCCATCTCTCTCCATTTCTTATCCGGCACCGCATCAATCAACTTTTCTCGACCAAAAATGGCATCCTTAACGCCTTGGCTCGACAAAATCGCTGCCATACGTACTTGCCATAATGCAAAACTCGTCTTCCCATCATACTTCTCAATATCATACTTCCCCGACATATCCATACAAATTTCTTGAACCCAAATCAACAAAACACCAAATTTTCCCCAAAAATTAGTTACTCAAAACACCCCAAAAATAAACCTTCCTTCTTGATTCCTCCACTCCCGCCCCGTCAATCAGCTCTTCCCTTTCCCCTTTAACTCAATCTCCTCATAAACAAAGCAGGCAAGAAATGCAGCAAGGCACCAAAAATCCAGAGGCTAGTGACGCCTCTGACTCTTCAGCTGCCGAGTACCAGAAGCTCCTCGCCACCGGATTCTGGAAGAGATCGGGACTGATCTGATCGGTCGTTGGCCGGATCTGGACTGAAGAATAGCCACCGGATTCTGGAGGAGAAGGCCAACGAGATCTCTGTATCCGATGAGGAGGAGGAGGAGGGCTCGACGACGGCTAGGAGGTTGGAAGGGATCTCGACGACGGCGCCGGAGGAGAAGGGGATCGTCAACGACGGCCAGGTAATAAGGTATGGGTTTTGGTGTTGGCTCTGATACCAGTTTGTTAGGATTTGATTGGGTTTTGGATTGTTAGGGTTTGAGAAGATGGAAGAGAAGAGAGGAAGAAGAAGAAGAACCGGCTGCTATTAGAGATTAGGGCAAAATGTTGATTTGTTCATTCATTTGATTCTTTGTTACATATATGTGGATACAAAGCCCAATGGGCTTAAAAGCAATTTGGGTTATAACATAACAATAAGTAATTAAAGAACTTCTTGAAATTAGAAATCGATTTCGATATAGTAGCACTGAAAGAAGACAATTTACAAATCAAACTCTGCTTTGTTTCCAGTTTCCATAAAGTCAAACATTTAATTTAATATTAAACAAGAATGTGTGATCTGATCTTTCTATTTCATTACTTAAAACTCAATGAACAATAGATCAAAAATAAACCTTCACATCCAATATCAAACTAAATACCAATGTTAATGTCCTAATATCCCAATGAGTCCATTGTCTCCAAAGTGACATTTCATTAGAATATCATGATAAATTATCATACTTATCATGATAAATTAGTACATGTAACACATGTACTAATTTATTTCATATTACAATGCCAATGAACATACACTGATAATTAAGATTTCAAATTACAATGTAATATCATATATATCAAATTATCCATAATCCGATAAATAAAGCAATTGAAAGAAATTCATAACTTTAAAAAGCATAACACCAAAAAAACACACAAATAGAAATATCATGATAAATTACTTACTTCAATTGATAAATAAATAAAGGTCAAACTTTCTTAAAAAACTCTTTGTGAACTCATTCTTCGCTATTTCATATTGCATACTTATCAAGTAACATTTGAGAGAATATAAGATTTTAAACTTTTGTAAACTAACATTTTTACATGCATAATCATTAGATTCAAAATTCAATATCAATATATACAAAATTCATCTTAAAAAAGTCACTAGAATCAACATATATTTCTAATTTAACTGATTAAATAACCACTAATAAAATTTGCATTGTTTCAGAAAGAAAAACCCGTCACACTAGTTGTAAGTTTGGATTTTAAAAATAAAGTTAAACGATATCCAAACATCATAAAATTTTGTGGAGAAGTTATAAGATATATACAAGATACGTGTTAAAAAATTTCAGCTTCAAATTTCATGTAGTTAAAGAAAAATAATTTTTGAAAGAAAACTCAAAATTCAGGACAAAAACTGTAAAATATATACATATAATTCCAAGTTAAATTCTTAGTTTATCAATTTTCATTCTTACTCTACCAAAAGAATCAGAAACATCAATAGATAGATAAAGTTATAATTTCTAACTTTATATACAAATTTCACAAAATAATTTTTTTTTGGTTTTTTTTGGAGAGAAATCTCACAAAATAATTACTGAAACCCTAATACTTTTAGTGTAGAGAACAAATTACTAATAAGGGTTTCAATTCTTTATCAATTCGTGTTTCCCCTTCTTCCTCTCTGATCAAGCCTTCAATTCCAATAATCCTATCTTAAGATGGTCCTAAACTTACTCAAATCGTTGAAACAAAAGGGTGGGTTTGATATTGGTTTCTCTTAGGGAATAGCCCGTGCTTTTGATGATCCAGTTCCTGAAAGTTTCTTTGAGAAATTAAAAGAAGATGAAGAAGGGTTGGGTTCTTTTATACAAAGGTGTTATGATCCAAATTTAGTCCCACATCGATTATATGAAAAATCAATGTTCGGTAGTTATAAACTTGGGTTTCCTTTCTTTAACAACTAGATTTTAAAGATGAATTCTCTTGGGTTCCTACTACCAAAATGGATGAGGTGAAAAGTGGTGAGTTGAGCAATTTTTTACTAAAATGACCCACTTTTGGATAGTTTGCTTGAAGGATCGCAAATTGAGTTAGCAAGTGTATAATTGACTTTTTTCTTCAAGTTTCACAACTTGGAGAAAAACTCGAAGAAAAAAGTCAAGTATACACTCGTTATCTCAGTTAGCGACCATGTTTTTACTAGGGTCGCTAACTGAGTTAGCGAGTGCCGTTTTTGAATTCACTTAATACCATACTTGCTATCTCAGTTTCTTTTTCCCCTGTCTCTCTCCACACTACGAAACCCTAGTGGCCCAAATCTCATTCTCGTTCTACCCAGTATTCGTGTGATATTTGTTCATAACTCTTGCTATTTGATTTTTGGTTAATTTTGATGTAGGGTTAGATTTGAAATTGTGAGTTAATTTGAGATGTGTTCAACAATAAATTGAGAGTTTTGGTTATACGAATTATGCCTATATTGTACTAAGTGTGAATGATTTGTACTAAATTTAATTGGGTAATTAACCTAAAATAACCTATATTGTACTAAGTTAGTTAGTGTTATTCTTGAAATATTAGTGT
Source organism: Hemerocallis citrina (assembly GCA_017893485.1). NCBI lineage: Eukaryota > Viridiplantae > Streptophyta > Magnoliopsida > Asparagales > Asphodelaceae > Hemerocallis > Hemerocallis citrina. The sequence continues at coordinate 107,729,371 of CM030358.1, read as the reverse complement.
AAGTACAGACTCGTTATCTCAGATAGCGATTGTGTTTGTACCACACTTGCTATCTCTATCTCAGATAGCGAGTGTATGGTTGTATAGAAAAAATAAATAAAAATATCAAGTTTAAACTCGCTATCTCAGTTAGCGAGTGTGTTTGTACCACACTCGCTAACTGAGATAGCGAGTGTATTGACTTGGAAAAAAATATAATTGGGTTTAGATTCGTTTTCTCAGTTAACGAGTGTGGTACAAACACACTCGCTAACTGAAATAGCGAGTCTAAACCAAAATATATTTTTCTTCAAGTCAATACACTCGCTATCTCAGTTAGCGAGTGTGGTACAAACACACTCGCTAACTGAGATAGCGAGTCTAAACCCAATGATTTTTTTTAATAATTCAAGTCAATATACTCGCTATTTCAGCTAGCGAGTGTGGTACAAACACACTCGCTAACTGAGATAGCAAGGCTAAACTTAGTATTTTTCTTTACTTTTTTTTCAAAGTGTGGTGCAAACACACGAATAACACTAACTAACTTACACTACATCGGAAGAAGGCTATACCGGCATTTATACCCCGGCGTTTTCAAAAAACGTCGGGGTAGACTTATGTTATTTCGTGGGGGAATATAGACCATTAACATACGCTGGCGCTTTTCAGAAACGCCGGAGTATTATGTTATACACTGTAAACGCCGGTGCATAATCTGGGGTTTTTTTAACCCGCCGCCCCCCAATTCCCCAATTCTCCTTTTCTTATCATTCGGGGTAATTTTTTTTTTCTCTCTCTCTCTATCTCTCTCCCCCCCCTCCCTCCAACGGAGTGCTATCCCGCCGCCGACCCTACGCCATCGTCTCCTCCGCAGTGCTCCCGCAATCGACCCTACGCCGTCGTCTCCCGCAGTCGTCATCTTCCACCATTACGTGGTATACTTATTTATAACTTTTAATAAATTTTGTATTTATGAATAAAATTATTTGCAATTGGGATTGTGTGAATGAGTAATTAGGAATTATAAAATCTTGTGGAGGAATTTTGACTGATTAGGGTTTGCTAAATTTGTGAATTTGTTATTTAGAATTTGTCAACGTCATCCGGTTCTTCGGGTAAAAATTTATTTAATGTTAATTTTAGGGGTTTTAGGGTTAATTTTGTTTTGGGATTTGTTAGTTTGATTATTAGAGATGTCGAGTTTGATTATTGATTTGTTAGTTGAATTAGAGATGTCGAAAGTCAGACAGACCAGTGAGGTTGATCAAGAGGGTTTCATGGGTGATCAGGGGATGCATTATTATGGGTACTGTTACTCAGGTTCATTGCAATTTTAGTATTTGATTGTTTGATTAAGCTTGTTTATGTAGTGGGTTTTAACGAGGGTATTGGTTTTCAATTACGTGGAGAGGTGCGCTATCACCAATCAGAGCTTTCTTGATCAGAGGTACTAGTCCAATAGTAAACCCAACAATCAGAGAGAGAGAGAGAGAGAGAGAGAGAGAGAGAGAGAAAGAGCATTGTAACATCATATATGATATATTTGTGATTATAATCAATATTTAGTAATGCGACTGGGTGAGATATCTTTTTGAAAATTTGAAAGAACATTAAAAAATCTGGTAAGTTTTCTGATTTTTTAAATATATTTTATATATTTATAAAGTTGAAATTTTGATATGATTTTTGAGATTAAGGGTAGTTTGTGATCATGGGTATGTCTCAAAAACTCTGCTTGTAATTTCTATGGAGTTTTTTTTAGGGAATTATATATTTTTGAGGATTGTTGAATGAAGATAAAGTGAGAGCCAACTGAGATTCAAATGGAATACTTTCTCTTTTTTATGATTAAAAGAGAGGATACTTCTTTTCTATGAGTACTAAATACATATAATTACAATAGTACTCGGAACACCGAATCTTCCCAAAAAGTTGATATCCCTCAATCTCTACTTGAGTTCAGTCACCCGTCTTTACATTAGAACTTGAGAGTTAATTTACATTTTGGTGTGGTTTTCCCATTTACAGATTGTTATTCGCGTCAATGTCCTTCTGACCTTGAGAGTTAATTTGCAGTTTGTTATTTGCTGATTCACAGGTGGTTTATGCTAATCAATGTCCTTCTGACCTTCATTTTTGGTTCTGCACTTGGATGGATAGTTAATAAAATCACCAGAGCTCTTCCCCAGTTGAGGGGCCTCATTATGGGTTGTTGTTCAGCAGATAAATATCGAAAAAATTCAAAAAATACTACAAAATCAAAGTAATGCAATGAAATCTCCTTTTTTTAGATATAAATTCAACCATCAAATAACAATAAACGTGTGAACCCATTCACTCTCTTAACAGCTTTCATTTTTTTAGTTTGAAAAAAGCTTCAAATTTTCAATCAATATTTTACATTCCGATGCATCACTGAAGACTTAAAACAAAAAAATTATTGGATATAATGGCTTTATAAGGCATGAAGTTCATGTTGAATGTTTTTCTATTCAATATAAAAACACAATGTAGTTTGTGATGAAACATGGTATAGATGCATCAAACATCAAAATAATTATGATAGTAACTAGTTTTGGATGAATTTTGCATTGTATATGCAGTCTCTATTATCTAATTTCCAGATAGTAGTTAACAATCTAAAATTTGCGAACAGGAAATTTGGGCAATATGCTTCTCATTATCATCCCTTCTCTTTGCAAAGAAAAAGCCAGTCCATTTGGTGCTCCATATGTGTGTCATACATACGGATTAACTTATGCTTCGCTGTCCATGGCTGCAAGTTATTTTTCTGTTTCAAACTTGGGTCGGAAATTTGTCATTTTTATTTCTGTTTCTGGATTCTATTTGTCACGATATGCGTCTCTTTTGGTATATCAGTATATAGTACACTAAGATGCGGTAGACTATATGACAATATATTATATTATTAACTCTACCTGATACTATGATACACTATTTATATTAAATAAATAAAAGAAGGAATGAACATGCTTTGCTCATGTGACTTATGATAATTGTTTGCTTCAGTTATTTATGAGATTCGATGGCAATTCTCTTGCCATCTCTTTAATCAAAAAAAAAAACTTATGATAATTGTTTGTATTGTGATTTTACAGCTAGGTGCGATCTTTCTGTGGTCATATGTATACAATATTGTACGGGTAACTGCAAATATAACAACTGTTAGACCAACAGTGGAATCTCCAGATCTGCATACAAAATTAATCTCTGAGAGTTGCAAAAACTATTCAGTATCTGTTGATTATATTGATGAAAGTGAACTACCAGTTGCAGTATCCGAAGATTGGTCTTCCTAAAGGAAGGTTAGCACCATTGTTTTATATTTTTCTCTTTAGTAATTTGTTAGTTATCCCGTCAGACAATATTCGTGAATATCATAAGAAAAATATTGATATGTCTTTTGAATTTCTTTCTGTAATATGATTTTGACCATTTCTGAAATTCTTTTCAGGAAATTATTTGTACAGTACGGCGAATACTCTCTTCCATATCATCAGTTATTAATTTCAAAAGGTTGTTTGCACCATCAACCATCGGTGTGGTATGTTAATGTTCTTTCAAATTTTCAAAAAGGTTGAAATGGTTTGTATTATTCCAGTTTCCTCGACATTCCCTTCGTTGTAGAGGTTGAACTGAACATTAGTGTTTCTCCGTATTAGTTTGTTGCAAATTATCGAGGGTCAATTAGAAAGCAAACTGAAATAATCAGATCAATACATGGTCTTCTCATCTTGTAAATATCTGAAACGTCTGACTGTGGATAAAAATTTTGAGAATCAGTAAGAAAGTATGTGTATGTGCAAAATAATTAGTGTTTATTTAAGAAAAAAATCTGTCATATAGCATTTTTGGGCTGTTTAATTAGAGTGTAATCATGCATTTAGCTAGAGACATACAAATCAAATGTCAAATACATTCAGAATCTTGAATACTGATAGTAAAGACAATTTAATTAATTAAATTACAAAACTCGCAAATTTAGAATTGAAATTTTTTTGTCCATTATGTATCTTTGGAGGCAACTCCAATTATTTCTAGTTTTTTTTTATAACTTTATCATCATTCATTTTTCTAGCTTGACCAAAATGTTTGGCTGGCTTCTTCTCGTTCCCGTCAGCTTTAAACTATGTGAATATGTGATTGCCTTCCAATTGGCCTTTGAGGATGTTGGATTTAACTTCACTCTTGTCAGTGTGTAAGTCAATCTTGGTTATGAATATGATATTAGATTGTCTAAGGCTTTTTAAATTCTGAGTTGAAAGACGGTTATATATGGGAACTGATTAGAATTTTCCATGAATCTTTATCGGAGAGTTGAGTTTGATTAATCATCATATGATATTTCGTACAAATTATTACCTAATCTTTTTGTACAATGTGACTTATACAGTTTCAGAATAGAGTTCCTACTAATTCAAGTTGGGCAAATCCAGAGAACCAAAGCGAGCATGAAGGAAGCAACGACGACATAAGGAGGCGTATCCATTAAGAAAATCTACTAATTGCAAGTCTTTTTTGTCTTTTTTGGTGGTGAAATTATTTTGTATGATCAAACTTGTTGGAACTTTTTTGATGTAAACAGGGCTATATGTAACTTGATACTTGTGTGAGTGAAAAATTGGATTATGAATTTTAGAATTCAGAACTTTAAACTTCTTAAGTTGTGCATGTTAATCAGTAGAAAATATAATGAATTTTGTTGGTTAAATTTTTTATTGTTTTATTGTGCAATTACTGGATTTTTGTACAGTTTTTTTTTATGCCGTAAAAAAATATATACAGATTTTCAATTGAAAAAGCTGCATATATTTTTTTTAATTAAAATTACCCCTGTGCTTTACAAAATGCCGGTGTATGTTTCTAAAAATTAATTATTTCAAATTCTAAAAAGATTTATATTATTTAAAATATATACCCCGGCATTTTCGAAACGTCGGGGTAGGTTAAAATTTGTTTTTTTTATAAATAAAAACAAATATACACTGACGCTTTTACAGGCACCGGCCATTATACAACAAGTACTGGCATTTTCTAAAACACCGGGGATACCTGTCCATGAATGCCCGGCACGAACACCGTCGGTGTTTGGTGTGGCGCTTTTCGACACGGCGGTAGGGTATTCACCGGCGTTTATAAATGCCGGTGAAGCTATAAAAAAACACTGGTGAAGCCGTCGACAGTTGTAGTGTTAGTACAATATAGGTTGTTTTAGGTTAATTACACAAATAAATTTAGTACAAATCATTCACATTTTGTTTGTAGTACACTCGCTAACTGAGATAGCGAGTCTAAAATGGTAAAAAATGGTGAGTGAAGGAATTTTTTACCAAAATGACCCACTTTTGGAAAAGTTTTACCAAACTAACACACTTTCAAAAGTATTTACCAAAAAGACCCACTCGCTAACTCAGTTTGCTTAAAGTGTCGCAAACCGAGTTAGCGAGTATATAATTGACTTTTTTCTTCAAGTTTCACAACTTGGAGAAAAATCCGAAGAAAAATGCCAAGTATACACTCGTTATCTCAGTTAGCGACCATATTTTTACTAGGGTAGCTAACTGAGTTAGCGAGTGTCGATTATGAATTTACATAATACCACACTCTCTATCTCAGTTTCTTCTTCCCCTATCTCTCTCCACACTCCGAAACCCTAGTGGCCCAAATCTCATCCTCGTTTTACCCAGTATTCGTGTGGTATTTGTTCATAACTCTTGCTATTTGATTTTTGGTTAATTTTGATGTAGAGTTAGATTTGGAATTGTGAGTTAATTTGAGATGTGTTCAACAATAAATTGAGAGTTTTGGTTATACGAATTATGCCTATATTGTACTAAGTGTGAATGATTTGTACTAAATTTATTTGGGTAATTAACCTAAAATAATCTATATTGTACTAAGTTAGTTGGTGTTATTCGTGAAATATTAGTGTAAGTATAGACTCGCTATCTCAGATAGCGATTGTGTCTGTACCATACTTGCCATCTCTATCTCAGATAGCGAGTGTATGGTTGTATAGAAAAAATAAATAAAAATATCAAGTTTAGACTCGCTATCTCAGTTAGCGAGTGTGTTTGTACCACACTCGCTAACTGAGATAGCGAGTGTATTGACTTGAAGAAAAACATAATTGGGTTTAGATTCGTTTTCTCAGTTAACGAGTGTGGTACAAACACACTCGCTAATTGAGATAGCGAGTCTAAACCAAAATATATTTTCCTTCAAGCCAATATACTTGCTATCTCAGTTAGCGAGTGTTGTACAAACACACTCGCTAACTGAGATAGCGATTCTAAACCCAATGATTTTTTTATAATTCAGTCCAATATACTCGCTATTTCAGTTAGCGAGTGTGGTACAAACACACTCGCTAACTGAGATAGCAAAGCTAAACTTAGTATTTTCTTTACTTTTTCTCCAAAGTGTGGTACAAAAACACACGAATAACACTAACTAACTTAGTACAATATAGGCTGTTTTATGTTAATTACACAAATAAATTTAGTACAAATCATTCACACTTTGTACAATATAGGCATAATTTGTATAACCAAAACACTCAATTTATTGTTGAACACATCTCAAATTAACTCACAATTCTATATCTAATCCTACATCAAAATTAACCAAAAATCAAATAACAAGAGTTATGAACAAATAGCACAAGAATACTGGATAGAACGAGGATGAGATTTGGGCCACTACGGTTTCGGAGTGGGAGAAGGAGTGTGGAGAGAGATAGGAGAAGAAGAAACTGAGATAGGGAGTGTGATATTAAGTGAATCTCAATCGACACTCGATATCTCAGTTAGCGACCCTAGTGAAAACAAACTCGCTAACTGAGATAGCGAGTGTATACTTGGTTTTTTTCTTCAAGTTCCACCACTTGAAAAAAAAACCTGAAGAAAAAAAACCAAATATACACTCGCTAACTCAGTTACCGACCCTTTTTTCACTAGGGTCGCGAACTGTCTTAGTGAGTGGGTCGTTTTGGTAAATACTTTCGAAAGTTGTCAGTTTGGTAAATACTTTCTAAAAGTGGGTTATTTTGGTAAAAATTCGGGGTGGAGGGTGGAAGGATTTTCTTATTTACACATTGCTCCATATTTTGGTAAAACATTCGGGGTCGAGGAAAACTTTATTTGGGTCCATCCAATTTTCTTATTTACACATTGCTCCATATTTATTCATATTATGTCCTTTTCTTTTCGTTTCTTTATTATTATCACTATAGCAGGTTAATTAATAAGCTTCTTATTGTCGAAAGTAGTAGTAGTTAGTAAAATATTTTAATGGTTGGGTTATTACAAAAGTAGTAGTAAAATTAGTTCCATCCATGAAAAATAGCACTGTCACATTTACCCGATACCCGGACCCGATTCGGACTCGACCCAAACCCGACATTGGACCGGAACCGACCCGATCTATATAGGTCCGGATCATAAAATAATACCTAATGCACTTTCGGGTCCGGGTTCGCTCAAAATAGACCCGACCTAAACCCGGACCCGTTAAAAAATATCCCCCAAAATATGGAATTTAAATAATATATTATTTTCATAAAGTAAAAACTCAACCGAAACCTCTTTTACTTATCACATATTATTTACAAATTACCCCTAGTGGCACAAACTTTTATTGTATATGAGTGACACTTTTGTAAATGATTATATTGTAAATAAATTTGAACTTTGAGGGGATTATATGGTTGATATGGCTAAAAACAGGGTTAAATCGGAACCATTCAAAGTGGGCACGAATCTCAAAGTCCTAAGGACAAGATGGTAATCTCGCCTACAGACGGGTCCGAATTGGGAACCGGGTCCCTCTTCCTGGACCCACTAACCCATGAACGGATTCGACTAGTTGAGAGCGGGTCTCAACCCGCTAGGGACTAGTCCAATAGGATAAGAACAAATCTTAGTTTGTCCTTATCTTATGGGGATGGTTGTAACCAACCCCAACTAGCCACACCGCGAAAAAGGGATCGACTCTCATCCTGAAAAGGATCTCCATGGCGACTATAAAACCCCCCTGACCTCCTACTGTTAAAGGTGATCACACTTTGCATACTTGAGCTTTTTCTCTCCATATTTTTTGTGTATTGACTTGATCGTCGGAGGGTTCGTCGCCGGGATCCATCCTGGTGTCTCGAACGTTTGTGCAGGTCGCGAGGGAACACCAAGGAGCCAACAGATTATCAAGGAAGAAGAAGGGGTCGATCTTTGTGAGTTCCTCACGAACTTACAAATCTCATTTATTGCCCCCACATCCGAATTCAGCTACAACAGATCGGCGCCGTTTATGGGAAACTTCACTCGACAAGCAATCTCGTCTTCCTCCTTCAACGCACGTAACTCCCAGCCATGCCTCCCAAGAAGAGACCCGCAAACTCCAACCGAAGGACAACCTCCTCTCACCCTCCTCCTCCTCCTGCGCAGGGGGATCTCCCTCCTCCCAACCAACCAACCCAGTAACTCGATCCTCGGGCTCCGTAGTCCGTCCAGCAGCCATCGGGACCCCAGGCTGCAGTGGGGGAACCCTCTCGGCGGATTCGCCACAAGCAACCTGTCCATTAGGTTCGAGTCTCCATCCACAATGCCGACACCGACTCCATGGCCTTTTACACTCCCCCCACTCCAAATGATCTGCGGAACGTGATCAACAATCGGTAGACCGAGCATGGACATGATCTCCGTACCCATCTGGAGGAGAGGCGGGCCCAAGGGTCGAACCCTCGCCGCAAGTAGGCCAGGGACCGCTCACTACCCCAATCCAACCGAGGGGGGTCCAACTCTCCGTGTGGACGAAGAGAGTCACTCTAACATCGCCTTAGACGGAGCTGTTCCCCGGCAGGTCGCCATGCACCTCGGGACCATCATGGGCAGGAGGCCCCCATTACAAGGGCAAAATTTCAGCAATTTCAGGAGGCGGTCCTCCGGGCTCTCAACGCTGTCCCCAACAATGGCCGTAGGGCTCCCAGTCCTTCGCTAGCTCCTCACCATCCTCGCCGATCCCGTAGTCCTCGTCCGGCTCCTCACCATCCTCGCCGATCCCGCAGTCCTCGACCGGCTTCTCACCATCCTCGCCGATCCCGTAGTCCTCGTCCGGCTGCTCACAATCCTCGCCACTCCCGAAGTCCTAGGCAAGCTGCGAGCCATCGCCATCCCTCTCCCGATCACCACCGCTGCTCTCATAGTGCACGCCCTACCCCAAGTCACCTTCATCTCTCAATCAGTCCACCTCCTACTCTGCGCCATCGCCGGGGCAGCCCCTGCCCTCTTCGACATGAGAACGAGTCTCGGGGTTCGGCCAGACAGGACCAAAGGGAGGACTCGGTCTACCGCCGTCTCCACAAGATGGAGAGGCACCTCGGCCAGCTCGACCGAGATGAGGGGCGACTTGCAAGAGACCTTCGTCCGAGCAAACCTCTATTCTCCTGTACCATTATGGAGGCTCCAGTCCCCGATAACTTCAAGCCTCCACAAATCTAGACTTATACCGGGGAGTCGGACCCCACAGATTATATTAAGAGTTTCAAAACTCTCATGATGATCCACCATGCATCCGACTCCCTCCTTTGCAAGACCTTCTCGGCTACACTCAAGGGGCCAGCTAGGAAATGGTACTCTCGGCTTGCACCGGCATCTATCTTTTTCTTCGACCAGTTCGAGGGTCTTTTCCTCACGCATTTCGTGAGCAGTCGACGCGCCGAGAAAACGAGCGACACCCTATTGTTCCTCAGCGAAAAGAATGGCGAATGACTAAGGGATTATGTCAAATGCTTCACTGCCGAGGCTAGGTCCATTGCTTCTTTGGAACCCTCGGTCGCCACCATCGCCTTCCAGTTCAACGTCCTCAATGTTGACCTCAGGGCGTCCCTCGCCAAGAAGCCCCTTCGGAACTTCTCAGAGCTCCTACTTTGGAGTGAGAAGTACATCCGAGTGGAAGAAGCCGTCCGTCGCCCTATCTTCGAGGCCTCATCTTTCGGGAACAAGCAGAAGGGTGCAGAAGAAGAAGGAGCTAAGAAGCTCCAAAAGGACAACAGGGATCAGCGGCATCCTCCTCCTTGGTTCGAGAAGTTCACTCTGCTTAACGCGAGTGTATCTGCCATCCTCATGGAGATAGGAAACGATGGCCTCCTCCCCTAAGGATGAACACCCCAACAAAAAAGAGGGACCGGAGTAAGTGGTGCCGTTTCCATAGGGACCACGGGCATGACACAGACGAATGTCGGGCCTTGAAGGATGAAATCGAGGCCCTCATTCAGAGAGGAAAACTCAACGATTTGTAAAAAAGGACTGAGCCGATCTGCCCCTGCTGCCTCGGGGGGCTAACCGGCAAAGCAAGCAGCGCACGGAGACTCTGGAAGCCGAAGTAGAGGGTATCTTGCACCTGATACACGGGGGCCCAATGGGGGGAGATTCCAACTCCTCCCGAAAAACCTTTGTAAGGGAGGTCAACTTCGTGCAGAGCCATCCTCCCCCAAAGGGCCTCGGGGTCCCGGTGACGTTCTCCGATAAGGACCTGGAGGGCATCCGCATGCCCTACTGCGACGCTCTTGTAATCAATCTCCGCATAGAGAACTTCGAAGTTTGTCGCGTCTTGGTAGATAATAGTAGCTCCATCAACATCCTTTTCTTGGAGGCCTTCAAAGGCCTCCCGCTGTCTAGGGACCGGCTCAAGCCCGCGGGCTACACTCTCTACGGGTTCACAGGGGTCCCGGTTACGGTCAAGAGAATTATAACCCTCGATGTAACGGCTGGAAAGGACCCGACAACTCGTACGGAGCAAATGGACTTCATGGTGGTCGACGTCAAGGCCGCCTATAATGTTATCCTGGGTAGACCAGGTTTGGCCGCGCTTCAAGCCATCCCTTCAGCCTACCATATGAAGATGAAGTTCCCCAGCCCCTCAGGAGTGGGAGAAGTGAAGGGAAGACAAGAAATGGCTCGGAAGTGCTACATGACCTCGATGGGGGGTCCGGTTCTCTCCTTGGAAGCACTCGAACTTCCTCAGGAAGGAGGCCAAACTATTTCCGAGCCCATCGACAAGTTGGAAGAAGTAGCCTTCTCCGAAGAAGACACCACTAAGACGTTCCGCGTCAGCAAAGCTCTCTCCTCCTCCATAAAGCAAGATATCTCTCGGTGCATACGGGAGAATCGCGACCTCTTTGCATGGACTGCACCAGACATGCCCGGGATCTAGGAAGAACTCTCAATGCACCATCTGAGCGTTACCCCTGGGGTCAAGCCTGTCCAGCAGAAGAGGCAAAAGTTTGCCCTTGAGAGGCAACTGGCGATTAAGGAGGAGGTTGAGAAACTCCTCAACGCCCGCTTTATTCAGGAGGTGAACTACCCTGAGTGGCTCTCCAACGTGGTAATGGTTAAGAAGGCCAATGGAAGTTGGAGGATATGCATCGACTTCACTGATCTCAACAAGGCATGCCCGAAGGATCCCTTCCCTCTTCCCAGCATCGACGCCCTCATCGATGCGACTTCTGGGCACGAGCTCCTCAGTTTTATGGATGCCTTATCGGGATACAACCAAATCAGGATGTTCTCTCCGGACATCCCGAAGATCTCGTTCGTGATGGACCAAGGCCTTTACTGCTACCGTGTTATGTCCTTCAGCTTGAAAAATGCGGGGGCAACCTATCAGCTCCTGATGAACAAGGTCTTCCGAGATCAGAATGGCCAAAACATGGAAGTCTACGTCGACAACATGTTGGTCAAGAGTACTCGAGGGCAGGAGCACACCCTCAACCTTCAAGAAGCCTTCGAGGTGCTCAGGAGGCACAATATGAGACTAAACCCGAACAAGTGTGCGTTCGGTGTCTCATCGGGTAAATTTCTCGGGTTTATGGTCAGCCAGAGGGGCATAGAGGCCAACCTCGAGAAAATCCAAGTCATTCTCAAAATGGCTCCCCCCTCCAACGTCAAAGAGGTGCAGAGGCTCGTGGGGCGCCTCGCTGCAATTGGACGATTCCTCTCCAAGCCCGGGGAGAAGTGCCTCCCCTTCTTCAAAGCCTTCAGGGGGGCAAAAAGGCTTCGAGTGGGGGCAGCAGCAACAGGTGTCCTTTGACAAGCTCAAAGAGTATTTGTCCAACCCCCTCTCCTGAGTAAGCCGGCACCTGGAGAGGTCCTCTACCTCTACCTTACAACTTCGAAGCAGACGCTTAGCGCGGTCCTCGTAAGGGAAGAGGATAAGATGCAAAAGCCCATCTATTACGTGAGTAAGATGCTCCGCAATGCCGAACTCTGCTATCCGAAACTGGAAAAGATGGTGCTCGCCTTGGTCATGGCGGCCTGAAAGCTCCGTCCCTACTTTCAATCCCACTCGGTGGTAATCCTTACCGACCAACCGCTAAAACAGGTTCTTCACAAGCTGGAGACTTCCGGACGATTGATGAAGTGGTCCATCAAGCTGAGTCAGCATGACATCAGCTACCAGCCCAGGACGGTGATAAAGGCCCAAGCTCTGGCCGAGTTTATCGTGGAGAACACCATCCCCGACTCATGCAAGTCGCCTTCCGACCCCTCCGTCTGGACCATCTATGTGGATGGGTCCTCCTGTGCCGATGGAAGCGGGGCCATCATCATCCTAACTGGCCCCGACACTTTCGTCCTCCAGTACTCTCTCCGCCTCAACTTTTCGGCGTCAAACAATGAGGCAGAATATGAAACCCTAATTGCGGGACTCTGCTTGGCTCGCAAGGCGGGTGCCGAACAAGTAAGGGTCTTCAGCGACTCTCAGTTAGTAGTCAATCAAGAGGCGAGAGATGACCGAATGGCCAGGTACTTGGCAAAAGTGAGGGAGCTTCTAGTTCTATTCATAGATGTTCAACTCCAGTGGGTTCTCCGAAAGGAAAATGCGCAAGCGGATGCCCTCTCTAAGCTCGCCTCCTCATCCCTCCAAGGTCTAAAACGGACCGTCCTAATAGAAGTCCTTCTCAAACCTAGCATCGACGAAGATGGCTCAGAGCCAATGGAAGCTTACCCCCTAACACTTGGGAAAAACTGGATGAAGCCCCTCATCGAGTACCTCCGAGACGGAGTCCTCCCCGAAGATCCGAAGGAAGTAAGGAGGTTCAGGACACGAGTAGAGCGGTACACACTCCTGGACGGGGTCATGTACAAATGCTCCTACACCCAGGTCGATGGTTGGCCCTATCTGAGATGCCTCTCCCCGAAAGAGGTGCTCTATGCCCTAAGGGAAGCCCATGATGGTCTATGTGGTACACACTTAGGAGCGAAGTCCCTTGCCCGGAAGCTTTTGAACTACGGGTACTTTTGGCCTACACTATTAAGTGACTCCAAGGAGTACGTCCGCTAGTGTGACTCCTGCTAGAAGTTCGCCCCAATCCGTCGCCTGCCCCAAGCGCAACTTGCCGCCCTGGCAAGTCCAATCCCTTTTGCAATGTGGGGGATGGATTTGCTCGAACCTTTCCCTCCGGCACCAGGCCAGCTGAAGTTGTTGGTGGTAGCAATAGACTACTTCTCCAAATGGATAGAGGCCGAACCTCTCTCAACGATCACTGAGAACAGGGTGCAGAAGTTCTTTTGGAAGAACATTGTCTGTCAGTTTGGGGTACGTCGCATTCTCGTAACCGACAACGGGACCCAATTTACAGAAGCTGCCTTCCACGACTTCTGTACCGATCTCGGGATTCAATAGCAGTTCTCTTTAGTAGCGCACCCCCAGTCCAACGGCCAAGCAGAGAACGTGAACCGACAAATTCTTTCAGGTTTGAAGAAGAGGCTCGACAAGTCCACCAAAGGGCTATGGGTCGAACAACTCCCTAATGTACTTTGGTGCTATCGCACCACCAAAAGAACTCCGATGGGAGAATCCCCTTTCAACCTCACATACGGATCAGAAGCTCTTATCCCTTTGGAGGTGGGTCTGCCTTCATCTCGACTCATAGCTTACAACGAGGTGCAGAACGCGAACTAGCTTCGCAACTGCCTAGACCTCATTGACGAGATCCGTAAGAGAGCCGCAATCCATCAGGAGACCTACCGTCGTAGGATCACTCAAGCTTACAATAAGAGGGTACTACCGACCAACCTAAAGGAATGGGACTTAGTGCTGAGAAAGTTATCAATTTCAGATCCAAGAAAAAGAGGCAAGCTGGCACCTAATTGGGAAGGACCATATAAGGTCTCAGAGTTATACGCCCGGGGGTATCAACTCGAAGACCCGGGGGGCAGGAAGATGCCTAGGACTTAGAATGCCGAGCACCTGATGAAGTACGAAGAGGGTGTCTAAACGCTGCTCCAAGCAACTTCCCTAGGATTACAAAAACCTTACTTGTATCTTCTTTTTTAATCAAGATGTAAAGGCGGTCTGCAACTTAGAAGCGGCCACCCGGTTTTTTCTAATAAAGAGAAATTTCTCCTCACAACATCCTTATCTTTTGAGTAAACAAACTCTACTTAGCAAACTTTCTATTTTTGGGGTAGTTTCGCTCTACTTGCAAAAAATTATTCTTTTAAACGACCAGTTCGGAGTCCAATACTTGGCTCGAATCTGCTTCTACTACTCGCTCATAAGCGAGTAAGAAGTAGTTCGCTATTCGGAATTGCTCCCACAACCGTTGACACTCTTTAAACGACGAATTTTGGAGTCCAGCACTTGGCTCGATTTCGCTTCTACTACTCGCTTATAAACGAGTAAGAAGTGGTTCGCCATTCGGAATTGCTCCCACAACCGTTGACTCTCTCTTAAACGATGAAGTTCGGAGTTCAACACTTGGTTCGATTCTGCTTCTACTACTCGCTCATAAACGAGTAAGAAGTGGTTCGCCATTCAGAATTGCTCCAATAACCGTTGACTCTCTCTTAAACGACGAAGTTCAGAGTCCAACACTTGGCTCAATTCTGCTTCTACTACTCGCTCATAAGCGAGTAAGAAGTGGTTCGCCATTCGGAATTACTCCCACAACCGTTAGTTCAGAGTCCAACACTTGGCTCGATTCTGCCTCTACTACTCGCTCATAAGCAAGTAAGAAGTGGTTCGCCATTCGAAATTGCACCCACAACCGTTAACTCTTTCTTTTAAACGACGAAGATCGGAGTCCAACACTTGGCTCGACTCCGCTTCTACTACTCGCTCATAGGCAAGTAACAAGTGGTTCGCTATTCAGGAGTGCTCCTACAACTATCGACAACCATAAGTGCTAACAAAACACACAAGTGCAAAAAAATAAGTATCATTTCTGTAAAGTTTGAGGAACAAGTCAAATTACAAGACTAACTACTCATCTTTACGTCGAATTACAAAACTTGGGAAGCCAAAATTACAAGACTTCTTCAACGCCTCCTAGGAAGTGGGATACTCCTCTTGAGCGACAAATGAGGACGGTGAACATTTTGTCGCTGCGAACTCGCACCCATTGAGGTCCCCAAGTCGGCGAGCCTAGTTGTGCCTCTGAGCATTGCGCTGGTAGACGCTCCACTCGTCGAACCAGCAACTCTGCTTTGAGCATCCCCAGGACGCCCTGGGATGGGAGGCGAACATGATGCTAAGTCGTGGTAGATCGTCCCTGCGAGTACTCGTCTCGAGAGCAAGATGTGGTCCTGACGTTGCTCCTCTCCGAAAAACGTCGTAGTCGGTGAACCTCCGTCTCTAACTCAACGATACGCTCCTTCAGCGAATCATCCGTTACCTTGACTTGTAGGTAAGGAATTCTACTCGTACTACCCACACGAGAAGCTTCATTGATAGTTCGCCGAAGCTGTGCCGTCTCCAGGCTCTTCTCAAGCACCACGTTCTTCAGACCATCTCTCTCCGCACTAACATCGAATAGGGTTTGCCGAAGTGACTCCGCCTCCCCTTCAGGGGGCGCTTCTCGAGCTTGTTTCTTTAGCCGCTTCAACTCGGAGTTGCACCACGCCAGCGTTAGTTTGAGATGACCTAGTTCTGCATCGCTCTTGAGAAAACTCTCTCGACTATAAGAGAGGGCCAACCTCGTCGCCCCTAAGTCAATCCGAAGACGAGGGGCCTTAGCCGCTTCCATGTTCGGCGATGCCTCGACCCATTGACACAACTCGGCAATCTGAAAAGTAAGAACACAACAATGCTGAGCTCGAGAAATGCCCATAGCAATAACTCATATATGAAAAACCTCAGGCCCCAACACTTAGCCAAATTTCAAAGCGAGTTGTTTTGGACACTTAGCCAAAGTTTCAAAGATAGTTGTTGTAAACACTTGGGCCAAAATCTCAAAAGTTCTTTGCTTCATTGAAGTTCAAAAGAGTACAAGAGAAAGCGGTGGCCAGTCCGCTATTAGGCATCGATACAAAAAGACCCTAGATGAAAAGCTATTGTTGAAATACAAAAAAATACTAAGGGAGTTGAGTGTCCACCTCGGCGGATGGAACCACGAGCACTAAGTCACCTTCGCCGCCCTCAACTGCCCCTGACGCCGATGCCATCGCCAAAGGAGGCTCGGTCACAACGTCCTCCTCATCGGCAGCGTCGTCTTCTCCTTCAGCCTCTGCCCCTTCCTCGCAGGGAACAAGAAATTGTAACGCCCCGGATCCCCGTTATCGGACATCCGTGACACAACCAGAATCTTTGCCTTTAAATGCATCTCAATATAGTAAATAGTACGGAAAATTAAAACACTTTTTATTGCCATCAGAGTTAATACATCAATAGTTACGAACATCAATTATTCGTATCAAGCTGTAACGCCCCCATATTGACTCCAAACTCAATTCTTTCAATTTCCATAGCACTTTAAATATAAACTAAGATAGTTATATTTCTAAGAAAATTTCGGCAGAGTTTCCCCTGAAATTTCTGCCTCGAAACACAAAAAGCTTACGGAATTCTGCTCTAAATTCCGTAGCTCACATCACAGGAAATTATATCACGGGTTTCCCAGGCCAAAATGAGCAGAATCACACAGGCAATATATATATATATGCTCTGGGGGCCAAACTCATAATAGAATATCAAATATCAATTAAAAACCATAAATTCCTTTGAAAACGTAGCAAGGTTTTTATAAAATAACTTATAAAACATACCACAGGGCCCGGTACTCCACAACGAGATGGGTACGGGTCAACAACATAGCATGCCATTCCACACTATACTCATCATCATCATTCACATACTTATACATCAAAAATACAATTTAAATTATAAAATTCACTATTCACCCAATTAAACCTTAAGCAACAAATAGTAAAATGAAGCTCCATCCACAGAACCATGAATCAATACCTTACCTCTGCACTGCTGAGGACCTGTAACAGTAGGGGATCTAGGGTAGTCCAGGAACTCCCTAACCCCCCA
Organism: Hemerocallis citrina; assembly: GCA_017893485.1. Taxonomy (NCBI): domain Eukaryota; kingdom Viridiplantae; phylum Streptophyta; class Magnoliopsida; order Asparagales; family Asphodelaceae; genus Hemerocallis; species Hemerocallis citrina. The sequence continues at coordinate 107,712,058 of CM030358.1, read as the reverse complement.
AACACTAAGGGGTTAGCCATTTCTGCTGTAAGTATAATTTATTAATAAGCAACTAAAGTAACTTTATAAATAAAACATAACGAACTTACGAATACCAAGATAAACCTGAACATGTAAATATCATAAATGGGAATTCACATCAAATACTCACTGTGTCATCACCGGTATGTATATCCATACCCGCTCACAACATATTTATCTTTAATTTGGAAATTATTTCCAAATTAGTCGCTTAAGGCCCATCACTTTACGCCTTACGCAAATATTCCTGTAGCTTTATTCTCCTATAAAGCTTTACATTCACACAACGCTACTTTCACATAAACTACACCTCATTTACCATTCATTTGCAATTACAGACTCACGACTTATAATCTTTCCCAATCTCATATCACATAACATCCCATTCATTCATTCTTACGACACATATCATCACGTCTCGCAACGCATCACTTTCGCACTCATTACCCACTTCAACTATCACACTCATAATTCATCATGAATGGAAAATAAACGCGTATCCTGATTTCCTAGTGTTCGTGTATGCCATGACTTGAAGTCTAATACAAACACAGAATGCAGAACAGATGCACTTAATCTAATGTCAGCAAGACTCTGGACACACATGCATCCCATACTACATGTGGCCCAGATCAAGCCGTTTATCCAGTTGCAGGGATTTGAACCCTCACTATGCAATGCATTCTAATTTGGTCTACTTCCTGTTCCTGATAGTATGACATGGTTGAGGAGGTGAAAATAAAAGAAATAATTTGGGGCACTACCCCGAAGTCACCAATAATTGCTGTATCAAACCATCCTCGAAAGCTGTGACGAACTTACAGATATACCGCAAGTATATCCATTGCGCAGAAGATCCATTATGATCCGTTCGTGTCCACCAACATAGAACATGATGACCTCGGAGGTCCTAAAATACCCCCGATCCGCCAGGATATCAGCATCCCGTTCTTACCATGGTACTTCAGGAATTAACAGTGCAAGATACGCGCCGCAAAGCGTATCCCTAATGACAGGAAGAGACAACCAGTATCACCACTTAGTGTTAACTTTCAGAACGAGTTGGATTATAGGGAATTACCCCTAATACTAATTCGGACTTCGAGCGAAACAATAAAAGAAACCCTAATCAATGCAGTTTATTGAAAATATGTTGTTATTCAAATCACACTCGGTGTCGATCAACACAGTCGAGCCTGACTGGTCTGTCAAGGTAACAACCATCCCAGAATCACGTCCACTGATTTCCCTTACCTTCATAGGTCAGCGACCAAAATAATCTCGGCCCGTGACCCTCAGCGAGTGGTCCAACGGCGCCCCAAGGATGCAATATAATTCAAAGGAAGGTAAGCACACACATAACCATCAATTCTTGATCATTGACAGACTCAGGCATCGAGACACCAAACACAACCCGACCAGAGCTATATCCCAACTCACTCATGTCTACCATGAGTATTAAGCCCAGGAACTCATCCAAGTTCCAAATGAAATGTTAAAATATCATTAAAACCTGATAGCTCATGATCACCACACTGCGGTATGCAGAGAGCTCCTCATCAATTGTCTGATAAAATAACTCAAGAAAAAGCAGTAGTTGTGACCTAAGCTACGCTCATCGGAAATCAACATATTCAGACTTCTAGAAGGATAGGGAGATCCACAGCAATCCCCTAGTGGGCGACTCTCTCAAATATTTAAGAGCTCAAGTCCCCAAGCTAACTTAATCTTGAAGTCAATCTCAACAACAGGGTACCAAACTTACAACAACCACAACTTCCAACACACAGCTCAGATTTGCTTGACACCACCCATTCTGAAACTCTAAGACTCTGGTCTACAACTTTTCAGCTAACCATTTTCCTGAATCCAATCATCTTGATACTACAAAACCTCATATATTCTCAAAGGTTCATAGCAAGATCATACATGTATAATTGGTTATGACCTTTCGGACTTCGGTCCAAAAGCAATCGGCTTCAGCTCTGTCCTTTCAAACTAGCCGCACTCCACAATTTATTTTTAGGCATCAACCGACCTCGATAATTTATGGAATTTAACCTATAGTTGTGGACACATACAAGAGTTTCCACACCAATCCTTAACTCAAAACATCCATGCTACACTAAGATACAAAAACAGAAATACACAGTAATTCATAATTTAAAATTTTTACAACGCACCATGTGCGTAAAATAAAAGATATCATACTCACAAATTGTCCCGCGAAGACTCGAAGCGCCACCATGCCTCCAAAGCCGCTAGTATATCCTATCATCAGAATTCAAGGCAATCAAGGCTCAAGCATCCAAAACAGTTACGGAAAAATAATAATACTAACTCCATTATCACACAGGCATTCTATTGAACGCATAGGATGCACACGTGCTTTGCACGTAATCACTCGAATTCCGACGAGATTCTTATTTTCACACAATTTCTAAAGCACTCCAAAATTATTCTAATAGTCCTACTACAATTTCTACTACCATACGAGAATTAATTCATACACATAGTTCTCTTTTACAAATCCAAAACCCTAATTTATTAGCAACTTGCAAATCCTCTATCAATTTGCTAACTTCTCGTATCTATAACACCCAACCCCTCCTAATCTCCCTACTACCAAATTTCTACTTAATAGGAATTGAAAATACTTTATTTTATACAATAAAATCAAAATAGGGTTTACCTTCCCGAAATCCTTTCGAAAAACGGACATCGTCACGACGTAGAGAACCCTTCTATTAGGCTACCCCCAAATTTAATTTGGAAACGGTGGAGAAATGGAGTGGATTTGAGCGGGGGAGAGGGGGTGCCGAATGGGTCGGCATGGCTCTCGGCTGGGAAGGAAACGGGAGAAGAATGGAGAAGGAAGGATAAGGTGGGGGGGGGGGGGGTGGGGGGTGGGGTTTTATAAAGGAATAAATAAATAGATAAATAAATAATATAGAGGGAATATTACATATAAGCCCCTCCAAGTCCCAATATATTTCAAATAAACCCCAAAACTCTACTTTAATGATATAAACAATACAAAAATACATTAAACCTACCTCGTAATAATCTTTCAAAATTATAAAGTAAAGTAGACAATAATTCTGATATTTCTCAATAACAATCAATTGTTATTAGAAAATACATAATCGTGTGCAATTCTCAATTGAGCACAGATTACGATGCAGAATAGCCATACGCTATTTTTGCGGGGTATTACAGAAATACCCCGAACAATTGAAGTCGGGGATACGCTCGCTGACATCCTTCAGTGCCTTGGCATAGGCCTTTCGCATGTTTTGCTCTAAATAGCCGAACGCCTCCTTCTCCGCCATGGTCTTGGCCTTCTTCACCGCCATGTCCATCTCGAACGCGGCCTTCTCCTTCTCAGCCGCCCTCTCCCGAGCCATCTCCTCCTTCTCCACAGTGGTGGAGTCCTTCGCCTTTGCCAGCGCCTCCCCCAGTAGCCTGATCTCGGTGGCTTGCATTTCTGCCTTGAGAGTGGTCGCCTCTAGCTCTCTCTTGGCCTTCGAGCGCTCCAACCTCTTCCAGTCCTGCAGAGCCCTCAGCTCTTTCTCCTGCTCCGCCACTCGCTTCATTAAGGGCTAAAATGACAGATCGCCTGCAAGAAAAGTAGTGGTTCAAGAGAGTGGCGAATAAAGAAGACAAAGGTCAAGCGGGAGATTGACGCTTACCGTCATCTGTGCCTTGGCAATCTCCAAGACTGAGTCGCCCACTGTCCCGTGCTCCATCGCCGCCTTGTCCTTGGGCGTGGCGAGGCTGCGGACGGCGTCCATGCAACTCGTCGAGTCTCTGAGGAATCCGTCGTGCCTCAGAACCTGCCAATCTGGCACGAAGATTCTCTTTAGCTCGTCCGTCAGCATCACCTCGGTTGCCACCATTCGAGGTGGAGCTGTCAGGTCGAGCATAGCCGAACAGTCGAGTTCCTTCGCCGACGGAGCAATGGGAGAAGGAACGGCCTCCAAGTCCATGACGGGGGCGGCGACACTCTCAACTCGAGCTGCCTTCGATGGAGTTAGCCGAGCAATGGCATGCTTCCTCTTCTTCTCCTAACTCGCTTGCCACTCAGTGCCGATCGCCTGTTCATGATTTCCTCGAAGTCCATGGCAGCGAATCCTGCGAAAAAAGATAGAAAAAAAAAGAGGGATCAGAATTTCGTCACTACTAAAATACTTGGAATATGATCGATGAAAGAGAACTCGTACTAGGGTCCATCAGGCTAAGGCCTCCCCCAAAGAGGCTCTCCTCGGTGATCTCCTTCAAATGCAGAGTAGGTCGATCCAAGAGGATGCCGACCATTTTGTCCTCCTCCGGACTCAAGGACGGCTCCATCTTTGCCCTCTTCGGCACATCCTCCTTCCACACCGTGGAAATGTCCCACGGATTTTTACCCCGAAAAAGAAAGTATTTGTCTCGCCAACACTTCATAGAGTTGGGGTTGTCGACCAATTTAACGCCCTTCCGAGCAGTGAGGTAGAAACGGTACTCCGTCCTCATCTTTTGGTGGATCTTGTACAGATGACGAAGTGCACTGATCCTAGGTTTGATCTCGACCTCCTGGCAATGGAGAACGAACCCCATGACATGGCTCCAAATGTTCGGCATCAGCTGAATAGGGCAGACCCCATACCATTGCAGTACTCCCCTTATGAAAGGGTGTAGAGGGAGGTGCAGCCCAGCATAGAAAGCGTTGTAGGGGAAAATACAAGTATCGGAGGGAAGAGAAGAACAAGACCTGATTCCTGGCCCAAGGACAACGAGTTCGAACTCCGGAGGGATCATGAAGCACATCCAAATGATTCGTAGATCCGACTCCTTCAGGATGCTGACGAGTTCGTTCGCCTCAATGCGCTCCCTCAGGTCGTTCTCCTTGTAAAACTGTGCCAAACCTTGCTCCGTTCGCCTCAACTCCTTTGCACCATACTGGCGGGTCTCTCTAAGGGTGGACACGGTGATCGAATGTCTCCCGAACGCACCCATCCTCCGATCTCTCTCCACTATTGATTCCACTATCTACGGTCTGGGTATCATCAGGTCCGGGTAAAGGAAGATGATGTGCATAAAACGGCTTTCCGAACCAGGCATGGTCACTACGAGTTTCTAGTTATGCCATTCGGAGTCACAAACGCACCAGCTATTTTCATGGACATGATGAATAGAGTTCTACGACCTTTCATCGATTCCTTTGTCGTTGTATTCATTGATGACATTTTGGTCTACTCCAAGTCCGAGGAAGAACACGCCAAGCACTTGACAGAGGTTCTGAAGAAGCTTCAGGAGCATCAGTTATATGCGAAGTTATCTAAATGTGACTTCTGGAAAACCGAAGTTGCCTTTTTGGGTCATATCCTTTCTAAGGAGGGAGTGGCTACTGACCCGCAGAAGGTTGAAGCAGTTAAAGACTGGCCAAGACCAACCACGGTGAAGGAGGTTAGAAGCTTTTTGGGTCTAACCGGATACTATAGAAGGTTTATTCAAGGTTATTCTCAGATAGCGGTGCCACTCACTGGACTAACAAAGAAGAATGTGAACTTCAAATGGTCAGAGCAATGTGAAGCAAGTTTCCAGGCATTAAAGGAGAAATTGACTACAGTCCCTATCTTAGCGTTGCCCAGAGCAGGGGTCGAGTATGACATCTACAGCGATGCTTCACATCGCGGACTGGGTTGCGTACTAATGCAAGAAGGGAAGGTGATTGCTTATGGGTCTAGGCAACTTAGACCACATGAGAAGAATTACCCAACCCATGATTTGGAACTAGCAGCGATCATCTATGCTTTGAAGCAATGGAGACATTATGTATACGGGGAAAAAGTCAATATGTACACCGATCATAAGAGCTTGAAGTATATTTATCAACAAAAGGACTTGAATCTAAGACAGAGGAGATGGTTGGAGGTGTTGGAGGACATCCGACCTGAAATCAAATATCATCCAGGCAAGGCTAATGTGGTAGCAGATGCGCTTAGCAGAAAGGTCAGTTTGTCTCAGTTGATCACAACCCAGGAAAGGTTAGTGGATGAGCTAGATCGAGCAGGAATCGAAGTGGTTCTGCAGAGTGTGGAGGCTTCCTTAGCTCAATTGAGGATTCAACCCACTTTGAGAGACAGAATCATGGACAGCCAGAAGGCGGATCCAGAGATCCAAGGGATGGTAGAACAGGTTGGCTTAGGCCGATTGGCAGAATTTCAAGTGAAGGATGCAGTACTTTGGTTTGGGGAGCGGCTTTGTGTGCCAGATGTAGTAGAGCTAAAGGAAAGTATTCTTCAGGAAGCACATGCTACCTTGTTATCTGTACATCCTGGGAGTACCAAAATGTACAAGGATATAAAGCTACACTTCTGGTGGCCAGGTATGAAGCGAGATGTGGCAGAGTTTGTGGCCAAGTGTGCGGTTTGTCAGCAGGTCAAGGCAGAAAATCAGAAACCTGGTGGTTTGTTGCAGCCTTTACCCATCCCAGAATGGAAATGGGACTGCATCAGCATGGATTTCATCACAGGTTTACCCAAGAGTTCCAAAGGCAATGATACCATTTGGGTAATAGTGGACCGACTCACCAAGTCAGCTCACTTCTTAGCAATGAAACTTACTTGGTCAATGGAAAAGCTGGCAGAGTTGTATGTGGATGAAATTGTGAAATTGCATGGGGTCCCGATGTCTATAGTATCTGACAGAGATGCACGTTTCACTTCACATTTTTGGAAGAGTCTACAAGCAGCTATGGGGACAAGGACTGATTTCAGTACAGCCTTCTATCCTCAGACAGATGGGCAAACTGAACGGGTCAACAGAGTACTGGAGGATATGCTCAGGTGTTGTGTGTTGGATTTTGGTGGTAGCTGGGAGAAACACTTAGTTTTGGTAGAATTTGCATACAACAATAGTTTCCAGGCGAGCATTGGAATGGCGCCCTATGAAGCTCTATATGGGAGGAAATGTAGGACTCCGGTTTGTTGGTATGAAGTGGGAGAGAGGCAACTGTTTGGACCAGAGATTGTGCAGCAAATCTCAGAAAAGACTGAGATGATTAGAAAGAGGCTGGTCGACGCGCAGAGCAGGCAAAAGAGTTACACCGACAATAGAAGGAGAGACTTGGAATTTGACGAAGGTGACTATATCTTTGTGAAAGTGTCTCCGACTAAAGGAGTGATTCGGTTCGGGCGAGGAGGAAAATTAGCCTCGAGATACATTGGACCTTACAACATACTGAAGAGAATTGGGAAGACAGCTTATCGGTTAGAACTACCGGAAGAGTTGGCCCAAGTTCACAATGTTTTTCACGTGTCCATGCTAAGGGGTTATGTTTCTGACCCAAGTCATCATCTGCCAGAAGTGCCTGAGGGTTTGCAGCTGGATTTGAGCTATGCTGAGCGTCCCGTTGAGATCGTGGATCGCCGAGAAAAAGTCTTGAGAAACAAGACGATACCCATGGTAAAGGTCATTTGGAGAAATCAATTTGTTGAGGAAGCAACTTGGGAATCAGAGGAAAAGATGCGGAAGGACCATCCCGAACTCTTCGACTAAGCTTTCTGTTGTAGACTCTTCTTTTCTTCTTAGTAGTTTCTCGCTCCTAAGCGTAGTTCCGGGGACGGAACTATTCTAAGGAGGGAGTGTTGTAACACCCCGCTTTTATTTTTTTTATTTAAATGCATTTTTTCGATTTTCCGCACGTATAATGCACGTGCTTTCTACGTGTTGTGATTTCATCAGGAAATATATGTAAATTAGTAAATGTAATTTTTCTTATATTGTTTTCGATTATATTAATGACTTCTCATCAATAATGTCAATTTTCGCATTTTCATGTTTTCACGTGCGACGCACGTGTTTATTTTGGTGCGCGCATTTAGGCGTATCCCTTCTCGAAACAAATTTCATGAAATGTGTGTGCATTTATTATAAAAATTTAATTTGAACTAACTTTACTTAATAATATAGTATACAATATATAGTGTATAATTTATATAGTATGATGATTATATGTATGATATATGAAATGTGAAATGGATTAATTGGAAAAGAGTTGGTTGGGGACCCACGTTAGAAGTTAGAAGTTTTGGGCTGTTTAAATTTTGTAATAGGATGGAATGGAGATGGGTTGAATATATGAGTTGGATAGATGGGCCCATGAGTATGTGCTAATATATATATATGATAAGTGAAATGAATTAGGAGTGGAGGCCCACTTGAGTAAACACAGCACACAAATGTGCTGTGTGAATCCGGGTAGAGTAGAGGCTCGGTTTTGAAGGAGTGGGAAGAGACAGAGTTTGGGAGTTAGAGAATTAGAGAAGTGGGTATATGAAAGGGTGGGAGTTTTAGGAGTTAGGGAAATGAGGGGTTGGAAAATTAATTTTAGTAATTTATTAGGTGTGTAATTTTGTAATTTGAACCCTACCAAAATCCTATAAATAGCCCCATCCTCCTTTCTTTTGTCCACACCAAATATAATAAATAAGAGTAAGAAAAAGAAAGAGAGAAGAGAGTTTTGTGCTTGGAGGCCATTGCTAGGAGGAGAAGAGCTAGGAATTCTTGGAGCTAGAAGTGGTGATCATTCTTTCAATCGTTCAAGCTTTCGATCAAGGTGGGTGATTTCTTACTTTCTAATGTAGAGAATGCATGCTTAAAATTATAAATGTGTAGTGTAGATTGAACATGATATGATGTATGTAAACAAAATCCATGTTAATATAGTCTACCATGAATGAAGAAATCTTGTTGTGATTAAGTAACTAATTGTCACCATGATAATTAGAAAGAAGAGTATTTACCAAATAATTTATGCACTGTTGGTTTTTACTGCAGTGTCGAGAGAAATAATGCCATTTAGTCTTATTTTTTTTTGATGAATAAATTGATAATGGTCACCATATTAAGGAGAAAGAAGAATTTTGACAACATAAATTAATACTAAGAATCATGTTAATATGCTTAGGAAATTTGTATGTGTTGAATATACGATTCACATGAAATAGTGTTATACTAAATTTATGCTTGATACCATGATTAGTCAAATGAAGAAAGAAAGAAAGATAAATTAGATTATTACCACAAAATATGTCTACTATTGCATGTTGCTATGTAAAAATAAAATTTTTTCATAAAAGAATTATCCTTGATGATTAAGAGACTTGTTCGTCTTTATTGCCAAAGTTTAATTAGTTTGATGGGAGCACATAAACTAGTCTTCATGAATAAAACTCTTAGAAATCAAGTTTTGAGAAAAATGCAAAATCTATATCTAGAATGAGAAGGGAAATTATTTAAAAATAGAAATATATTTTAAAAAGAGTTTGAAATGAGTTTTACTACTGTTTTTAAAATTTATCTCAGTCAAGAAAAAGTTTATATCAATATCATAAAGTGTTGGATCTTTGGATAAACGATTTTTTTTTGGTAAAAAGAGACAATTTCAGAAAAGTGTGAACAAAAACATACAAATACAACTCTTAGACAGAAATCACAATCGGACTTGCTGGTTAGCCAGTGAGTACTACTTATAAGAGATCTTGGGTTCGAATCTTGATGGTCACATTCACTATTTTATTTATTTAGTTAAATCCGAAATACTGAAGTTTGATATATGGGGATTTCGGCATAATAATTCAACACCAAGACCATTTGGTCTAGTGGTTGGCGGGTTAAACTTGGGCGCTTACTGTAGCGATTGTGAAAGGTCACTGGTTCGAAACTGTTGACCACCCTTTTGATTATTTTTTTGCTTTTAATGGGTTTTGAAGGAATTTTTGTAAGAAATAAAATTGGAGAAAAATCCTAGTATTCATAAAATGAGATGAAGAATTTATTAAAAATAGTTTTAAAGATTTCCATGTATATTTGGAGAAAATAAAAGTGATTTTGAGATAGAATGAGATTTGTCTTTAAAAGTTAATTAATTAAGAGCATAATTTAGATTTTTAGAAGAAAAGTAAAGTGTTGGTATAAGAATAAATTGTCTCAAGGAGATTATTTCTTTTAAGTTGAATAATTGATTATTATACATGCTCAAATTGGATAATGAGTTTCTGATTTAAGATTTAATTATTAAAGAGTATGAGATTTATCGTTGTGTGAAATGATTTTTCTTTTGAAAAGGTTATACTCTAAATTTTGTTTAAGGAAGGTTAATGTGGTTGAGATATATTATATGTGCTTAAGTTGCTAAAGAGACTTAAAGTGATGAATTTATGTCATGAAAAGAATTATTGTTTTCAAAGATTGTGAACGAATGAACCATGAGTGATGCAAAAATGAGACATTGATTAAATTATGGATAAGTTAGAGACATGAATATAATAAGTTAAGACATGATTATTAAAGGGTATGTGTACCCATGTTTCTTGTACATGAAAGTTTATGATTTAGAGTTAGTAAGACCTCGGTACCGGCATTATTCAAAGAAAGGATTTGAGAAATGATTTGGAGATATGGCTAAGGAGCTATCTCGTATTTGTTGATTAAGTCCGGTAGGAGGTAAAACTAATTCTGTGAGTGGAAATTATTCATGTCTTGAACTTAAGAAAATTTAGGCACATAAGTGAAGATGTGGTAAACTTAGGGAAACGTAAGTGGGGTGCTCTATATAGTCGGCGGTGGACTCCAAGACTATAGACCCAGTTGGTGGACTGAGGTTGCCCTATGGGAGACGGATTATTATATTTTAATCCGGGACTATGAGGACGGGTCAGCGGTCGACTCCGGGATCTTGAGTAGTCGGGCGGATGGGTTTTGTGTTTACCGTCTCCAATGTATATATATATATACTGGGCTAGAGGGTCACATACGGGACGATTCGCACGATGTGAAATCTGTTATAACAGCCGGCGGTGGACTCCAAGGCTGGAATTCAAATTCGTAGAATAGTCTGAACTTTGTTTTGCTACCAGGTAGTTTTCATGGCGAGGGATCGAGCCCTTTATTGTGGAGAACGTAGGCACTTGCCCTCGGATCTATGTAGTATGGGATGCATAGAATCCGAATAAGTGTGCATTAGTGTCATCCTAGTATAGGATTGTGTGCATTAGGCATTAAGGCATGACATACACTTATGTTTAGAATAATCACCTTTGACACTTTAATTGTTCATTCAATCTTTTTGTGATTTGTTAAAGTATGAGATCGTTATACTATTTCCGGCATAGAGAGGATAGCCGTGTATAACATTTCGTCAGTTGTAAGTAACTGACGAGCCCACAGATTAACATGCAGGTAAAGGACCATTCATGGAGTTATAAAGTGGACATGCTATTGCTATTTGAAAGTTAAAGAAGTTGCAAATGATGTAAAATCGTACAAGTTATATTTTTTTCAATTGTTGTAAGTTTTTCCGCTGTGTAAAAATCAAGTGCAAAAGAACTTTGATGTAATATTGAAAAGTTTTAAAATTTCCTTGTAAAATTGTACGAAATGAAGTAAAGATCCTGTGAAATCTCGAATTTATCCTTATTTAAAATTAGGGGTGTTACACATTCAAAGCGGGCGTGAATATCAGAGTCCCAGGGGCAAGATGGTAATCTCGCCTACAAATGGGTCCGAATCGAGAACCGGGTCCCTCCTCCTGGACCCGCTAACCCATGAACGGATCTGACTAGTTGAGAGCGGGTCTCAACCTGCTAGGGACTAGTCCAATAGGATAAGAACAAATCCTAGTTTGTCCCTATCTTATGGGGATGGTTGTAACCAACCCCAACCAGCACACCGGAAAATAGGGATCTACTCTCATCCTGAAAAGGATCTCCATGGTGACTATAAAATCCCCCTGACCTCCTACTGTTAAAGGTGATCACACTTTGCATACTTGAGCTTTTTCTCTCCACATTTTATGTATATTGACTTGATCGTCGGAGGGTTCGTCGCCGGGATCCATCCCGGTGTCTCGAACGTTTGTGCAGGTCGCGAGGGAACACCAAGGAGCCAACAGATTATCAAGGAAGAAGAAAGGGTCGATCTTTGTGAGTTCCTCACGAACCTACAAATCTCATCTATTGCCCTCACACCCGAATTCAGCGGCAACAATGGTAACTAACAACAATTGAGTAAATGAATGGTTAATATAACTCCCACTTAAAAATGTATGATTGAGATTAGATGGTTGAATGCATACAGATTATATGTTGTCTACAAATGACAACCTCAACTCTCCTATTATAATATTGGAGATACATGTAAATAGTAATCGTATGTTGAAGATAGATATGTAAATATAATATTTATTCATGTACTTTAGTGTAAAATTGTTGGAACCGTAGGGTATCGGGTGCAAAAATACTTAAGTGCAAATATTTATTCACTACTACCGGACCCGACGGGTAGATTTTTTAATTAAGACCCGGACCCGGACCCGGTTCTCGGAAGTTCGGGTCCTGGTCCAGGTCCAATTTTTGGACCCGTGAGTTACTGGGTCCAGATCTGGGTAGTAAAGGAACTGATCCGATAGGACCCGATAGCAGCTCTAATGAAAAATATAGAACCGCTTCTAATTGCCAAATAAATGAAATGCTCTTGTGATGTGTGTGCCCATTGTTTCACATATTGTTTATATAACTTTGAGCTTCGTCCAAGTTCCAACAACAATTAATTATATCTCACTACAGCTAAAATCGCTGCAATCCGTTAGGTAGCACTGCATTTCTCATGTCAAGTTGCATGTATCTTATATGAGACATTGCCTAAGTTTTATTCCATGCAATCCATTATGTTGTCTTGGACTTCAGTGATTCAAAGTGGTGAATCATGATGTTCTGAAACATCCTGTCCCAAAAACAATATGATGATCATACTAGGGCTTACATCAGTACTTAACCACCGAAAGAACATTCATCGGTATAGAATGTTATCATCTCTGTCAAACATTCTATCGGCACGTTAGCTATATACAGTTCATGCAGAGATGATCAATAAGTGGATAAAGAGACTGTACTTTTTTTTGTTTTTATTTTTGTTTTTTTGCTAAGACTTAGAAAATTTTGATTAACGTAGAATTTACATAATTTTCTTTGTAGCCTCATTTCTTCCATGAATATAATCGGTTACCTTTTATTTCTTTCTTTCTTTTTAAATTTTAAAAAAACATGCAGTACATATATTAAAGGTCATAGTTCAATATACACCAGCTACATTCACTGCTCATCAAGTTTAAAAGTAGCACTTACTTGGTTATGAACAAAATTATATTGGAACTTGGCCCATATATATTTCATTCTTCCAACCAATCGAACTGCAGAAATAACACACCATGCTCGGTCAGCCCAAATTTTTCGACAGATTCTCACGCATTACACACCCATTTGCGCACCTTTGTTCGAATATGATTCCAGAAACTGAGGAGTTAACATTTTTAGTAAGAATAGCCGCCTTGAATTCGAATAACTCCGTTACTCTTGGTAAATTTCTCTGTAAAATAGAAAAGAAGGAAATTTGGCAATTTTTTTATTTTTTTATTTTTTTGAGGAAAAGGTGGAGTCTGGCCACCATGTTTCATTAATCAGAGATTAATAAACAAAACTCAAGATATTGAGCATAAATTTGGCAAAATTTTGGCCAGCCAAAAAAAACCACCATAGGCCAAGTAGTACTACTAGTTGAACGACAAGGATTAATTAACCAACGTAGTCATTTTTCCACTCCTATCTGGAAAAGGGGAACCACCACTTGACTCTGTTGGAATTAATTTTTGCTGATTTTCTGGGCCGGATTCCGGCGGGCTCCGGCCACCGGCGGCGCCGGAAAATGATTGGATTGTGATCCTCTCGTCGAGTACTATTCCGTAGTGTACTCATTTGTCAAAAGCAAATTCCGTATGAATGAGAAATGTCGGCCTAAAGTTGGGTACTCAAAATGTACTAACTTGAAAACATGGAGAAAATGGATAGTCCCATATCGAAAATGGGAAAAAGTTTTTTCTAGTATATATACTAAAAAATTGAACTAAAGGGCGTGACCCGGGGGTTACCACTAACATGTAGTGGAGAGATGACTTAGCCATAATGATAAACACACACGCGCACGCCCGGCCCGGCCTCGGCTTGGCTCTGGCTTAATTTTTTTTTGCCCCAGTCAAAAATTTTCTTCCCCAGTATACTGGTGAGGCTTTTCACATTCGGTAACTGGTACAATTACTCTGTAACAACAGAGTAATGGCTCATCAGTTATGAATCTGAACCACCACTTTGCTGTTGTCAGCAGAGTAGTGGACCATTATTCTACTGTTACAGAGTAATGAGCCTCCCAAGAGTCTCCATTTCTCCTATAAGACTATTGTATCCTGTCTGCCAGAATATACAGATTTTGATAATCCGAATTACACTTCCTCTTCTTCTTTCTCTGTGTCAAAACTGAGAGTACATCACAGCACAGTTCGCTGAAATCTTTAGAGTTTGGGTGTTGCTCTTCAGGGAAAGGTACACAGTTGTATCCTGGGAGGCAATTCGCCAGCCACCGTCACACTACGGGGCAAATTTTGCTTTAAGGAGAGAGTTCTTAATCTCGACTCTATATAAAACTTTTGGTTTGTTATCTTTTATTCCTGTAATTTCTGTTCTTCACAAATATTGTTAGTAATTTTCAGATTTATAAAATTCGAGTTCTAACAATCTTAAAGCAGAATTTTTCCTCACTTATTCTAACAGTTTTTGTGAAGATTGTTTACAGGTACTATTATCAATCGGAAAAAGAACAACAACTAACAGTTCTGTTTCAACTGTTTCAGAAAGAACATGGAGAACACACAGAGTGATATTGCCAATGGGTTTATCAGTACCGAAACACCGGTGACCCAAAATGTGACTGCACAATCGGTTGCGGCACATTCGGTCGTTCTGCCCACACACATAACTGTGGGAGAAAAACTGGAGAAATTCAATGGAACTGGATTCAAGAAGTGGCAAGGGAAGATGCAGTTCTACTTGACCACCTTGAAGCTGGACATGTTTCTCTCTGAATGTGCCCCGATGCTGGCACCGATGGATGCACACTCTGTTGCTGCGGTTGATGCATGGACTCAGAGCGACTACCTCTGCAGAAAGTACATCCTGAATGGCTTGGTAGACCCCCTGTACAACGTCTACTGTGTCTTCAAGACGTCCAAACTCCTGTAGGAGTCTTTGGAGAAGAAGTAAAAAATAGGAGACGCCGGATCCAAGAAGTTTGTAGTCAGTAAATTTCTAGACTACAAGATGATTGACTCCAAAACTGTTGTGAGTCAAATCTAGGAACTGCAGGTCATAATGCATGAAATCGCTGTAGATTCCAGGTTGTAGCGTTCATCGAAAAGCTTCCACCTGGATGGAAAGACTTCAAGAACAACCTCAAGTACAAGCGAAAGGAGATGTCTCTTGAAGTCCTCATTGTTAGGTTGCGGATCAAAGAGGAGAATCCCAAGACTGACAGGTCCTATGAAAATCAGTCCATAAAAAAGGCCAACGCGGTGGAGCACGAACAGAAGGGCAAGAAGAGAAAGTTCTTGCTACATGCCTCAAACAAAAAACCTCCTGCAAAGAGGTTTGCTGGGAAATGCCACAATTGTGGTAAACTGGGGCACAAAATTTCTGAGTGCCGCAGCAAGGACGACAATCGTGCAGGAACTGGACATGCAAAAGGGAATGAAAAATCCCACGCACACATAGCTGAGAACTTGTCTACTGGTCTCTCTGACCTGGACCTCTGTGCTGTAGTATTAGAGATAAATCTTGTGGAGAGCAATCCTCGTGAATCGTGAATGGTGGTACGACACTGGAGCCACCAAACACATTTGCTCGGATAAGGAGATGTTCACTTCATACCAGAAGTGCAACAAAGATGAACAGCTGTTCATGGGTAACTCTTCCACCTCTAAAATTGCAGGAACAGGAAAGATAGTGCTGAAGATGACTTCAGGCAAGGAACTAACACTCGCAAATATGTTGCATATTCCAGATATTAGAAAGAACTTGATATCAGGTTCTTTGCTAAGCAAGAATGGATTTAAGGTTGTTCTTGTTTTTGATAATTTTGTATTGTCTAAGGATGATGTGTACTTGGATAAAAGATATGTAAAGGATGGACTGTTCAAGTTTAATGTAATGAAAGTCATCCCTAAAATTATTGTTCCTGCTATTTCCAAAGTTAATGAAATTACTCCTATTGCTTATGTTATTGTGTCTTCTTCTATTTGGCATGAAAGACTAGGCCATGTTAATTCAATTCTATGCGTAGATTAATTAACATGAATTTGGTACCAAATTTTAAGGTAGATAACAGCGAAAAATGTGAAGTTTGCACAGAGGCCAAACTCACTAAAACTCCATCACGTTCTGTAGAAAGAAACACAGAAACTCTAGGTCTAATTTACACAGATCTGTGTAATTTAAAATATGTACAGACCAGAGGTGGCGAAAAGTACTTTGTGACATTCATAGATGATTGCACAAAATCCTGTTATGTATACTTGTTACATAGCGAAAATGAGGCATTGGATAAATTCAAGGAATATAAACTTGAGGTTGAGAATCAACTTGGCAAAACGATTAAAATCGTTAGGAGTGATAGAGGAGGAGAATATGATGCACCATTTAATATGTTCTGCTCTGAACATGGAATAGTTCATCAGACAACTGCTCATTACTCACCCGAATCAAACGGTACTGCTGAGCGCAAAAACCGAACTCTAAAGGAGATGATGAATGCCTTGTTGTTGAATTCTGGATTACCCCAAAATATGTGAGGAGAAGCATGGCTGACTGCCAATTATATTCTCAATAAAATACCTCACAAGAAAACTGGCAAGATACCATACGAATTGTGGAAAGGAAATGTACCCTCGTATAAATACCTCAAAGTGTGGGGGTGTCTAGCAAAAGTGGCAGTACCTAATCCAAAACAGGTCAATTGGACCTAAGACGATTGATTGCATATGCATAGGTTATGCACACACCAGTAGTGCATATCAGTTCTTGGTACATAAAGAAGATGTACCGGATATCCATGTGAATACAATAATGGAATCAAGGAATGCTTTCTTCTTTGAACACGTGTTTTCGTGCAAGGACACTACGTATCCCAAACGTACACGTGAACAAGGAAATGCAAGCATTTCGGTTGTTGAAACAGAACATGATAATGATGAGCCTAGACGAAGTAAACGGGCTAGAACATCAAAATTATTTGGTCCTGACTTTGTAACGGCATTTCTGTTAGAGAATGAGTCCAGAACATTCAAGGAAGCCATGTCTATGCCTAATGCTCCTATGTGGAAGGAAGCAATCAAAAGTGAAATAGACTCCATTATACAAAATCATACATGAGAGTTGGTCGATTTGCCTTCTGGGTGTAAAGCTCTAGGAAGCAAATGGATTTTCAAGAAGAAATTAAAACCAGACGGTTCAATAGAAAAACATAAGGTAAGATTTGTGGTACAAGGATTTAGGCAAAAAGAAGGCCTAGGTTTCTTCGATACTTATTCCCCAGTCACGAGAATAACTTCCATAAGATTGCTGATAGCTATAACAGCACTACGTAACCTCGAAATACATCAAATGAATGTAAAAACTGCCTTTCTAAATGGAGATTTAGAAGAGGAAATACCAGAGGGTTACGTAGTTCCTGGACAGAAAAACAAGGTGTGCAGCCTTGTAAAATCATTGTACGAACTGAAACAAGCTCCAAAGCAGTGGCATGCAAAATTTGACAATATTATGATGTCAAATGGTTTCAAAATAAATGAACGTGATAAGTGTATATACACCAAAGATACTCCAAATGGATACATTCTGGTGTGCTGTATGTAGACGACATACTCATTATTGGGAACAATGATGACATTATCAAACAAACTAAGAGCATGCTTTGTGGCAAGTTTGATATGAAAGATTTAGGAGTTGTAGACGTCATACTAGGAATCAAAGTTTGCAGAACGTCTGAGAAAATTACTTTGTCTTAAGCTCATTACGCTGAGAAAATACTTGAAAGGTTCAAGAATTACTCGAATGGGATTGCCAAAAGCCCTGTGGATCCCAGTCTTCATTTGTTCAAAAATACGGGTGACAACATATCACAACTGGATTATGCACGTGTAATCGGTAGTCTGATGTACTTAATAAATTGTACAAGACCGGACCTAGCACATTCGGTAAATGTACTGAGCCGCTACACAAGTAATCCAGGACGAAGTCACTGGAAAGGAATAACTAGAGTACTGAACTGCCCGCGACATACTTAGAGTTATGCGCTGCATTACACCGATATCCAGCAGTACCAGAAGGCTACAGTGATGCCAACTGGATATCAGACTCCAAGAACTCAAAATCCATAAGTGGATATGTCTTCACACTTGGTGGTGCAGCAGTATCATGGAAATTCTCTAAACAAACGTTATTGACCAGATCCACTATGGAATCTGAGTTTATTGCTTTAGACAAAGTGGCTGAGAAAGCTGAATGGCTTTGAAACTTTTTAGAGGATATTCCTATGTAGGAAAAACCAGTGCATGCTTTATGTGCACACTGTGACAGACAATCGACTATAGTACGGGCACTGAGTTGTATGTATAATGGTAAGTCTCGTCATATCAGAAGACGACACAAAACCATTAGGCAACTGCTCTCAAATGGAGTAATCTCTATAAAGTATATAAAATTGGCCGACAACCTAGCGGATCCATTTACTAAAGGTTTGTCGCAAGAACAAGTTGTGAGATCATCAAGAGGAATGCATTTAAAGCCTATGACGAAAGAGGATACTTGATGGAAATCCTGCCTAAGAATTGGAGATCCCAAGATCTAGGTTCAAGGGGACAACCAAATCTTGTTGAATCGACGTGAGCACTGAGAGATTAAAATCTTGTACCTACTCTTAGGATGATAAAAGAGTGCTGCCTGCAAGGTGTAAAGATAAGCTTGGCTTTTAATAATTTCCATAGCTTTGAAATAAAAGTGGGGTATGGCAGGATACTCTTTATGGGCAATCACCTTGTGAGTGTGAAATGGGACCATTTCTAGAAGAATGAAGAGAGGCTACATTCTCCAAGTTCACTCATGATTCACCAGGGTTGTTCAATGCCAAAATAAACACAACAAGAGAACCTAGTTCTGTGAGGAGATGAAACTGTGTGATAGTTATTGTCTAGGTTCACATCAAAGTCCGGGTAGTTCAAGACATCATGTTCATTACCTGGTCAAGTGAATCCGATAGTTACTTACTAAGGGTGGTTCAAAGTTGAAAAATTACTACCATTCCTGATGCAGTGATTTTTCGCTTGTACTCTCAGAGTTTTTTCTGTCATGGTTTTTCTGTCATGTCTTTTTCTATTGTGTCTGGATTACATAGTCTGGTAATTTTTATTCATGTGGGGGATTGTTGGAATTAAATTTTGCTAATTTTTCGGGCCGAATTCCGGCGAACTCCGGCCACCGGCGGCACCGGAAAATGATTGGATTACGATCCTCTCGTCGAGTACTATTCCGTGGTGTACTTATTTGCCAAAAAAAAATTCCGTATGAATGAGAAATGTTGGTCTAAAGTTGGGTACTCAAAATGTACTAACTTGAAAACTTGGAGAAAATAGATAGTCCCATATCGGAAATGGGAAAAGGTTTTTTCTAGTATATATACTAAAAAATTGGACTAAAAGGTGTGGCCCGGGGGTTACCACTAACGTGTAGTGGAGAGAGGACTTAGCCAAAATGACAAACACACGCGCGCGCGCGCGCGTCTGGCCCTGCTCGGCTTGGTTTGGTCTGGCTCTGGCTTATTTTTTTTTTCTGCCCCAATCAAAAATTTTCTACCCCAGTATACTAGTGAGACTTTTCACATTCGGTAACTGGTACTATTACTCTGTAACAGCAGAGTAATGGTCCACTACTCTGCAACAGCCACCACTGTTGCAGAGTAGTGGACCATTACTCTACTGTTATAGAGTAATGGGCCTCCCAAGAGTCTCCATTTCTCCTATAAGACTACTGTATCCTGTCTGCCAGAATATACAGATTTTGATAATCCGAATTATACTTCCTCTTCTTTTTCCTCTGTGTCAAAAACTGAGAGTACATCACAGCACAGTTCGCTGAAATCTCTGGAGTTTGGGTGCTGCTCTTCCGGGAGAGGTATACAGTTGTATCCTGGGAGGCAATTCGCCAGCCACCGTCACACTACGGGGCGAATTTTGCTTTAAGAAGAGAGATCTTAATCTCGACTTTGTATAAAGCTTTTGGTTTGTTATCTTTGATTCCTGTAATTTCTGTTCTTCACAAATATTTTTAGTAATTTTTAGATTTAATGAATTCGAGTTCTAACAGACTCACGTATCCAACTTGGCTCAGACCAGCTTGGAAGTTATCCCTTGTTCCTGTCTATTACTTACATGTGCATGGCAGCTATTTCCCCATCCTTTTTCTTAAAATAAAAATTTAAAATTTTGATGCTAAAAAAGTCCAGTGTCAAATTTTATCGTCCAGTGTTCATGCCTTCCTTTAGCGCAAGCAGTGATAGTTTTTTTTTGATGAATCGGATAGAGCCAAAAGGCTCCAGCCATCAAAAATATATTAATCAATAAAACAGTAATAATACATACAATCATCAATGGTTTTACAAGAGGTAAAACAGAATAAAGCGAGTAAAAAATAAGTACAATAACAATAATCAACCCAGAGGGCAAAAACACGGCAAGAATCACCATCCAGAAACCAGCGAGCGAATCAAAACAAGCCCGGAGACTCGAACAACCGACCCAAGACAGCAGGGGGAAAAACTCTCTCCACGACGACATCTAACTCCACTAGCAGTCAATAGCGACTCTAGAGGCGCAACGGCGGTTAGACACTGCTACCACCAGGGATGTCAACGAGCAGGCGCTGAACAACAGCACTCTGGCTAAAAAGCAGACACGGAGCCTGCTTTCCTCGCAAGAAGGCGAGCACTCACTCGAATCATGGAACGATCAAAAACT
This sequence comes from Hemerocallis citrina, assembly GCA_017893485.1. Classification (NCBI taxonomy): domain Eukaryota; kingdom Viridiplantae; phylum Streptophyta; class Magnoliopsida; order Asparagales; family Asphodelaceae; genus Hemerocallis; species Hemerocallis citrina. The sequence continues at coordinate 107,691,102 of CM030358.1, read as the reverse complement.
TTCTTTTTATAACCGCGCTTGACAGGGTGAAGGGCAGCCCGAGCAGAAGAGGCCGAGATCGCCTCAAGGTCAGATGAAGAAAAATCTACAGAGATGGGACGCAGGGGGGAACAGAGACTGTTGGGAGCAGTCGAAGAGACAGATGGGATGGTCTTGGTGGTGCCGGCCTCAATGGGAGAAGAAGTGACATCAAGACTAATAGCATACTTGTGGGGAAGGGAGAGCAAGAAGAGTTTGAAATCCCTCAGGACCTGATGGAGCCATGAATGAGCCCCTAAAAGTTGATACCAAGAGAATAGGCATCCTGGATAATGAAACGAGATCTCAGAACATAAGGAATTAGAGAACTTCAAAGCACAAGGATAATTATAGTACAGAGTAGGGGACTTTAAATCACTAATAGCTCTGTCTGGATGGATAGGGGGTCTGCAGTGCGGGAGTGAGGAAACGTCTCCCTCACACTACGAGACAACGAGAGATACGAAGAATTGGATTTGAAACAATCAGGATATATTCCAAACTTCCCTAACAAAGACGGAACCATTGAGACTTGTCGGGGTTGAGCCTTGAAAGAGGCCCGACGAGGGTAGACAACAAGGTTCGTAAAAACTTTGCGATCCTTAAAAAGGAGAGCAATATTAGGCCGATAAAGAGGGACTATAGATGCGCGAGGAGAAGGACTAGATGGGGAGGAGTTCAACCCTGAACTCTCAGCCAAAATAGTGGAGTCAAGGTCCAGGCACTCAACCCTACGGTGATTACTAACCGAACTATTCATAATCTTGAACTTTAAGAAGGGGAAATTAAGGAAGGATAGGAGTTTGGCCGGTAAGGGGTGCCCTCTGGGCCATCCCAGAAGTTTTTGAAGGGAAAAGCATCGGTTACGAGAGTGACCGATCTTATCACAGAATAAACACTTCATTTTATTCATACATTCACGCTTAAGATGCCCCGGAAGGAGGCACCTGAAGCAAACCCGATGAGGATCGGGCCTAAAAGGCGAAGAAGAATAAAAAATCCTCTGCGAGTCCTGATGCGAAGCAGAGCAATCGGAGCTTGCTATAGCCTTGATAAGATCCATGGAAGACGCTCTTCCAAGAAAGGACTAAAACAAAGCTCCAATAAAGGAGAGGAAGAGAAAAGAGGTGCCACTAACAGGGTGGAAACACTCCCACAAAAATACGACACCAGTGCTATAACAATCCAGAGCCTCTTCTTAACCGTGACTCTCAAAGAAGAGAAGCCACACACTCCAATCAGGAGAACAAGGATGGAGTAATAAGAGAGGAAGAGAGGATAAATAGAACGGGCGATCTAGAATAAAATCAGTCAGCACACCGACATGAGCTGAAGTAGTCGCTAGCAAAAAGGTCCCCAATGAATGGGGATCACAAAGCCAGAACTAACAAAACGAAAGCCCGAAAGATATAACTACAATTGGATCACTCCACAGTTCAAATAATAAGCCACAAGGCAAGACTGAGTATCTCGAATAAATTTCGAATCTTGATAGATACACAGATGCAACAAATCAAGATAAATCTCGAATCACTACAAGATAATACTCAATTAATAAGCAACAAAGCAAGAAAATGGTACCAGGGATCCACCGTAAAGAACAAGTCAACCAGATAAACACAGAAGATCAAGACGACGAAATACTCACAGAGATCTGTCGAGAAGGGGAGACGGATCGAAGCTGGAAGGAAAGGGGTACACTCCTGGCAGCAGCGAACTCACCAAATGGGAACACTGGCGAAGCGACGGAGAGATAACCCCGCTTAGGGCAAGAGGGAGGCGAAGTCAATGAAGAGCCGAGAAGGCAGCTCGGGACTTGCAACCACCGAGAGGCCAATAGGAGAGCACAAAGGGAGAACACGCCACGCAACGCCAAGCGAAGCCCAAGGAGCGCGGCCGACGGAGAGAGATGACGAATGGCACCGACTCAAATTCGAAAAGGAAGAGATGGGTCTGAAGGGATTGGGGAGCTCTACAAGATTAATAAAGAGGCGAACGCTAGAAAGTTGGAGGATCGATGGGATCTGAGGAGAGAAGTTGCCGAGGAAGGAGGGGTATTTGAATTTCGAAACGCCTTTCTAATCGCCTTAGAAGTCACAGGGGTTAAAAGGAAAAAACCGCAAGCAGTGATAGTTAATGTCAAGTACTTGTTGCGTAGTTTAGAGGCACAGTATGGTGCGAATTTATTCGGACAATGTGATCGGCATCTAACATTTCTGCATACTGATCAAGGGTGTGCTATTGTGCTAATACTCAGTTTCCAAAATAATTGGCTAGACAAAGTGTGATATTATTACATTTATGACTACCATGCATGTAATTGCTTGGATTCCTCTCTTTTTGCAAGAAAACAGAGATATATATCACTCACAAACATAATCACAGATCGAGAATTACAATGACTTGTATATAATTCAATTGGAATATATTAAAACTCAGTCTTATTTTTAGTCGCGGTTTGAGTTATATATATGACCATGCATTGATATCCTTTGCAACTCTTTAACACCTCCACATTGCTTTTAGATTGGTGACTTAGTAAGATGATCAATTATAATTACCCAAAAACAATGTGGCATCACTGGCATGTTGAAAGAGTGAAAAGAACCGAATTTGTTTTTGGCATTGAAAATCAATGATGGCCTTTACCATAAGTTCCTACTTCCTAACCTAAACTATTTTTAATGTCTAATCCCAAAAGAAATCGTACAATACAGGGAGGATTAAAGGAAAGTGATCTACGGGTTAATTATGTTTTCTTCTATAGGTGGAATTTAGGCGCGATTTTTAAAGACGTGGCATGAGAAATGGCCATGATCACTATGATTATTATCATAAAGACCGAGATATCTATTTAGGTTTTCAGTCTCATCATGTTGAACGGCTCACGCTTTAGGGTTTTGGTGGGTTCCACATCCCGGTCCATTAAGGCTTGTTTATACACGACGAGATTTGTTCGTGTGCGTCTCCTCTTCGTAGGACATTGAACTGTTCTGCACCCACCGCTACACCCTCTTCTGGGTTTCTGGGACCCACCTTTTTGGTCTAGTTTAAGGACCTACATTTAGGGACACAAACCCGACCATTGCTTTGCTGGACATCACAAAGAATGGTGGGGTCAAGCTTTCTCTTTCATTGGGTCAAAGTGAGGTCTTATCCAATTGAATTGTTTACCAAAATGAACCACTTTTTGAAAGTATTTACCAAACTTATCCACTTTCAAAACTATTTACGAAATTGACCTACTGGCTAAGATAGCGAGTTTAGTTCTATGATTTTCTACAACACTTGGAAAATTTTTGAACATGCAATTTCTACCTGAAATGTATACAACTAGAGTCGCTATTTGAGATAGCAAGTTCATTTGAACTAGACTCGCTATCTCAGATTTCGAGTCTAGTTGTACTCATTTTTTAAAAAAAATTTTGAACTGAAATGTGTACAACTACACTTGCTATCTGAGATAGCGAGTTTAGTTCAAATAAATCCATTATTTCAGATAGCGAGTGTAGTTGTACTCATTTTTTCAGAGATAAATTGAACATGAAATGTATACAACTACACTCGCTATCTGATACATTCCAGGTAGAAATTGCATGTTTAAAATTTTTCTAAAAAATGAGTACAACTACACTCGCTATCTGAGATAGGGAGGTCAGTTGAACTACACTCGCTATCTGAGTTAGCGAGTGTAGTTATATACATTTCAGATATAAAATGCATATTCAAATTTTCTTTAAAAAATGAGTACAACTAGAGATAGCGAGTGTAGTTATATACATTTCAGTTAGATATTGCATGTTCAAAATTTTTCTGAAAAATGAGTACAAATACACTCTAATTTAAACTAGCCTTACTATCTCAGATAGTGAGTAAGTTAATTTGATAAATAGTTTTGAAAGTGGGTCAATTTGGTAAATACTTTCAAAAATTGGGACATTTTGGGAAAAATTCTATCCAATTATAATACCCATTTCCGGTTAGTTAGAGCATCCACAGTCGTTTTCTAAAATTTGCATATCTCCAAATTATAGCAAACGAACCCAAAAACCACGCTGCAGTCGTTTCTCAAATGTCCATATTATGGCAAAGCTGCTATTTCCATTTCTCAAATATGAGAAGCCATCTGAGCTTTCTCAAAATATAAAGGACGGGGTATGATACCCCGTCTCTTCTATATAATATTTTTTTAATCTTATCAAACGGAGTATGATACATCGTCTCACATAATTTTTAATTTTTTTTTTATTTTAAAAATAGGTCGGACGGAGAATGATACCCCGGACGGGGTATCAAACCCCGTCTCTCTAATTAATCAATTTTTTTTTTAAAAAAAATTGTTCAAACGGGGAATGATACCCCGTCCGGGGTATCAAACCCCGTCCCACATATTTGACCCGAGTTGAAAATCCCCTCAGACGGGGATAGATACCCCGTCCGGGGTATCATTCCCCGTCCAAGGATAGAAGCCTAGTGGAGCATTAAATGGTGATTGCAATTAATTGGGTAAGTTTAATTAGGTTTAGTTAGGTATTAATGCTGATTAGGAGTAGTTAGGTATTAATTGATTAGATTTAGTTATTATTTTATTATTTAATTTAGTTAATTAATATAGTTTAATAGTTAATAGTAATTAACTTTTTTTAATTTGTTTGAAACGATCGGACGGGGTATGATACCCCGTCTCTCTAAAAAATAGAAAAAATATAGCAAACACGACTGCAGTGAACGATCGTATTTGCTATTACTGTAGCTGCCACATTATAGCAAATGAGAAAAACGACTGTGGATGCTCATAGAGCATTCCCAATCAAGCAAGCTATTTTGGCTTTGGCAAAGTAGAATAGCTAAAATAGAGAATAACTAGATAATTCCACTAGCGAAAAAAATCTCACTCCAACACTTCATTCTATTTTGGCTAGCAATTGATAATTTAAAGCAAAAAATTAAAATAAAATAAAATATAAAGCTCAAACCCAAAAAGAAGCTCATTCTATTTTGACTAGCAATTGATAATTTAAAGCAAAAAAATAAAATAAAATAAAATAAAATATAAAGCCCAAACCCAAAAAGAAGTCTAAGCTGTAAAAAAAATATGTTAAAAAAGGTTAAAATGCCAAAGCCCAAATCAAAAAAGCCCAATCTACCCACTAAAAGCTTAATGCGCGAGTTCACGATTCTCTCGTGATTCTCTCGTGTTTAAATTTTTTTCAGATTGCAATTTTCTTCAACTCTTTTGACCATTTTTTTTCAAATCGCAATTATTTTTTTTTCAGATCGCAATTAAATATTCTTCAGATCTCGATTTTCTCACAATCGCAATTTGATTTATGTAGATTGCAATTTGATTTATGCAAATCACGCATTTTTTTGGGGTTTTGAGATGCAGAAAGAGCAGAAGGAAAGTTTGGCGAGCGATACAACTTCGCAAGATCTGGCGAGTCAATCTGTTGTTTGTGAGATTTCTCTCCCTAAATTTGCTGTTTTGGCTATAATTAAGAGATGGCTAGCGTGTTTGAAAATGGTCTTATATTACAACATAAAACAGTCGCGACCGGCTATAAAGATCCTCTCGACTATGGCAGGGCGGTACGCTCTGCTAAATGAAAAAAAAAACAATGAAGAAAAAAAGACTTGTTTAATTCGGTTTGTGGCAACATAATTGTAAAACTTTAGATTGTGGGTATGCAGATGTGTTGAAACATTATTGAATAATACTGTACATGGTTTGACACGTAATTTAACAAAAATTATGTGTATTGCAAGTTGTTATTATTTGAAAGAAAATATACATTGTTGGGTTTATGTCTTGCATACTATGTTAGATACGAAAACGATGAGATGATGTTGAGATCGAGACGACTGGGGACAGAGTGCAAGTAAGTGGAAACATCAACAACAACCACAACAGGAGGAGTTGTGGTCGACCGATCTTTGGGACGGTCGACCGCCCGCCTGTACCAGTTTTTTCGTGATGGGGATAGTCATCCGGTCTTGTGGGACGGTCGACCTCAGCTGATGTAGATTTCAGGTGCAGGTCTGAGTGATTTTGCTAAAGCCCTAACTTGCTCTTCAAGTTAGATCGTGTGGCTCTTATTGTAGGGTTATCTCTTCAGTAATATCCAATGTCTATTGTATCACGATATCAAACTAAGGTTTCTCTATATCTCTATATATTGTTGTTATTGGCCTCCATTGAGAGAAAAGAGAGAGAGAGAGAGAGTACTTCATTGAAAAAGAGATTGAGTGATTTTCTAATTGTAAACAACTAGTACTTGCTGGTGAGGCTTGAGAGAGGGTCATGGTGAGAATTGTAATATTCTCGTATCTTCTCTTGTTGAATAATATCTCAGGTTTCTTCTTCCCTAGATTAAGTAGAAAGCCCCAACCGGGATAAATTTATGTGCTTTTATATGTTTGGTGTGATCTCTTATGTGCTTGGTAATTTGTATTGATTGCATCACATAACTCAACAAAATTCTCGAAAGAGAAGAGTTCCGCTAATTTACTAACAAGTGGTGTCTTTGTATCTATTGTTTTCCTAACAATTGGTATCAGAGTTATTCAGGTTCGTGTGTTTATTCGAGTTCCTCAGAGAAGATGACAGATCATATCACGAAGATCAAGCAGTTTGACGGTAAGATCAACTTTAATCTCTAGAAGGTGAATATGTATGATACATTGGTTTTAAAGGGTTTGAAGTTAACCCTATAAGGAGATGAAGAGAGACCAATCGGCATGAAGCAGAAGTGGAAGGAAATTTGTTCAAAAGACTTGGGTTTAATCTGAATGTCATTGACAAGCAAAGTCAGGTGCAACCTCATGAAGGAGCGAAACACGACAAGTCTGTGGGCAAGAGTCAGAAATGACTACTCGAAATTGCCATTACAGTATTCGATGTACCAGAAAAGAAAGTTATGAGGTTACTCATTGAAGGAAAGTACCATTCTTCTAGATTATAAAGAGGAGTTCAATATGGAGTTATCTGAACCGAGGGTGATCAACGAAGATGATCTAAATTCTTCCTACATGATATATTCACCACCAAATTCACCCAACATGATAACCGTGCTAGACGATAAATCTACCAAGGAGAAGTTTTTCGTAGCATGTATGATCAAGGGTTTGAGGAGGATGCAATTAGGAAGGAGAGTCGAAAATCGGTGTATACTTCTATAAGTTACTTGGAGGTAGATGGTATTTCGAATGGAAGGGAAAGTACACGTAATGGTAGGATTCGTTGCTATCATTACAGAGGAGTCGGGCATTACAAGAATAATTGTTACAAGTGGTTGAGTCAGAGGGGCACCAAATTCAGTGCCGCTGAATCAGGTGATAGTTTTGACAATAATCTTATTTCAAATTTTACAGATGTGTATTATGGCTGGTATCTTGATTTGGGGAGTTCATCTCATATATGCGCCGAGAGAGAGATGTTTCTACTTACAAGTTCACTAGAGATCGTCGTTGTGTGAGAACGGTGGTTGGTGTTATTTGTGAGGTAATGGATGAGGGAACAGTTGAATTAGAGATACCAGATGGAAAGCGTTACACACTAGTGAATGTTATGCATATTCCTCAGCTGAATTAGAATCTTGTATCCTTGAAAACTTTTGAAGCACAAGGCTGCCAATACATTGCTCAAGGTAGAGTTCTATCAATTTGGGAAGGTTGTCGTGAGGTGATGAAAGGAAAGATGGGTGTTGAGCACAACCTCTACAAGCTTTGTGGGAATGTGAAAAGTTGCGCAAGTATTTTGAAGCCTTACATTCCTAAAACACTACATCGTTTTCCGTCACTAGAATTATCCGAGCGAAACTGCGATGTTCGATTATTATCGAAAAGTGGAGAGAGTCTTGATGTAGGTGGAGTTAGTGTGGAGGGTGGCACCTCCCTGATAACATCTACTAGGGTGTGCCCTTGAGAGGGGCATACAACGTGAGGAAAACAGGTAGAGGTAGATTCAACTAGCAGAAGAAGTCACAGAACTGAGTTGTTTGCAAGAGGAGAATAAAAGGAGTCTAAAAGATTTTAAATCACACAGTTGTGGATTCATAGTATGCTCCAAGGTAGAGATTATTGGGTTTATGTCTTGCATACTATATTGGATACAAAGACGATGAGACGATGGAGAGATCAAGACGATTGGAGACGGTGTGGAAGCAGGAGGAAACAACAATAGCTGTAGCAACAGGAGGAGTTGCTGTCGTCCGGTTTTGGGACGATCGACGCCCGATTGTACAGGTTTTTCTACAAGGGGGACAGTCTATCGCTCGTGGATGATGCAGATTTCGGGTGCAGGTCTGAGTGATTTCGCTGAAGCCCGAACTTGAGCATTAAGTTAGATCGTGTGGCTCTTATCATAGGATTATCTCTTTAGTAATATCCAATGTATATTGTATCAAGATATCAAACTAGGGTTTTTCTAGATTTCTATATATTGTTGTTATTGGCCTCCATTGAGAGAACAGAGAGAGAGAGAGAGAGCACTTCATTGAATTTTTTTGAGTGATTCTCTAATTGTAAATAACTAGTACTTGGTGGTGAGGTTTGAAAAAGGGTCATTGTGAGAATTGTAATATTTTTGTATCTTCTCTAGTTGAATAATATCTCAAGTTTTTTCTCCCCCGAATTAAGACGAAAGCCCCAACCGACAAATGTGTATGCTTTGGTGTGTTTGGTGTGATCTCTTATGTGCACTACAAGAAATTTGACATATACCAATGGACACCTGTAGTGACGGTCACTAAAACCATGGGTATAGGTATCATATACCTACAAACGTATAGTAAACTGTGGGTATAGATATCCTATAGCCTTAGAGCTTTTATTTCATAACTATAAGTTTTACTGACGGGATAAAACACTGTGGGTATAGTCCATAATTTATTCTCCTCCCAACCTTTTCATTTTTCCTCTCTCCCCCCCCAAAATATTTCATTTATCCCTCTAAAACTCCTAAATCCCTCTCTCCCCAAACCCAATCTCTCAATCCTCCTCCTCCCGAGTCGGCGTCCCCCTATTCCCGCTGCCGTCGCCCCATCTCCCTCACTTAAAGGAAGAAGACGAGATCTCCCCCACATCCTCCTCTTCTTCCTCGGCATCGATCTCGATGAGATCTCCACCGCATCCGACGCCTCCTCTTCCTCCTTCGCCGCTGGCGCCAGCATTGAGGTTCGCCGTTCTAAAGTTGGTTATGTTCTAAAATAGGTTTACTTCCTGTCAATGAAAATATTTATTTTACTCTATTAATTATTTCTAGAGTAGATTATAATCCAAAGAGGCATATCAGGACTCTTTTTTAGCATATCATTAATAATATTATACTTATTACTATGAAGAAATTAATGATTCTCTATAAACAGATCATGGCATGCCTTCTTGATCAGTACTCATTTGCTGGTAATTCTCAAGCACTACAGATGGTGATCTGGATGGCAATACTTTTGTAACCGTGTGAAACATGTTATACAGAAGTATAGTATCGAAAGGCATTGGACATCTCTCAATGAAGAAACAAGAGGCATGAATGATGTTCTTTATAGGTTATACAGTATGATAGTAAGTTTCTGTTAAGCCAGTCATATGTTTTTCTTTTTGGTTAATGCTGTGCCTATGCACCATTGGGTTGCAAAGGTAATTTCCACTAAGTCTGAAGGAATTTGGACAGAGTTAAAAAATTCACATTTTTGTATGATGAATTCATTCAGCATGGTTGGTTTGCTCGTGCAACTAAAACAAATTGCATATAGATTGATAAGTTGATATCCTCGACCTTGGTCTTGAGATAAAAACAATACAATTTTGAAGTTTGTTGTAGGAGAAGTTGATATCCTCGAAAGAAAAGAAAGTCATCTTGAACTTGAGAAAGTGCTTGTGCGGCACTTTCTGTAAACATTATTAGTTTTCTTTCGTGAAATAGACCTAAATATATTTGCCTAATAAGGATAGGCGTTCAATACAAATGATATCTTGAACTTGAGGAAAACAAAAATTATCTTCAGGATTTATGATCTTTTCGAAGGAGTCATCCTCTTCAGCATTGCTTAGTGTCCTCTCCTTGAATGCATGCTCCAACAACTTGTTGTACTTCATTTAATCAATAAATGTTTTCCCTTCTACTCTTCGGTTTTCTAGAACTGCTTTGTTTTTTCCCCTTTGAATAAAAGATATTTATGCCATCATTAGGCAATTATTTGTACAACAGTCTTGGCCAATTGCAACCTGACTGTTCTCCTTCTTTATTGTGAGGGTATTCATCTTATTTCAGTAGAATCATATTAGTACAATGGCAGTCATCCTATTTCTGTATTGATCTTGGTATGGGCATTAACTTAATATCCATTTTTACTGAATCTTCATTGTTGCACAGAAAAGTTATGATAATCCACAATAAACAACTTTATGTGCCAATTTTCAGTCATCTAATATGCCTGGCAAGTGGCAATTGATACATCTAACACTGAAATCTTCCTAAAATGGATATATCTTTTCATCTCATTTAAAGATCAATTGGTTGGCTTCGAGTTTAGATTTGCTACTATGAAATGAAAGGAAAAAGCTGTTATCCCAAGTTATTTGGCTCCTTTACATCAATCTTTCTTCTCTGTCTATCCAGCTGTGTTAAGCTCTATATCCACTGTCAACTTAACTATTGTCTTTTCAACTTCTTCAATCCATGCTCATTTTTATCAACCTAAGTATACATCAACCACTTTACATATTTGTTTCCTCTTTACATGCTCAAACAATCTCATCCATGTGTAACTGAATTTCGGAGCACTTGCAATGTTTGTATAACGACATGAAAGTATATTTGCTTTATAGGATTTTGGGTGCAAATTTTTGTACAAGTTCAATTGCAAGTTATGTAACTGCTGTTTAAGATGATGAATTGTTGAGTTGTGTGTTCAAGTTTATTGGCATCTCATATGATGTCAATCAGGTGTATGTCCATATGTATGTTCAGATTTGATGCCAATTAACCTCCCTTTGTTCAATTCTATCATTTTCAGTGGTAACACAAGTTGTTTTTCATATGTTCAGTTGAACCAGATTAAAGATTTTTTTTTAACCAAATGCCTTTGATACTCTCATTTTCAAAAAGCTGTTTTTAGAAAATTTTGGAATTTTTTTTTACCAAACGCCTTTTATACTCTCATTTTCAAAAAACTGTTTTCAAAAAACATTTTTCCAAAAACAGTGTTTAAAATGTGTTTTCAAAACAACAAACCAAACGCAGCCTTAGTATTTGATAGTTCTTTCCATTTATCCTAGATAGATATAAGTCATCATGAAAACTTCATGAATACCAGTTGATTTGACAATTCTGGCTTTTCAATTGTTTCTCTTATGTGTGTAATAATGCAAGATTGATACCCTTATTTGAACTGCAAATAGTTATTCTTCAATTTTTTTTATCTACAGCCGTTGCACTTGTGTTGCTTGGGTACCAGAAGGTGATGGTTCTTTTATAGCTGCTCATGCTGATGGAAACCTATACGTATATGAAAAGGTGAGCCTGTGGCTCCTTATTTTTACAATCTTATATTGGTTACTTTTAAATCTTAATAAAATACTTTTGTTTTTAGAGCAAGGATGGGACTGCAGATTGTTCATTCCCAGTCATCAAGGACCAAACTCAATTTACTGTTGCATATGCTCGATCGAGTTAGGTACTTTGCAAATCTACATTTCTCTGGCATTTTGAATCTGAATGGCTCATTTTGCATGCTATCTGAATATTGACTATTTGTTGATGACCAAAGTTAAATCTTTTTGCTTTGTTTTGTTTGTGAAGGGCTCTCAACAAGCGAGAAATGACTGAACTCGCTCAAAATGCAGCCGAGTTTGTGTTTGTCGACGATGAAGTGAAGAAGGCTGTAAAGGAGATTTGCAGGATGCTAAAAGAAGATTACTACAAAGAGAATCAAGATCAATCAAGATCTGGTTGCCGTAAAATAAGAAAATTGTTAGCGTCGTATCTCAAGTGAGGAGTCAATTGAATTATCTTATAATGCCATTGAATATGTTGATCGTAGTTTAAAGTATTGATTCTCATGTCTGCACACATGAATTCAATTGTGTATTTGGTTATTAACTATTTTGTAATTTGACATACTTGTAATACTTCATTAATTTTTAATATGATTGAAGTTTAATTTTATTTAATTTTGTTTCATAAACACATTTATCTATTTTATTGTGTATTTAGTTTATAATTGGATTAATATTATAAAAGAAAATATTAAATTATTATAAGCGTAATTAATAAGAAAAATTGTGTATAGAGCGATGGGTATATACTTAAATATTTGGATGCGAAAACCATCACTAAAACCTATAGCAATAGAGTTTCAACCGTAGGTATAGGAAAACAAGATGTGTCCTTAAAACCTATACCAATGAATACGAAACTGTGGGTATAACAACGAGGTTTTGTCCAATGGGTAAAAAAATCATCGCTATAGGCTATAGTGATGGCATTCTGCCGTGGGTATATAGCGAATCATTGACTACGGAAAAATATGTCCGTCCGTATAGGTTTTATGGGCTATACCTACGGTTTTCTGCCTTTTACCCACGGATTTTTGCTGTCACTATATGTCAAATTCCTTGTAGTGGTGCGTGGTGATTTATATTGATTGCATCACATAACTCAACAAGATTCTCGAAAGGAAAGAGTTCCGCTAATTTCCTAAGTGGTGTCATTGTATCGATTGTTTTCCTAACATATACTCCGTTCGTTTTAAAGTATATTAAGTCATTCTAGTTTTGTTTTGTTTTTTTCCACAATATAAATAGCTTTAGGATTTCGAGATAAATTTCTTGTCTCTTATATTAATTAATCGATATATTGTCTATTAATTATTTTTTTAAGAGACTTCCAATTTTTCTCTTGTCTATTCATATTACAATAGAGAAAGACAAATAATGAGAAAGGATGGTAAGTATAATATTTTACAATATTTTTAAAGGTCCATCAACTATAGTCTATTACTCTTACACAATTCTAGGTTGTTTCTAAATAGTCGTGTAGAAAACTAGAATGGCTTATACGAAGGGAGTATAAAATTAAATCAAGATTTAAATTAGAGGTGATGACATATTAACATACCAAGTTTTTGTTGCATATATAGGTATATTCTCTATATATAAAAATAATATTATGTGTAATATTATTCTATGGGTAACACATGTGTTACATGTACTAATTGTATGAATATCGAACCACGAGTTAAGTGAATTAGAACCCATTACCCAAACCATTATTTATTCTATAAATACTGGATTAGAGCATCTGTAGTCGTTTAGCCTCAAAATTGCCATATTTGGCTTTTAGAAATATGAATTTTGAGTTTGGTTTGTAGTCGTTGAAACCAAAAATTTGGTCCAATATTCTATAAATACTGGATGATCGTTTTAATTTTGAATCTCAGACGTTGGTTTATATAAAAAAAAATTAGTCCAAAATTTATATAAAAAATTGTACGCATACAAACACATAATAATTCCTATAGTCCCATTCCATCTCATCTCTAGATCAAATTATCAAACCAATCTCAAATTAACTTTACATGCATAAATAATCCTATAGGCTCTATTCCATAAAAATTAAAGTTTCAAATTGGGGGCAAATTTCATGGATGCAACATGATATTGCGTGTAATACCCCAGATTTTTAAATAATGCTTTTAAGATTTATAAATGAATTAAATGATTTTTGGTGATTTAATAAATATTTTTTTGAAATTTACCTTTTTACACGTGCAAAACACGTGCCAATATTTACTTGGAAAGTTCAAGTCAAAAATTAGTTTGGGGAAACCCATTATTTATTATTAGATATTATTTGTGAATTTTCTGGATTTTTATGATAATTATTGGACCTATTTGCAAATATTACAAAAAATGGACTTTTGTACAAAATTACCACTTGGAGTAAAAGCTCCAGATTTTTGGATTTTTGGGCTTGACATGATGCCTAGTCAACTCAGAGATAAAAAGTTTACTTTTTGTTTTAATAAATTTGATTTATTTTGCAAGTTTTGATAAACAAGGGTCTTTTTGCAAAATTGCCACTTAAAGGGGCAAAAGTGCAAATTTCATTTTTCTAGGTTTTCAAAACAGTGATACTAGAGGGTTTATTTTTGTTTTTTAAATCTTAATTAAGATGGTTTTATTTAACTTCTAAGTATAAGGATCTATATATGTAAAGATATATTTAAAAGAGGTATTTTACAAATCTAATCAAAACCCTAGATACCCTCAATCCTGGCCTATAAAGGGTGAGGTGAAGCCGTCTCTTTGCTGCAAAACAAAAAGGGATTCCTTATTACTATTTTCTTGGATTTTTAAAGCGAGGATCTCGGTTTTCTTGCGAAAGGAGGGATTTTTCTTATTTCTTTATTATCTTCGGTTGATTCTTCAATAAGGTGAGTGACATATGTTTATTTTTTTATTATTCTAAGCATGTTGTATGTGATGATTTATCTATTAGAAAGCATGTTAGGTGATGGTATGAAGATATAATGAATTTTGATGAGTAAATAAATTAAAACTTGAATCTTTTCATAAAACTATACTATTGATGACCAAAACCCTAATTTAATAACTTGTGATTGTTAAAGAACCTAATAGAAATCATGAGTAGGTTGTTTTCTTTAGTATAGTTGCTGTTTTGACTGAGTTTAATGAATTGTATGTCGATTATTGCAAAAAGTGAATAAAACTTGACCTTTACTATGTGTACCTATATATGTGATCTGTTGTGAGGGTTGGATGAGTGGAACTCGATTACATGTATGTAGTATCCACATATATTCATTAGCAAACAATTGTAATTAGTAAAGTATGCTTATAACAAGTCATAGAAGAGCTTTGAACTAAAAGAATTAGGTTTTGAGATGAAGTTGAGTTCGGGTCTGTTGTGTGCAGGCCGAAAACTTGCTTTGATGCATTTTTGTGAAATCTTGACTTAGATCGGAGTTTCTTGGCACTGAGGTGGTTTCGAACAATAAACTACATATATACAATGCATCCTTAATGTTTAACTAATGCACAAACACACTCATATACACATTCACATTATGTATATACTGTTTTGAAGATTTCGAGAATTTTGATGGAGTTTGACTGGATTTCATTTGTTTTGATACTAAGATAATTTTGAACATTAGACCACTCCTAATTGATGTATTTTGATGTTTGAACTGATGCTTAATTACCATATATATATATATATATATATATACTACTTTGCTGATTTTGAAAGATTTGGTGAAAAATTTATATTTTGAGATCTTGATGTATTTTGATCTGTTTTAATAACTCCTATATGTTATACAAGATATGTATGATCATCTCAGAAAATTAGATTTTGATTTTACAAAGTTTTAAATGAATATCAATCAAAACATGCACAAGAACCTAATCGGCTATATGGCAGGTCACGGTCGACCGTCACGCTGCTACTTGGGGATTTTCAATTGCCAGTCGACTGCCCTTCTTGAGCAGTCGACTGTCAATTGTTCTGTTGGGCTGTTTGCTGATTTTCTTCGTTTCTTTTAAATGATTGTTTTCTCGATATTTACTATACTGTTTGTTATGATGTTTTTACTACAGATTACAGTATTTTACAGATAGTCATATTTTATTTATAATAGCATTTTAATTGTATTCTTATGACCTTATTAAGTGAGTTATATGTGTTTTCAAAAGAATTGATGTTTTGGTGATATTCTATGACTTAAAAATATGATTTTCTGTTATTTAATGGATTTAATATTTTATTTGAATTCTGGAATTTTATGAGTACATTATATAGATTTGGATTTCTGTTGATTTAAGGAGTTTTCTTCATAAAATCGTTTTGATGATGGATTTGTGAGTTTTATTGAAAGTTTTGGTATTGATGGTTAAGTTGTGGGTCTCTAGAGGATGTTTGGGACCATAGGCACCGATAGTTGAGGTTTTATGGTTTTGCCAGTTGTGGCTGTACTGTGATCAGTTGAGTTTGTAAATAATTAATTAACTTAACAAGATAAAGACATGCACTAGATGGTGGTACGATGAAATGAGTAAAAACGTGAGTTATGGACTCCAGGATGATCCAAGGAGTGAGATATTCTCCAGTATTCCGGAACGATGGACGTATGGGCAACAGAGTGATCTGCGGAGTGGGATTGATCTCCAGTATTCCGAGAACGAGAGAGATGCTCATGGAATGTTTGTGCAATGAGGGTTCTAGGATGACCTGTGGAGTGAGGCAATCTCCAGTTTCCGGGACGATGGACGTAAGGGCCACAAGATGATCTGCGGGTGGGATTGGCCTCCAGTTTTCCAAGGGCAAGAACCAATACTTGTAGAATGTCCAAATCTCGTAGTAGTCATTGTAGTAGAATTAGTTGCATAACGAGGGATTAAACCCTATCAAGTGGAGAACGATAAGGGCTTGCACCAGACTCATGTAGAGTGGGATGCATAGAATCCGACAAGTATGCATTAAAGAGTCAACATATAACATTGGTGTTTTCTTGACTTGTTTTTATGCATGTTGTTTTCTGTTTCTCTACACTTGACACTTAGTCTAGTTTTACTTGATGTTTTCATGTTTTATTTATTGTTATTTCTTATTTCATTTATTCTTGTTGTTGATACATGTTGTGTATGACTTTATCCTTTATGCTTTATTTATGTTCCTTTTATTTTTATGTCTCTCACACCGTTATGGCTGATCCCTGTAGTTTTGGGGGTTAGAGTTATCTCTAGCCTCATATTTTACAAGTAGGTGTCTATAGCATTGGAATTTGGATGCTTGAGATAGAATGATGTTATGACTTATGTAAATTGTAAAAGAATGTGTTGTAAAAGAAATAATTTGTAATTCAAGGTGTTTGTTTTCCGTTGTGCTTTGCAATGAATTAATGTAATGAAAGTTAAAAAAATTTCTCTGTGTTTTGGCTATGTTTACTGTTACCATAGAGGTTGATGCTGAGAATTGTGCCACGTATTTCTGAGATATCATATTGCAAATTCGGGGTGCTACATTGCGTCAGTGGTTTTTTTATTGTTATTATTATTGTTTATTATTTATTTATTTTTAATTTTTAATTACGATCGGACATAAGATCATCTTGCGTCGATTGATTCAGCAACTTTTTTTAATTTTTGAAATAGCTGATGTAATAAACATTTTTAATTTTTGTGAATTTCACGATCATATTTTCTGATCATTTTACTACGGTTATTCCGAAATTCAAAGTGATCTTACTATTATAATAAGAAGAAAGGGCAAAATCTAATTAACAATGAGTATAGCTAAGTAGAGCTGGTATCTGGTCCTATCGGGTCGGGTCCTCCACTACCCGGACCCGGACCCGGACCCGGTATCTCACGGGTCCAAAAATTGGATCCGGACCCGGACTTGCAAAAACCGGGTCCGATTCCGGGTCTGGATCCTAGTTAAAAAAAATTACCCGTCGGGTCTGATAGTAGAGAATAAATATTTGCACTTAAGTATTTTTGCACCCGATACCCTACGATTCTAATAATTTTTGCACTTAAGTACATGAATTAATATTATATTTACATATCTATCTTCAACAATTACTTTTATATGTATATTCCTATAACCCTATTATTCAAATTCTATATGTTTGGGGGTATTTTTTAACGGGTCCGGGTCCGGGTCCGGGTCCGGATCAGTTCTATTTTGAGCGGAACCGGACCCGAAAGTGCATCGGGTCTTATTTTAGGATCCGGACCCGTATAGATCGGGTCGATTCCAGTCCAATGCTAGGTCCGGGTCGAGTCCGGATTGGGTCCGGGTATCGGATAAATGTGACAGTGCTATAGCTAAGTCCGATAATCTAATGTACTACTTTGTTACACTACAAATATGGTTTACATAATCTTTTGATTCCTTCAATTCAATAATACTACTATTATTACTGCACTTGTGATGTACGTGTTAATTAGTTTTTTTTAATATAGTAAATAATAAGACGTAATCTGGTATCAAACTCGAGACCTCTCTTTACTCATCACTTACTCTTTACAAATTATCTCTAGTGACACAAACTTTTATTTTATATGAGTGACAATTTTGTAAAAGTTATGTCGTAAATAAATTTTAATTTTGAGGGTATTATAGTAACTAATAACAGTTGAGTACATGAATGGTTAATATAACTCCCACTTAAAAATTAATGGTTGAGATTAGATGGTTGAATGTCTATCTACAAGATCTGTATCCAACTCTTCCATTATAATATTAGAGATATAAAAAAATATTAAATTAGAATTAGTACACTTAACATTTTCAGCTCCGGGCGATCTAATACACATTTAATCATAATATATAGCTCCTATATTACAATGCAATTATCTTCTCTATATCTATCTCTATCTCTATTTCTATATATAATGGGAGAGTTGGAGTTGTAATTTGTCAACATACAAACCCGTGCATTGCACGTGCAACTCTAACTTTTCCATTAATTACAACAAAAACAAAAAAACAAACAAAAATTTCACATATTTAAAACGTGCAACGCACATGCAAAATAGTTTTAAAATATTTTTTAAACACCACACATACACATATGTTGTACGTACGTACAACTTCAATTCTACTTATAAACACGTGCATTGCACGTACAAATCGTAGCTTTTTCTTCAAAATATTTTTTCCAATTACATGCAACGCACATCCAACTCCAAAATTATTTCTAAACACGTATATCGCCCGTAAAAAACCTCCAACTCTTATTAAAACGTGTATTGCACGTGAAAATATTTGTGATCATTTAATCAACAACATAATTCATTATTCAAACAACTGATTTATTACAAATATTTATACACCTACACAAAACCTAATCACCATAGAAAATTATTGAATATATAATAAAAATTCCAAACCGCGGAATATCCCACTACATAAAGCTACAAATATTTGACCTACAATATTAATATTCTACACCTTTTACCAACTAATCAGGATCTCAACAGAAAAATACTCAGCTCCTGCCCCGTACTCCCAACCGGGTTGATCATATGAAACGACTCCGAATCTGCAGACCCGATAACCCGCTCAAAGCTTGCCCTCAAATACATCAAGTCCCCACCGGGCAACACTCCGGCGCCTACCGACACCGAGCGCATGGTCTTGAATATCACCATGTCAGCATCTGTCATCTGTCTCCTAACTGCAAACCCTACTTTCCTTCCGTTACAGTACATGTTCCACACTGGCACGTTAAATAACGGGCCAGAACCGGGCCTGGTTGGGGTCCGGTCGCATTCGAGTGCAATTCGGAGAAGTCCGTACTGCATCTCCCGGGCTAGGTATGAAGTAGGTACTGCAAATTCGAGGAGGAGGAGGGGGTGGGATTTGGAGGCTTCTTGGATGCAGAAGCTGACTCGGCCTTTCCGGAAGCCGAAGAAGGTTCCGGTGACTGTGGAAGTGGAGGAATGTGTGGAGTGGGTGGAGGAGGTGTCCGAATCGGAGGAGGAATACTCGGTGGAGGACTCATGGAAGCCGCAGCATGGGACCATGCACTCGACAAGAGAGCGGAAGGAGCGGCGGTGGAAGCGTGCTACACCTTTCGTGCAGTCGACAGAGGTGGACGTGTTGATGATGTGGATTGGGCCTCCTCCATTGCCTAAGTCTATCATCCTCATTTTTAGCTCTAAATATAACTATCGGGTGCTTTAAAGCTGGTATGATAGAATGAATTTGTTGAAAAAAATGAGGGGATATAAATAGAGGAAAGGGGAATGTAGGGTTTTGGTGCACAACATTTTTTAATATTAATTTTAGTTTTAGGTGGGCCGAGGAATCATGGTCAATAATTCGGGTGCACGAGGGAAGTGGGGTCCAGTGCGACGTGCGAATTGTTTTGTTGCTGGGGGCTAATAAGGCAAATGGAGTAAGGAAGAACATGGAATAATATTATGCACAAGCCATTGAGTAGATTCTAGGGTTTACTAGTTGGTGAGGTAATTATGTTGGATGTTTGGTGTTGGAAACTTCAGTTGATTTATGGGTTGGTTAAAAGATCCTGTAAGAGAAGATTCATGGTTGAAGAGCGTTAAGATTTTAGCATAGTGGGATAGAAAAATTTTCTTTATTATTAATTGATTAAACTGAGTACAATGTGTCTCCTATATATATAGAAGAGAGAAGAAAGACTAAACCAATACATTATTTAGTATGGAATAAACTAATCTCCGGCATAATGTAATATATAATATCTTAACAAAGAGTTTTGAGGAGTGCATGCACCTAGTTTCCTTGATTTGTATATATACCTTCTCTTAACTAAAATTTGGTATTGGTTATATCTCAGCTCCGTATTATCTTGTCATAGGCACATTCTAATTCCACTTCTCTGTTACTGATATCTCTTTTTAAGTATATGTTGCAACTTGCACAATTTCTTTTTCTTCCAACTCACGTATACATCATTAATGGAAACTACTAACAAATTGCAATTTAAGTGCAACCAAAAGAAATCTTCCATGTAGATGAGCAAATTTTGAAATTTGTCATTGACTTGCAACTACAATTACAACTAGCTAGTAAATATGTTTTTCGTTCGAGAATAGCTTAAAAGATATCATTGATCAGAATGTGTCACCCTTCAGCTAGCATATCTCCTTGGGTGACACACTAGCCTCCACTTTGCAAGTCCTCGACTGAAGTGTGACATCATGTGCTTGCAAATTAGTGTTCTCATTGATCTTCTCCAACATTAGGACATGTAGACTATAGACAACCATCTCAACTTCACCAAAGAGCTTTGGCATATATAACTGTTGAAATGGGCAAGCGACGATGCACACTTGATCTATTCGATTTTGGAGATGATTACTAAGGAAACACTTAGCAACACGCAGCCCTGGTCGTAAATTAAGGTCATGAATGTGAGCCTCTTCTCTGTGGATGAAATCGCTACGATTATGACACAAATTTGAAATCTTGTGTGTGTAGCTATTCTTAGAGAGGCCGGGGGAAAAATCTTAATACGAATAATGCACATGCGATAAAATCTAGTGTGATCGAGTAAGGATAAACCGGTGGGAGGAAAGGACCAATCCGAAGTCTGACTGGTGCACACTGCGACGAACGTGGAGTCAAAGGACCCAATCCACCTTTTATGCAACCCAACAAAACAAAGAAGGCAGAGCAATTTTGATTTGGGAGGTGCTGAAAAACCCTAACTAAAAAGCTACTCACTGTGGTCCTTCCTTTTGTTCATTCTCTCGATCGACTTCTTTCACCAGGTTATGGCCCCTTAAGTTAGAGCCAGCTATAGCCTATTACACTTGTGTTAACTTAGCCCATGTCTCTTTCTCTTTCTGACCCCATTGTTCTTGGTCTATCTGTTTCAATTCCAAGATTCAAATTCATAAATCTGTAAAGTTTTATCCTTCTCTTTCCAATGATTAATTCACTAATTCTATGATTGGGATCATCAATGCATCTATATCTATTATGTAAGCAAATTACCCTTATTCAATCATTAAGAATGGAAGAGTCAATTAATGTCACATTACTGCAGACTAAAAGCCCCACAGAAAATTGGGGAGTGAGAAAAAATTCTATGCCCTTTTTGTTGGCGGTCTATCTATTGGAAAACTTAGAACATAGTTGGCTCATTACGTCTCTGTAGAGCACAATTTATAGAGCAATCTAATCGGTGTAGCGATGCTCCTGTTTTCGGGTGTGGAAGCAATAGATAGTGACTTCTTTTGTTGGAGAGGAAAAGTAAATCTCAGTTGCTGATCTGGTCTTGATGAGAGGGTAATATGTGGTTGGATGTTGTGGATCTGGTGGTGGTTGATCGCTTCTGAACACTTGCAAAACCGGAGTTTAAAGTGGGATTCCTGGCTGGTGAGAATTCCTGGCTACAGACCCTCTGACGACCAATTCAGTAAACCGGAGTTTAAAGTGGGATTAGTTGGTGATATTGTGATTACCTGGTAACAGTGGAGGTGGGCCTGTAATTATGGCTGGTGAGAATCTGTTATGGAGAGATTCCCTGTTGCCTAATTGGATTCCGTTGATTAGGAATATAATGGAGCAATTAATCCCCTGATTTTAGGGGATTTGATTATTTCATAATTGAGCAACCCTCCTTGGCGGGCCGAATTGAGTTGGTGGACCTGTGGTAGGCCCATGAATTGTCTTTGGGCATTAGGTTTTCATAAAATTGTCATCTTGCCCCTGTCTGCCTCGTGATCCATGATGGGATCGAACGGTGGAGCTTAGCCACGATTTTTACATGTATCACAAGCCCCCCACTTTCGGAGGTGAACTCTCGGTCGTTTTCGAGGAATAGATAACTCTTAGGGAGAAATGTGTTGGCATAATAACTAGCCTGTTGCGACGACGTTAGGCTCCTTCCGAGCTGCCAGGGCCGAGGACCGGCGTCTGACCCCTGAGGGGAGAACAACTAATGTATGCCTCGTGATCGAACTGCCGTGCTGAGGCACTTCGTCCGAGGTGTGAGCCGAATTAGCAGAGGAATCCGCAACGAGCTCAGAGTCGGAGAACCATTTTGAGGCATTTTTTTCGAGGTGTGAGCCTTGTTAGCGGAGAAATCCGTGACGAGCTCAGAGTCGGAGCACCATTTCGAGGTGCTTTGTCTGAGGCGTGAGTCATGTTAACGGAGAAATCCGCCACGAGCTTGGAGTCAGAGCACCATTTTGAGGCGCTTTGTCCGAGGCGTGAGCTGTGTTTGTGGAGAAATCAACGACGAGCTCAGAGTCGAAGCACCATTTTGAGGCGCTTGAACTGAGGCTTAAGCTGGGTTAGCGGAGAAATCCACGATGAGTTCGGAGATGGAGCACCATTTTGAAGCACTTGTTCTGAGGGGATACACTTGTCACTACAACACATGTTCGATTTACCGGCGTATATTCCCCGGCGTTCTACCATTCGTGCTGGGGTAGGGAGTGACCAGGAATGGGGCGTCAGATTGGATGGTTATACACCGGCGGCCTCTATAAAATGCTGGGGAATCATGATATTCACCGGTGTTTTTTTTAAAAATACCGGTGAAGGGTATTATTCACCGGCGTGTATACAGATACATTCACCGGCATTTGTAATTTCAAACGCCGGTGAATTAACTGAGATAAATTCCCGCGAACCCTAACATTTCGCACGCTAATTTTCCAAACCCAATATTTGGCCGCCTTCATTTTCCCTCCTCCCTCTCTCTATTTCGCGCGCTTTGCCTCCGTTCCTTCGTCATCTTCGACAGCCCAATTCGATTTCTCTCCCCCCTCTCTCTATTTCGCGGTGAATTTGCGATCGAAAACCACCGCTCGTCGCCCCGCTCTCTCTATCTCCTATGCCACCGCTCGTCGCCCCCCTCTCTCTCTTCGGTAATTTCTCTTGATTTCTCTCCTTTTCACTGTCAAAGATGCTGAATTCATGCATCTGATTGTCATCTTAGCATGATTTTTTTACCAAAATGGGTTAACTGTCAACTAAGGAAGCTAGTTGTATACCAAAATCCTCCAAATCTGTACAAGAATTGGGCTGAACAAACCTTGTGCAGGTTTCTTTTGGAGCCACAAACATCAATGGTTTAGTTGGGATGAAGAATTAATAGAGAAACATATATGCTTAGATACTGAAAATTTTTATTTTCTTTTACTGTTAAAGAAGCTGAATTCATGCATCTGATTGTCATCTTAGCATGATTTTTTTACCAAAATGGGTTGACTGTCATCTAAGGATGCTAGCTGTATACCAAAATCCTCCAAATCTGTACAAGAATTGGGCTGAACAAACCTTGTGCAGGTTTCTTTTGGAGCCATCAATGGTTTAGTTGGGATGAAGAATTAATAGAGAAACATATATGCTTAGATACTGGAAATTTTCATTTTCTTTTACTGTTAAAGAAGCTGAATTCATGCATCTGATTGTCATCTTAGCATGATTTTTTTACCAAAATGGGTTGACTGTCATCTAAGGATGCTAGCTGTATACCAAAATCCTCCAAATCTGTATAAGAATTGGGCTGAATAAACCTTGTGCAGGTTTCTTTTGGAGCCACAAACATCATTGATTTAGTTGGGATGAAGAATTAATAGACAAACATATATGCTTATATACTGGAAATTTTCATTTTCTTTTACTGTTAAAGAAGCTGAATTCATGCATCTGATTGTCACCTAAGGATGCTAGCTGTATACCAAAATCCTCCAAATCTGTACAAGAATTGTGCTGAACAAACCTTGTGCAGGTTTCTTTTGGAGCTACAAACATCAATGATTTAGTTGGAATGAAGAATTAATAGAGAAACATATTAGTAGCCATATTAGTTTCTTTTGTGCAGGTTTATCATTATTATTATTATTATTATTATTATTATTTTGGGATAAGTAACTGATTATTAGTAGCCATGAACAGAATAGTTCATGAGGCATCAGATCTTCTTGTTACCGTATTTACAGCACGACGCCCTCGTTATTCGTCCGATTCTTCTTCCTCAGCAAATACCCTTTACCATCATCATCTCCTTGAACGGAAAGCCAAATACAGTGGAGACTATAGTCAAATCGATATTACACTCTAACACAAGGTGTGCGATAAAATGCCACTAAGGTGGTTGTGATAATTTCCACAAAGGTAGTTTAGGGTTATATAAATAGAGTAGATTGTATTAAGATTTAATTATTTTTTAATACATTTTTGGAACCACAATTTCTTTATTTTACAATTAATTGTTATATCGTTTATTTATTTGCAGCTAGGGATGGTTTTAAAAAAGGTGAAATTAAATATACAAAATGCCTTTTACTGTTAATACTATTTAATATATCAAATTTTAATTTCAGATTGTGTGCTATTGTTATAATGGATAGAAGTTGGATTAGTAAACCACGATTATCCAAGGAGTACCGTGATGGTATTAAAGATTTTATTATCTTTGCCAAACGACATTCCCGTGATCCCAACCTAATCCTTTGTCCATGCCTCCGGTATACAAATTGTAATTTGAGGACATGTGACGTAGTACATACACATTTGGTTGTCAACAGTTTTCTTCAAGGGTACACACGGTGGTTTTGTCATGGAGAGGATCATACGTCAGCTCCTGTTTGTCCGGTTGTATTAGAAAATGAAGATGAGCCCTTAGTGAACGAAGACTTAAGTGTTCCCGATGAGATGCATGCTTTATTGCAAGACGCCTTGGGGATTCATAATGTTTTTTTCCACACCAATAATCCAACAACCTAAGTTCATAATGAGTCAACAGAAACATCACACATTGGTGGTGGGGTGAACGAGGAAATGCCTGACCCCGCCCATGAAAATAATAAACAGCAAGAATCCTTCGCTAAGTTGCTTGAAGATGCTAGTATTCTGCTGTACCGCGATTGCACCAAATTTTCTAAATTCTCATTCATTGTCAAACTATTTCAGATTAAATGTTTAAACGGGTGGTCTGCTAAGTCCTTCAGTATGCTACTTGAACTGTTGAATGAAGCATTTTCAGAAATCTGTATTCCAAACTCAGCCTATAAAATCAAAAAATTCCTAAGTTCTTTCGATCTAGGGTATGAGAATACAGCAGTATGTCCAAATGACTGTATGCTTTTCATGAGAGGTAAGAAAAGTCTGGAGAATTGCGAAGTCTGTGGTTCTTCGAAATGGTCAGAAACACCAAATCAAGACGATCAAGCCAGTGGATCTACTAAGCGAAGTAGGAGAAAGAAGCCTGCCAAAATACTGCGTTACTTTCCTCTGATTCCTAGGCTACAAAGGTTGTTTATGTCTACGAAAACTTCTTCTGATATGAAATGGCATGCTGAAGGTCGCACTAATGATGAGATTCTTAGACATCCTGCTGATTCTCAATCTTGAAAAAAGTTTGATGAAAGATATCCCGATTTTGCGGAAGATCCTCGGAATGTGAGACTTGGACTAGCTAGTGATGGTTTCAACCCTTTTAGGCAAATGAGTCGTACATACAGCATATGTCCTGTTGTGTTAATACCATACAATTTGCCACATTGGAAATGCATGAAGCAGTCCTCATTTATTTTGTCCATGATAGTTCCTGGACCGAAAGGTCCTGGAAATAATATAGATGTGTACCTACAACCATTAATAGATGAACTTAAGAAATTGTGGGTGGGTGTTCCAACCTATGATGCTGTGGCTAAAGAAACATTTTCTCTTCGGGTCGTATTGTCTTGGACAATCAATGATTTTTCAGTATATGCAAATTTATCTGGATATAGCACTAAAGGACGTTATGCATGTCTTTGTTGTGCTGACCAAACTAGTTCAAGGTGGTTGTACAATGGTAGAAAGTTTTGCTATATGGGTCATAGGAGATGGTTGCCTGACACACATATATTTCGGGCAGAGACAGCGACATTTGATGGTACCGACGAGTGGGAACATGCTCCTGGAGCTTCTTCTGAGTCAGATATTTTGAGGCAGGTAGATGGTCATCAGTTAAAATATTGAAAAGAACCACAAGTCAGCTAAAAAGGCAAGAAAAGGGCAAGGCCGGAGCAAGGTGAAGAGACCGATCTATGTGGCGAAGATGAGGATTAGAACATGACGAGTTTAGGTGCATGGAAGAAGAAGAGTATTTTCTTCAAGTTGCCGTATTGGGAATTCAACTTATTGTGACTTAATTTAGATGTGATGCATATCGGAAAAAATATTGGTGAAAATTGTATAGGAACAGTTATGGGAGAAGACCGGAAGACAAAGGACAATCTCAAGAGCCAACATGATTTGAAGTCAATGGGCATCCGACATGACTTGCACCCAGAAGAATTACCAAACGGGAAAGTGCTCCTACCTCCTGCAATCTATTCAATATCAAAATCGGAGTTGGAATTGTTTTGCAAAGTTCTACTGGAACTTAATGTTCCTGATGACTATTCTTCTAACATAGCAAGATGTGTCAACTTTAAAGAGAAGAGGCTTCAGGGTCTAAAGTCACACGACTACCACATCCTAATGCAGGATCTCCTTCTTGTGGCCCTAAGGTCTTCAATGTGTGAGCAAATCACTACTGTCCTGAAAGATCTTTGTAGCATATATAAAGGTATTTGCTCAAGAATGCTTCGTGTTGAAGATATTGACCAATTGGAGCAGCGGGCGGCATTGACACTTAGTAAAATGGAGATGATATTTCCTCCATCGTTCTTTACTATAATGATTCACTTGATAATCCACCTTGCTGGTGAAGCCAGAATCGGCGGTCCTGTTCACTATCGGTGGATGTATCTCATTGAGAGGTAAAAGAATTCATGCATCTTACAAAACTAAATTTTCAAAAGCTCATTTCTTTTAATCCTCTACTTCGCTCTAATTCATTAATTCTACATGTTCAGGTACCTATACCAGCTCAAGGGTTATGTTAAAAATAGAGCATATCCTGAAGGGTTAATAGCTCAGGGATATCTATCAAAGGAGTGTTTACATTTTTGTTCCAGGTATCTGCAGGGTGTAGAGACATCTTTGACTAGACCAAGGAGAAATCCAGACAATTTCAATCTTGATGGTGCTAAATATCTTTTCGATACCGTTGGCACTACTGTTGGTAAAGTTGATGCATTTGAGCTAGATAACTTAACGTGGAAACAGGCACATCGATATGTGCTAGACCACCACCATGCATCAGTGGAACCATTTCGAAAGTAAGTTGCTTTTGAATTTAAATTGAATATAGTGAAAACCGCAGAGTTCGATATTAACTTACTTTTGTTATTCCTTATTTCAATTGCTTGTATTTTAGCGAATTTGTCAGAGACATCAAATGAAGAGCTAGACCAAGAAGACTACCACCACATGAACAAAACAAGTTGATGAATGAAAAATTTCACAAGTGGTTTGAATCTCATGTAGGTGAATTAAGAAAATGCAAGTTAATTTTCATTATATCTACATTATCTATGGTGCTGATACGATTTGCGCAAAATTAATAGGTACATTCTTTGGGTCCTAAAGGTGTGTCATCTGAAATACAAGTACTTGCCAAAGGTCCCTATAAGATGGTCAAAAGATACGGAGGATACATATTCAATGGCTTTAGATTTCGTACTAAGAATCGTGAATGTAATTTGAAGTCTCAAAATAGTGGAATGGTAGTGACTTCTAAGACTAGAAGTTATGCTTCCAAGTCGGATACGAGGCCGGTAGATGGAGATCTCGACTACTATGGAGTGCTCACGGATATCATTGAATTGAATTATTTTGGTCATTTTCGTGTTGTCTTATTTCGCAAGGATTGGGCTGAGTTTGATAGGAATTTTGCTAATAACAAGGATAAGTAAGGCTTCACAGTTGTAAACTTCTCAAAATTGATTTACATCGGTACACACATTAGCCGCAAACCATTTGTGTTCCCATCCCAAGTTCAACAAGTGTTCTACATTGAAGATTCAACCCTGCCAAATTCGTATGTGGCTCTCGTTATGTAACCAAGAGATGTATTCCAACTGGGCGATACTTCAGAAGATGAAGACGGTGAAGTCATGAACAGTTACATTGCTTCTGAGTTTCCTATGTTTAATGTAAACACAACCGACGGCGGAATTTGCGGGACTTGGCTCCGCAAGGATGGAGAAGAGGGCGATGTATTGAAAGATGTCGTATTGTAGTTTACTTGATTTTCATAGCTCAATATTATATGTCCTGTAATTTTCGTGTCTTAAATTTTGTTGTAATATTATGTCTTGTAATTCCGAACATGTTGTATGTGAATTTAATAATTGGTTTAATTATCTTCCTATTTTCTACTGCTTGGTGTCATTTACATTAAACTATGCTTAGTGTCATTTGCATCAAACTATCATTGTAGTTGAATTTGTTACAAATCTCACTTTTTAATTTTTTGTAATTATCTTGGTTTGGTAATCCTACTGAAGTACAAATCCTACTGGAAATTTTTATTTTCTTTTACTGTTAAAGAAGCTGAATTCATGCATCTGATTGTCATCTTAGCATGATTTTTTTACCAAAATGGGTTAACTGTCAACTAAGGATGTTGTATGTATACCAAAATCCTCCAAATCTGTACAAGAATTGGGTTGAACAAATCTTGTGCAGGTTTCTTTTGGAGCCACAAACACCAATGATTTAGTTGGGATGAAGAATTAATAGAGAAACATATATGCTTAGATACTGGAAATTTTCATTTTTTTTTACTGTTAAAGAAGCTGAATTCATGCATCTGATTGCCATCTTAGCATGATTTTTTTACCAAAATGGGTTCACTGTCAACTAAGGATGCTGTATGTATACCAAAATCCTCCAAATCTGTACAAGAATTGGGCTGAACAAACCTTGTGCAGGTTTCTTTTGGAGTCACAAACATCAATGATTTAGTTGGGATGAAGAATTAATAGACAAACATATATGCTTAGATACTGAAAATTTTCATTTTCTTTTACTGTTAAAGAAGCTGAATTCATGCATTTGATTGTCATCTTAGCATGATTTTTTTACCAAAATGGGTTAATTAATTTTGCTCCTCTAATGAATTTATTAAATCTTTGACAGGTACAAGATGCCGAGGCGTGGAAAAAGGATAAACATAAATGATGGCAACGAAAGCCATGGGGATGATCAGCCACTACATAATAGTGGCAGTCAAACAGAGGAGGGGGAGGGTAGTACGCCACCCACTGTCAAAAAACATCGAGGGCGAACTAAGATGACGGGCATATGGAAACTTAAGAATGACGAAAGGATTGTGGTGGAGGAAAACTGTGTTGGGCAACCGGTTGGTGATAATGCAAGCAAATTCTCATCCTTTATTGGGGTAATAGCAAGGAACCCACGGATAATTCCTTTGTCGTACGAGAGTTGGCCGAAGGTGTCAACCACGACAAAGGCAACTGCAATTACAACAATCAAGGTATTTCCCATCTAAAATAAATAATTGGTAGGCTCAAATATATTATTGAAATATGTATTTTTAGTAATGGGTATTCGGTTTATGCAATTCAGTTATCCTTTGTTAAACTTCATAAATTTTGCAGCAATACTTCTCGTTCTCGGACTCCTTTACGCCTTGGGTTGAAAAGTCACTCTCCAAAAAGTGGAGGGACTACAAGAGTGACTTGAAGGCTAGGTATTTTGACAAAGACCAGTCAGAGGTGGATAATGCAGGGGATGTGCCACCGAATGTGGAGCCTTCAGATTGGCAATTCCTTGTGCACTACTGGATTTCGGCGGTCGGTCAGGTATTTACATTACTAACCAAAATTTAATAACTTTGTGGTTGTATGGCTACTCTAATTAAATTTTTTGTTAACTTCATTGTGGCATGTACAGAAAAGGGCGGAGGTGGGTGTTGCCAGTCGGTCAAAGCAGCTAGTGTTGCACACCGCTGGTACACAGAGCTTTGCTTAGTTCGCAAAGAATTGGTAAGCGCAATCAAATTGAACCTTTTTGACTTACAGTTATTTGTTTATAAGCATTTCATCTTACTAATATATAGGAAGAAGATTTGGGGGGTCCTACGGAGTTTGGCGACATAGATTTTTTCGATGCCACCCACAAGTCGAAGGATGGGACGTATGCGACCCCTGAGGCAGCACGGATTGTGGTAATTTGTAAACTAATATCTATCAGATCTACAATTGATTATCATTATAACTATTTTAGTTATGGGTAATTAAATATTTAGTGAATTGAGTTGGAACACAAAATTGACTATAGGCTATGACATAATATTTTAGTGATGACCTTTTAGAAATTTACTACTATATATAGGCTATAGCAATGTTATTATTTATATATATCTTCAGTTGCTTTTACTTTTTGATGATTTATAGCTTATTTTTGTAAATGGCTAATAATTTGTCGAAATCTCATCTGCTTTTAACTCTGATTGTTATGTCCTTTTACAGACTAACGCTCGGAAAAAGTTTGATGAAATCTCTTCTGCTTCAGATTCTGACCGTACGGCGGCATCCACAGATTTTCGTACCTGCCAGCGACTTGCCTTGACCGCAGTTAGGGGAAAGGAGAGGCATGGACGTGTCCGTGGTATGGGGCTAGGATCAACCCCCTCGCGGTTATTCGGACGGAGTGAATCTACTTCAAGTGGGACTCGGGACGAGGAGATGAATTCATTAAAGGCACAAGTGGCACTCCTCCAAGAACAAATGGCCCAGTTAATAGGGCAGCAATCTCAAGTCCCACCACCGGTAAGTCTTTAAATTGGTAATTTTGATAAGATTATAATTTTGAATGCATGAAAGACACGTATTAGTGTTTGTGAGTCTACATTGTGGCTGTCGTCTATGTTTCTTAATTGGGCTGTGATTAGAAAGAAAGGGCTCGAGTGGAGATCTGGAAATCCATATAGAGACATCTCGTTTATTATAATCTATTATTATTGTTGGACCAACCCCCTCTTGCTGTTGTTGCTGATGTCTCTTTGTGTGCGTGTGTTGAAGAGAAAGAAGGGATGAGAGAGAGTTGAGGAAAATGCCGCTATGTTAGCCTGGTGTATCCTCATTCTCTACCATTCCTCTTTCTGGCTCCATTTATGGCGTCTATATTAAATTGGTTTCCTTCCACGATGACAGTTCCGTAAAACTACACTTGATATGAGCCCTATTCTTATTGTTCTTTAATAAAATTAGGAGTTTTGGTGATCCAACTAGTGATCATAGCTGCACCCCACTGCATACTCACAAACACTAATACGTGTCGTTCATGCATTCTATGACCAACCCCACTTTGGCATATAGCATGCTTAGATGACATTCTATGACCTGCACACATGCTTGTTCAGCCCAATTCTTGTACAGATTTGGAGGATTTTGGTATACAGCTAGCATCCTTATTTGACAGTTAACCCATTTTGGTAAAAAAGCATGCTAAGATAACAATCAGGTGCATGAATTCAGCTTCTTTAACAGTAAAAGAAAATGAAAATTTGTAGTATCTAAGCATATATGTTTTTCTATTAATTCTTCATCCCAACTAAATCATTGATGTTTCTGGCTCCAAAAGAAACCTGCACAAGGTTTGTTCTGACCAATTCTTGAACAGATTTTGGGAATTCTGATGTTTTTAGATCCAGGATCACAAATTTTGATTGGGCTGTGATTGGATTGTTTAGTGACTGTCAACAAGTGTTCTTAATTGGGCTGTGATTAGAAAGAGACGAGTTGGAGTGGAGATCTGGAAACCCATATAGAGACATCTCGTTCATAATAATTTATTATTATTGTTGTTCTTGTCGCTCTTGCTGTTGTTGCTGATGTCTCTTTATGTGCGTTTGCTGAAGAGAAAGCAGGGATGAAAAAGAGATGAGGAAAATGCCGCTTTGTTAGCCTGGTGTATCCTCATTCTCTACCATTCCTCTTTCTGGCTTCTATATTTGGTTTCCTTCCACGATGACAGTTCCTTAAAACTACACTTCATATGAGCCCTATTCTTATTTTTCTTCAATAAAAATGGGAGTTTTGGTTATCCAACAAACATGTACCCGCATACTTCCAAATGTCATTTTCTTTAGAAAGTCGGGCTCCAAAGAATCGATCTATGACTAGAATCTCCATTCAAAGCCCAATCAAAATTTGTCATCCTGGATCTAAAATCTTCTTTGAGACACAAACATCATGAATTAGTTGGGATGAAGAATTAATAGACAAACATATATGCTTAGATACTGGAAATTTTCATTTTCTTTTACTGTTAAAGAAGCTGAATTCATGCATATGATTGCCATCTTAGCATTATTTTTTTACCAAAATGGGTTGACTGTCAACTAAGCATGCTGTATGTATACCAAAATCCTCCAAATCTGTACAAGAATTGGGCTGAACAAACCTTGTGCAGGTTTCTTTTGGAGCCACAAACATCATGATTTAGTTGGGATGAAGAATTAATAGAGAAACATATATGCTTAGATACTGAAAATTTTTATTTTTATTTTACTGTTAAAGAAACTGAATTCATGCATCTGATTGTCATCTTAGCTTGCTTTTTTTTACCAAAATGGGTTCACTGTCAACTAAGGATGCTAGCTGTATACCAAAATCCTCCAAATCTGTACAAGAATTGGGCTGAACAAACCTTGTGCAGGTTTCTTTTGGAGCCACAAACATCAATGGTTTAGTTGGGATGAACAATTAATAGAGAAACATATATGCTTAGATACTGGAAATTTTCATTTTCTTTTACTGTTAAAGAAGCTGAATTCATGCATCTGATTGTCATCTTAGCATGATTTTTTTACCAAAATGGGTTGACTGTCATCTAAGGATGCTAGCTGTATACCAAAATCCTCCAAATCTGTACAAGAATTGGGCTGAACAAACCTTGTGCAGGTTTCTTTTGGAGCCACAAACATCAATGGTTTAGTTGGGATGAAGAATTAATAGAGAAACATATATGCTTAGATACTGGAAATTTTCATTTTCTTTTACTGTTAAAGAAGCTGAATTCATGCATCTGATTGTCATCTTAGCATGATTTTTTTACCAAAATGGGTTCACTGTCAACTAAGAATGTTGTATGTATACCAAAATCCTCCAAATCTGTACAAGAATTGGGCTGAACAAACCTTGTGCAAGTTTCTTTTGGAGCCGCAAACATCAATGATTTAGTTGGGATGAAGAATTAATAGACAAACATATATGCTTAGATACTGGAAATTTTCATTTTCTTTTACTGTTAAAGAAGCTGAATTCATGCATCTGATTGTCATCTTAGCATGATTTTTTTACCAAAATGGGTTCACTGTCAACTACGGATGCTGTATGTATACCAAAATCCTCCAAATGTGTACAAGAATTGGGCTGAACAAACCTTGTGCAGGTTTCTTTTGGAGCCACAAACATCATTGATTTAGTTGGGATGAAGAATTAATAGACAAACATATATGCTTAGATACTGGAAATTTTCATTTTCTTTTACTATTAAAGAAGCTGAATTCATGCATCTGAAGATTTAAGATCCAGGATGGCAAATTTTGATTGGGCTGTGATTGGATTGTTTAGTGGCTGTCGTCTATGTTCTTAATTGGGCTGTGATTAGAAAGAGAGTGCTCGAGTGGAGATCTGGAAATCCATATAAAGACTTCTCGTTTATAATAATTTATTATTATTGTTGTTCTTGTTGCTCTTGCTGTTGTTGCTGATGTCTCTTTGTGTGCGTGTGCTGAAGGGAAAGAAGGGATGAGAGAGAGATGAGGAAAATGCCGCTATGTTATCCTGGTGTATCCTCATTCTCTACCATTTTCTGTTTCCATTTCTGGCTTCTATGTTTGGTTTTCTTCCACGATGACAGTTCCTTAAAACTACACTTGATATGAGCCCATTCTTATTTTTCTTATTTTTCTTATATTTGATTTCCTTCCACGATGACAGTTTCATGGATTGTCTGAACAATCCATGAAAGACATGCTTAGATACTGGATTTTCATTTGTTTTACTGTTTTAGATACTGGATATTCCCAATCAGAGGAGAATATAAAGGTTTCAAGTTAGATACTTGATTTTCATTTGTTTTGTTGTTTTAGATATATTCAAAAACAAAATTAAGTACTAGCTTCTTAGCACTGCAATATAATTATTTTACCTTTTTATATATCATTAACAATTCTATTTGCAATTGGCACTTTGATCTTAGAATTTATGAATTGGGTAGATCTTTTTGCAAGTTCAAAAATATGTATATTCTGTATTGTGGTCTACTGTTGAACTAAATTATTGTTTTTTTTCATAGAGCGGTCTCCCAGATGAAGGAAATTCTGATAATCAGAACTGAAGCTACTCGAGGGGTATGAATCTGTGGTCGGCCTAGTCTAGGTGTTGTTATGTCCTCCTTGCTGTTGTTATGTCTTGTATTGTTGTTTTAAGTAATTGTTGGGATATTTGGGATGTTCGTTACTGTATTTGTTAATTATGACACTGTGTTAATTTTGCGGTGAATTTGTGATATAACACGTGTGAAACTTTATTATCTTTAATTCTTGTGTTTGGTTGTGATTTGCGCATTAATATGCCTGAAATTGGTTGAATCAGTTGTGAATTAGTTTACAGGTTTTTTAAATGAAATTGTGAATTGAAATCGAATGGAAAACTGGACTAGAAAAAATAAACGGGCATACACCGGCGTTTCATAAAACGCCGGTGTATCTAATTGTTTAGTTGAAAATTTTGTTAGAGAGGCGTTTCCACACACGCCGGTGTACCCATAAGTTGCAACAGTACTAAGATACACCGGCGTGTTATAAAACGCCGGTGAATATCTCTATAGCGGCGTGTTTACAGCACGCCGGTGCTTGTAAGTAGGGAAAGAAGGGCGCTCAGAAACAAGCATACACCGGCGTTCTATGACCGCCGGTAAATATTACACATACACCGGCGTTTCTACAATCACCGGTGAATGTATATTGGGGGGAAAGAATGACACCCAGAAATTCCCATATACCGGCGTTGTCTGGACGCCGGTGTATTTTCAAGATATACCGGCGTCCAGTAGAAATGCCGGTGAATACACCTATCTTTTCGCGATGCTCGATTCGGTGGTATTTGTACAGGCATTTTTATAAACGCCGGTGAATGCTTCACCAGCGTAAAAAACCACCGGTGAAGGTCTAAAAAAATACCGGTGAATAGCTTCTGTGTTGTAGTGTGTTTGGAATCCCGTGGCAACAGAAAGAGCGACGATGAACCGTTGCATACGGGACTTCGCGTGATTTTGAATCGCTGTTTCATGATTTTGTATAAATCGAGGAGGCGACACGTAGCAGTGGTCATTCGGGAAGTCGCTCCCATTTCTATAAATTCTCCTCCCTCTCTCATTTTCTTGTATTGCTTTCTCTTTCTACATCTAGAGGTTCTCTCTCTAGAAACAAATTCTTCGCTTTAAACATGTTGGAGTTCAACCCATTGATTGGTATTCGTCATCCGGCAAGGGCTGGTCATCCATGGATTCCTCTCGTGCGCCATTGTCGAGGAGCGAGCCCGAGAGGGAGGGACTTGTCCACGTGCCTTCTTCGTCTGACGAGAATAAGGATGTGAGATTGAAGCGCTTTCAGACCTGGAGGAGACAGAGTCTGATCATCTCGAGGGTATGACTGGGTCCAACAAAGAGAGGAGAGACCCCAAAGCTGAGGAGGAGACGAAGGAGCGTGTTGAGGCGGAGGAAGAGGAAGATGAGGGGAGTCGAGGGGGAGCGAGGGAGGAATTTACGAAGGGGAGTCCCAAGGTCCAGAAAATGACTTCTTCATCTCTTGACAGTATAGTGTCTGTCACCTCTCCTCGTATTCACCGTTTGGCGAGGAAGAGGAGGAAGATCCTTTTGCCCAATTGGGAATATGAGCCGATGGATTACGAGCCTGAGGATGGCATATTTCGACCAATGCTCTGCAAGTCTGTTCGGATGTACCCGAAAGATTTGAAGGGCGTTGTTTATTTTGGCGTGCAGGCATCGACCCCGAACAACCAAAGGTTGAGGCCGACAAAACCCAGAACACTCTGGTGGGGGGCGACCTTGATGACATCCGGAAGGCATTCCATATCCCCTAAAAGTACATGTTGATGCTTTCGAGTCCTAGTGTCCGGCCAACAGATAACCTCTCGGAGTAATATTGTATGTTCCTATCCGATGGGTTCGCTTCGGGCATGCACCTCCTCATAAATCCTTTCATCAAAGATGTCCTGAATTGGGCGGGGATGAGCCCTATGCAATACATGCCTAATTCCCTGAAGCAGCTAATGAGCTTCATTATGCTGTGCTCGACGAAGAACATTTCCTTGAAGCTGAAGTACTTCCAAACGTGTCTGGGGATAAGCGCCCTTCCGGGGAATCAACATCGATGGTACCTCTCTCCTCATAAAAAGTATCAGGTGGTGCATAATCATCCCGACTCTATAAAGGAGTGGAAGTCAAAGTACTTCATTGTCCACAGTCCTGACCCCTGATATCCCCGCAAGGTGGTCGTATGACATCTCAGATAGAAAGTTTCTGAAACCGGCAAAATTCACTAAGGAGGAAGACGAGGAATACAAGCAGTTGTTTGATGGTAGCAACAACTTAAATTTGGCAAAAATGACAGAGTCAAAGCTAGCGGCATGCGGCTTGAACCCTTATGTTCTCGTAAGCTTTCTCTAGCCTTAGGCTCCCTTGAGTACACTTTGATAACGTCTTAATGCTTCAACTTTCTTACAGGTGTGGACGACGTAGATGCTGCCATCATACAGGCTAAAAGGGAGGAGAAGAGGGCAGTGGAGGACCCGAAGGGGAAGTCAAAG
The DNA here is from genome assembly GCA_017893485.1 of Hemerocallis citrina. NCBI lineage: Eukaryota > Viridiplantae > Streptophyta > Magnoliopsida > Asparagales > Asphodelaceae > Hemerocallis > Hemerocallis citrina. The sequence goes on along the minus strand of CM030358.1, from coordinate 107,653,806 downwards.
TACTTCATTGTCCACAGCCTTGACCCTTGATATCCCCACAAGGTGGTCGTAGGACATTTCAGATAGAAAGTATCTGAAGCCGGCAAAATTCACTAAGGAGGAAGACGAGGAATACAAGCAGTTGTTCGATGGTAGCAACAACATAAATTTGGCAAAAATGACAGAGTCGAAGCTAGCGGCCTGCGACTTGAATCCTTATGCTCCTTATAAGCTTTCTCTAGCCTTAGGCTACCTTGATTACACTTTGATTACGTCTTAATGCTTCAACTTTCTAACAGGTGTGGACAACGTAGATGTTGCCAAGAGGGCAGTGGAGGACCCAAAGGGGAAGGGAAAGGAGACGACTTTGGCCTCAGTTAGGGCAGAGAGGTCTGGGGCACTTAAAATTTATGACCCGGAGGATTCCTCGAGGACCCCTTCAAGCAAGCAATCGCTCCGAGCTGCCGAGCTAACCGGGTCACCTCTTCCCTCGTTCCACCCCATGTCGACGACCCTCATCCCTGACAAGCTCAGAAAGACCTATCAACCTGAATGGGAAGTGATAGTGGTCGACTCCATGATGGAGTCCCGTGTTGCCATCGAGGTGGTGGATAACTTATCCCCACTGAGGGACAGGAGGGCTCTCTCTCAGGAGACCACTAGATTGAGCTACCTCCGGTACGCCCAGGCATCTGTCATGGTAAGGGTGGTTCGGTATTAAAAAATGTTTATTCATTTTTTTTGCACTTGTAATTTCCTTAATGAGCTTCCTCCTTCTCGCAGGCCATACTCCAAGGAGCAGAGATGAAGTGTTAGTATGAACATCTTGTCAAGTGCACGAACCGGAGGGTCGAACGACTTGATCGGAAGTGGTAGGAGGAGAAGAGTTGCGCAGAGGCGCTCGAAAAGAGGATGAAGGAGCTGGACGGCAACGTTTTTGTAGGGAACTTGGACAAGGGAATTGTGATGGATGAGAAGGAGGCCATAGAGGAGGAGCTGGCAAAAATAAGGGCGGAGCTCGTGGGTTCCACAGGTCATGCGGGAGTGGACCGGGGCTATAAGTAGGAACTCAAGTATGTAAGGGAGATGTAACACCCTAGAATTTTAAATAATGTTTTTGAGATTAATAAATGAATTTAAGTGATTTTTGGTGATTTAATAAACATTTTTCTGAAATTTATCTTTTTGCACGTGCAAAACACGTGCAAATATTTCTTGGGAAACTCAAAGTCAGCAAAAATATTTTAGGAAAACCTAATATTTAATAGTAGGTATTATTTATGAATTTTCTGGATTTTTTAAATAATTATTTGGCATATTTGCAAATACTCAAAAATTGGAGGACTTTTGTGCAAAATTACAACTTTGAGTAAAACTCTAGATTTTTGGATTTATGGGTTGGGCTTGATGGCCGGACAACTCAGGGACAAAGAATTGAATTTTTCTTCTAATGGCCTATTTTGCTAATTTATTAAAGGAGGTCTACATATGTAAAGGAATAAACTATTGAGGGATATTTCCATAAAACTTGTAAAACCCTAATAACTCCAGATTTTGGCTATATAGGGGCTGCTACAGCCGTCCCCCTTCTACACAAAAAACAAAGTACTTTTTTATTATTAATTTCTTGAAGTTTCAAATCGAGGATCTTGGATTTTTATAAAAGGAGGAGCTTTTCTTATTCTTTATTACTTTCGTTGAATCTTCAATAAGGTGAGTTATATGTTTGCTTTCTTGTTTTTCTATGCATGTTATATATGATAATTTGTCTAGTAGAATGCATGTTAGATTGTATGATGATATAATGAATATATTGATGGTTGGATAATTAAAAGTGGAACTTTTTATGAATAATATGCAATTGGTGAATAAAATCTCTATATAGATGACTTAAGAATGTTAAGAACTTAGTAGAAATCATGGGTATGTTGTTTTCTTTCATATTCTTGCCATTTTGATCATGTGTACTGAGATTTGCAAGATGTATAATGCATATAGTGATTAAAGATGGATCCTTTACTGTTGAAGAGTAAAAATTTCTGTTTTGATGATTTGTTGAATGGAACTTGACTAAATAATTGTCGTGGAGGCACATAACTAAAGCTAATTAATATAACTAATCGTATATGAGTATAACAAGTCGCAAGAAGAGTTTTGAGACCAAAAAGATCAAGTTTTGAAGTATTGGATTGGGGTTGAATATCGGGTCTGATGATATTCAGCCGAATAGTGATTTTTGGGACTTTTGTGAAGCTTTTGATTGGATTTTGATTTCTATTGATACTGAGATTGAATTGAACAATATACCATTCATACACAATGATTCTTGATGCTTTTAACTGATATATAAACACACACACACACACACACACACACACACACATATAGTTTCCTTACATGAAGAATTTGATGAAAAATTTCTCTTTCGTGAATTTGTTGAGAGTTTGACTTGATTTATGAATTTGAGTATGTTAGACAAGTTGTATTTGATTACCTCAGAGTTTTATTCTTTTGGATTCATGCTTTTAAAGAGTATAAACTAAGTATCAGTTGAAAAGTGCACGCATTATATATATATATATATATATATATATATATATATATATATATATATATATATATATATATATAGTTTCCTGACATGAAGAATTTGATGAAAAATTTCTCTTTTGTGAATTTGTTGAGAGTTTGACTTGATTTATGAATTCCAGTATGTTAGAAAAGTTGTATTTGATTACCTCAAGATTTTAATCTTTTGGATTCATGCTTTTGAAGAGTATAAACTAAGTATCAGTTAAAAAGTGCACGAATTTTAAAGCGGGCTGAGAATCAGCTGTCGGTCGATTGCCCCATTTTGAACTAAGGGTGACAGTCGATTGACATTCTATTGGATTTGGGAATTTGGCATGATGGTCGACTGCCTCGAAATTGAACTGAGATGTCGGTCGACCGACAGTTGCTGTGCTGATTGTTTTGTTGAGTTTTTCATTGTTTTTCTTGAACGATTATTTTTTTGAACTTATGGATTATTGAACTACTGTATTAGATGAAGTTTTTACTACAGATTACTGTATTTTACAGAGAGTCATATTTTTTATTATAATAGTGTTTAACTCGTATTTTCTACGGCTTTAGAAAGCGAAATATGTAAGGACTTCAAGATATTAATGTTTTGTGATTTTTCTATGACTTCAAAATGTGAACCTCAGTTATTTAATGTATTTAATATCAGATTTCAGTTATGGAAATTTGTGAGTATTCAGATAAATTTGGATTTGTTTGGATTTAAAGAAGTTTTCTTAATATGTTCGAATTGATAATGGAATCATGGGTTTTAATGAAAGAATTGTGTTGATAGTTGAGCTGTGAGTCTCTAGAGGGTGAGTGGAACCCTAGTACACCACCAAGTGAGATTTTGTGGTTTGGCCAGTTGGGGCCTTGTTCTTGATCGGTTCGAGTTAAGTCCGGTAGGGTACACCAACTCTAGGAGATCTGTAAATAGTTAATTAAACTTAATAAGATAAGGATAGGCACTAGATGGTGATATGATGAAATGAGTGCAAACATGAGTTATGGACCTCAGTATGATCTGCGGTGTGAGATAATCCCTGGAATTATCGAGGTATGAGTGAAATAATCTCCGGAATTACCTGCGGTGTGGGATTGTTCTACAGAATTTCGAGGTCGAGGTGAAGCTCATGGGGTATTCGTGTGATGAGGCACTGTAGCTTGCGGTGTGGGGTATTCTCGAAGATTTCCAGGTGTGAGTGAAATAGTCTCCGAAATTATCTGTGGATAGAGATTGACCTCTGAAATTATCGGAACTTGGGCTAGATACTCACAGCTTATCTAAATCTCATAGTAGTCATCGTAGTAGGATTAGTTGCATAACGCGGGATTAAACCCTATGAAGTGGAGAACGATAAGGACTTGTACCATATCTATGTAGAGTGGGGAGGATAGATTCGACAAGTATGCATTAGAGGGTCATCATACTGCATTTGTATTTTTTTGACTTGTATTATGCATGATGTTTTTTCTGTTTTACTTTACTTGACTCTTAGCTTAGTTTCACTTGATGCTTCTTTGCTTTATTTATCGTTATTTCGTTTTTCATTTGTTACTACCGCTTCTTTGCTTTATTTATCGTTATTTCGTTTTTCATTTGTTACTACTGTGGGAATGTGGTGATTACGAATTTATTCTTTATGTTTGATTTAAAAATTGTATTTTTTTTATGTCACTCACACCGTTATGGCTGACCCCTGTAGTTTTGGGGGTTAGGGTTATTTCTAGTCTCATGTTTTACAGGTAGGTACCATTAGCTTGGGATTGAATGCTTGTGGTAGAATGATAATATGACTTATACAAATTGTAAAGGAATGGGTTGTAAAAGAAAGAAAATGTAATTCAAGGTGATGATTTTCCGCTGTGCTATGTAAAGAATTGATGTAATAAAAGTTGGATTTTTTTTGTGTGTTGCTATGTTTAGTATTACAATGAGGTAGATACTGGAAAATGTGCCACATATTTCTGAATTTATTTATTAGAAATTTGGGGAGCTACAGAGTTTGGTATTAGAGTATGCTTCAATAGTAATAATAAACATGGTATAAGAATAAACCTAGGTGTGGACACTAGAGCATGAGTACCTAGGTGTGGACATTAGAGTGTGAGTATCACATGGAATTAAAACAAGATGAAATGGTTTGGAGTACGATTGAGATTTTGCCATAAGGTATTGATGTGAATATGATGTGTGTTTTGATGCTCCAACTTTTTCTTCATTTTGCAGTATTCAGTATAATGGCAGGACGCAGAACCAGGAATGGTGGGAATGACAGTGAGGCTGAAGGTTCCAATGGGGGCAGACTCAACTTGAAGAATGAGATTGCTAGGGTGTACCAGACCTTGAACACATTCATGGTAGCCAACATGACTCGGAATCAGAATCAAGGGGCTAGACTAGTGCTTGTTAATGCTGATCCAATTAAGCAGGTTGAGTCCTTCAAGCGGATGAAGCCGCCTGTTTTTGAAGGGAAATCTGATCCAAAAGAGGCTGATGATCGGATCAGGCAGATGGAGGTATTCTTCAAGGTTTTGGAAACCCCAGCAGCCAATTAGGTGAAGTTGGCTACAATGCAGTTAGAGAAGGATGCTGGCGTGTGGTGGCATTCAGTGAAGATGACTTTTGGGAATGAACACGTGACTTGGGAGGCTTTTCTTGGGGAGTTCAGGGATCGTTTCTTTCCTCTGGATGTTCAAGAGAAGAAGACAACATAATTCTTGAATCTATAGCATGGCAGCATGTTAGTGCGCGAATGTGAGACTAAATTTGCCCAACTGTCAAGGTATGCACCAGAACTGATAGTTGATAAAGCGAAGAAGGCCAAGAAATTTGAGCAGGGCTTGAGGCCGAATTTGAGGTCACGGATGATACCGTTGGGTATCAGAAGGTTTGATAAGCTTGTCAGGAGAGCAGCTATGACAGAGGAAGATATGGAACAGTTTCAGAAGAAGTAGGAGACCTGGAATAGGAACGAGAGGCCAGCAACATGTCAGAGTGGGAAGAAGTTCCCAGCAAAGCAGGGCAAGTTCAGTGAGCCAGAGTAGAAGGCACCCGCAACTCAAGGGGTGACTTGTAACTACTGTAAGGAGACAGGTCACTTCTGGTCAGCATGTCCTAAACTGGCAAAGCCGACTTGTTTCCAGTGTAGGAGAGAGGGGCATACTAAGCTGTTCTGCCTGCAACTTAAGAAGGATGGTGTGGATAGGAGCAAATTCCAGAGGCGAGGGCGAGTGTTCGCGTTAACTAAGGAGGATGCGGGTAACTCAGAAGATGTGGTTTAGGATATGCAAAAGTTTTAAATTCATTTATTTAATGTATTGAATAAAACTTTGCTTAAGAATAAATTGGAGATTTGAGTATCATTCTTCATGAAACAGGATTTGTCTTGATTGATGGAGTAAAAAAGAAAAAGTTTTATTTGATACTGGTTCTTCGCATACATTTGTGTCTCCCGATTTTGCTATAGTTTTAGATGTGGAACCTAAGATTTTTCCAGGCAGAGTCTTGTCAGTGGCAACACCATCAGGAGAGGAATTGATTGCCGATCAATATTACGAGGGCTGTGATATCGAGATTGGTGGGAGATTGTTCGGCATTTATCTCATCGAACTGCAAATCTTGGGTGTGGATGTGATCGTAGGCATTGATTGGATGGCAATATATGATGCCACAATTGAATGCAAGAAGAAAGAGGTGTTGGTGAAGGTACCAGGAGGTCCCGCAATGATTTTTCAGAGGAAGAAGAACCCCAAAGTGGCTGCAATGGTATCTAAGTTTATGTTTCCGGATGAAGTCAGAAGCATTCCAGTTGTCAGGGATTTTCCTACGGTATTCTTGGAAGATCTATTGGGATTACCGCCATAGCGAGATGTTGAGTTTTGTATTAATGTTCAGCTGGGAAGTGCTCCAATTTCTAAGACTCCGTACAGGATGGCACCGGTGGATCAATATGAATTTAAGAAGCAGATTGAGGAATTGCTGAGTAAGGGATTCATCAGGAAAAGTACTTCACCGTGGGGTGCGCCAGTGTTTTTAGTAAAGAAGAAGGATGGGTCAATAAGGATGTGCATTGACTACCGGGAGTTGAACATGGTGACTATTCAGAACAAGTATCTGCTTCCACGAATTGATGATCTGTTTGATAGGCTTCGGGGAGCAGCTGTATTTTCGAAGATTGATCTGCGGTCAAGGTATCATCAGGTTCGAGTTAAGGAGGAAGATGTGAGCAAGACATTTTTCAGAACTCATCATGGACTCTATGAGTTTTTGGTGATGCCATTCGGAGTGACGAATGCGCCGGTAGTGTTCATGGACATGATGAACCGGATTCTGCGGCCGTTTATTGATTCCTACATGATGGTATTCATTGATGATATTCTGGTAAATTCGAAGTCAGAGGAAGAGCACTCTAAACACTTGGAAGAAGTTACAAAAGCATAACTTGTATGCCAAGCTGTCGAAGTGTGAGTTTTGGAAGTTCGAGGTAGCTTTCCTTGGTCATATCCTTTCTAAGGAAGGAGTGGCCACCGATCCTCAGATTGTTGAAGCGGTAAAGAATTGGCCTAGAGCGACGAAAGTGAAGGAGGTCAGGTGTTTCTTGGGATTGGACGGATATTATAGGAGATTCATTTAGCGATATGCACAGATTGCAGTTCCCTTGACATGGTTGACTTGGAAGAATGTGGCTTTCACTTGGACTGATAAGTGTGAGGCGAGTTTCCTAGAGCTAAAGGAGAGGTTGACGACTGCACCTATCTTAGCTTTTCATCAAGCTAGGAAGGACTATGATATCTACAGAGATGCATCACTCAGAGGATTGGGGTGCATCTTAATGCAGGAAGGGAAGGTTAATGCATATGGTTCGAGGCAGTTGTGTCCGCATGAGAAGAACTATCAGACGCACGATCTAGAATTGACAGCTATTATCTTTTCCTTGAAGCAGTATAGACATTATGTATATGGAGAGAAGGTCAACATGTTCACCGACCACAAGAGTTTGAAGTATATTTACCAGCAGAGGGATCTAAACATTCGGCAGAGAAGGTGGTTGGAAGTGTTGGAAGACATTCGTCTGAGATCAAGTATCATCTGGGTAAGGCAAATGTGGTGGCCGATGGGCTTAGTCAGAAGAGCAGTCTGTCGAGTTTGATCACTACTCAGAGAGATTTGGCAGTAGAGTTAGATCAGGCAGGTATTGAGGTTGTACTGCAAGGTTTGGGGGCATCTTTGGCTCAGTTGAGGTTGCAGCCTTCTTTGAGGGAGCAGATTATGGGGGTCAAAAATCAGATGCAAAGATTCAGAGGATGTTGCAGTAGGTTTCCGATGGCAAGTTATCAAAGTTCTGTGTCCAAGATGGAGTTTTGTGGATGGGCGAGGGGTTGTGTGTACCAGGGAATGCAGATTTGAGGGAGAGAATCTTGCAGGAGGCACATAGTACCTTGTTGTCAGTTCATCCCAGAGGCACGAATATGTACAAGGCCATCAAACAGCATTTTTGGTCGTCGGGTATGAAGAGAGATATGGTAGACTTTGTGGCCAGATGTCTGACTTGCCAGCAGTTCAAAGGAGAGAATCAGAGGCTTGGAGGCTTGTTACAGCCATTGCCTATTCCGGAATGGATGTGGGAGAGTATCAACGTGGATTTCATCACTGGGTTGCCGAGGAGTCTGAAGAGCAACGACACAATTTGGGTTATTATGGATCGTTTGACAAAGTCAGCTCACTTTCTGTCTATAAAGATTACTTGGTCATTGGAGAAACTGGCAGAGCTGTACATTGACGAGATTGTGAGACTTCATGGAGTTCCTGTGTCAATTTTTTACGACAAGAATGCGAGGTTCACATTGAGATTTTGGGAGAGTTTGCAAGCAGCTTTGGGTACCAGAACCGATTTCTGTATTGCTTTTCATCCGCAGGCCGATGGTCAAACTGAAAGGGTTAATCGGGTATTAGAGGATATACTGAGGGCTTGTGTTATGGATTTTGGTGGTAGTTGGGAGAGGTACTTGACATTGGTTGAGTTTTCTTATAACAACAGTTACCATGCAAGTATCGGTAAGGTTCCTTATGAAGCTGTGTACGGGAGGTAGTGCAGGACACTCGTTTGTTGGTATGAAGTTGGTGAGAGGCAGATGTTTGGGCCGGAGATTGTGCAGCAGACATCAAAGAAGATCGAGCTGATTCGTAAGAGGTTGGTTGAGGCTCAGAGTCGGCAGAAGAGTTATGCAGATATTCGACGAAGGGACTTGGAGTTTGAGGTTAGGGATGCAGTTTTTCTCAAAGTATCTCCGACTAAAGGAGTAATCAGGGTTGGGAAGGGAGGCAAGTTGGTGCCAAGGTACATTTGGCCATACAAGATTTCGAGGTGGATTAGTAAGACAACATATAAGTTGGAGCTACCGGAGGAATTGGCGCAAGTGCATGTTGTGTTCCATGTGTCAATATTGAGAAGTACGTGCCAGATCAGAGTCATTAGTTGACGAAGGTGCCCAATGGGCTACAACTTAACTTGAGTTACAAGGATCAGCCTGTAGAGATTGTTGATCATCGGCTGAAGGTGTTGAGGAATAAGGTGATACCTATGGTCAAGGTATTGTAGAGGAACCAGCTATTTGAGGAAGCTACTTGTGAGCCGGAGGATCGCATGCAGAAGGATTTTCCTGAGCTATTTGTATGATTGCATTCTTCTGGTTAAATTGTACTTCTCTTGTATGATTGAACTCTTTAAACTGTATTTCCATTTATGTGATTGCATCTTTTTGCTTAAATTGTTTGGTTCCTATTAGCAGTAATTCTGAGGACAGAACTATTCAAAGGAGGGAGTGATGTAACATCCTAGAATTTTAAATAATGTTTTTGATTAATAAATGAATTGAAGTGATTTTTGGTGATTTAATAAACATTTTTCTGAAATTTATCTTTTTGCACGTGCAAATATTTCTTGGGAAACTCAAAGTCAGAAAATATTTTGGGGAAACCTAATATTTATTAGTAGGTATTATTTATGAATTTTCTGAATTTTTTTGATAATTATTTGGCATATTTGCAAATATTCAAAAATTAGAGGACTTTTGTGCAAAATTACAATTTGGAGTAAAACTCCAGGTTTTCAGATTTCTGGGTTGGGCTTGATGGCCGGACAACTCAGGGACAAAGAATTAAATTTTTATTCTAATAGATTTGGCCTATTTTGATAATTTATTAAATGAGGTCTATATATGTAAAGGAATAAACTATGGAAGGATGTTTCCATAAAACTTGTAAATCCCTAATAACTCCATATTTCGGCTATATAGGGTTTGCTACAGCTGCTCCCCTTCTACACAAAAATAAAGTACTCTTTTATTATTAATTTCTTGGAGTTTCGAATCGAGGATCTTGAATTTTTGCAAAAGGAGGAGCTTTTCTTATTCTTTATTACTTTCGTTGAATCTTAAATAAAGTGAGTAACATATATTTGCTTTCTTGTTGTTCTATGCATGTTATATATGATGATTTTTCTAGTAGAATGCATGTTAGATGATTGTATGATGATATAATGAATATATTGATGGATGGATAATTAAAAGTGGAACTTTTTATGAATAATATGCAATTGATGAATAAAATCTCTATATAGATAACTTAAGAATGTTAAGAACTTAGTAGGAATCATGGGTATGTTGTTTTCTTTCATATTCTTGCTGTTTTGATCATGTGTACTGAGATTTGCAATTTGTAATATGTATAATGCATATAGTGATTAAAGATGGATCCTTTACTGTTGAAGAGTAGAAATTTCTATTTTGATGATTTGTTGAATGAAACTTGACTAAATAATTGTCGTGGAGGCACATAACTAAGAGCTAATTAATATAACTAATCGTATATAAGTATAACAAGTCGCAAGAAGAGTTTTGAGACCAAAAAGATCAAGTTTTGAAGTATTGGATTGGGGTTGAATATCGGGTCTGATGATATTCAGCCGAAGAGTGATTTTTGAGATTTTTGGGAAGCTTTTGATTGGATTTTGATTTCTATTGATACTGAGATTGAATTGAACAATATATCATTCATACACAATGATTCTTGATGCTTTTAACTGATATATAAACACACACACACACACACACACACACACAGACATATATATATATATATATATATATATATATATATATATATATATATATATAGTTTCCTGACATGAAGATTTTGGTGAAAAATTTCTCTTTTGTGAATTTGTTGAGAGTTTGATTTGATTTATGAATTCCAGTATGTTAGAAAAGTTGTATTTGATTACCTCAGGGTTTTAATTTGTTGGATTCATGCTTTTAAAGAGTATAAACTAAGTATCAGTTGAAAAGCACACGAATTTTAAAGCAGGTTGAGTATCAGCTGTCGGTCGACTGCCCCATTTTGAACTAAGGGTGACAGTCGACTGACATTCTTTTGGATTTGGAAATTTGGAAAGACGATCGACTGCCTCAAAATTGAAGATGTCGGTCGACCAACAACCATTGTGCTGATTGTTTTGTTGAGTTTTTCATTGTTTTTTTGAACGATTATTTCTTTGAACTTATGGATTATTGAACTACTGTATTAGAAAAAGTTTTTTCTACAGATTACTGTATTTTACAGAGTCATATTTTTTATTATAATAGTGTTTAAATTATATTTTCTACGGCTTTAGAAAGCGAAATATATACGGACTTCAAGATATTAATGTTTTGTGATTTTTCTATGACTTCAAAATGTGAAACTCAGTTATTTAATGGATTTAATATCAGATTTTAGTTCTAGAAATTTCTGAGTATTCCGATAAATTTGGATTTGTTTGTATTTAAAGAAGTTTTCTTAATATGAACGAATTGATAATGGAATCATGGGTTTTAATGAAAGAATTGTGTTGATAGTTGAGTTGTGAGTCTCTAGAGGGTGAATGGAACCCTAGTACACCGGCAGTTGAGATTTTGTGGATTGGCCAGTTGGAGCCTTGTTGTTGATCAGTTCGAGTTAAGTCCGGTAGGGTACACAAACTCTAGGAAATCGGTAATTAATTAATTAAACTTAATAAGATTAGGACAAATACGAGATGGTGATATGATGAAATGAGTGCAAACATGAGTTATGGACCTCAGTATGATCCGCGCTGTGAGATAATCCCTGGAATTATCGAGGTGTGAGTGAAATAGTCTCCGGAATTACCTGCGGTGTGGGATTGACTTTGAAATTTAGCGATCGAGGCGAAGCTCATGGGGTATTTGTGTGATGAGGTGCCATAGCTTGCGGTGTGGGGTATTCTCAAAGATTCCTAGGTGTGAGTGAAATTGTCTCTGGAATTATCTGTAGATAGAGATTGACCTCCAAAATTATTGGGGCATGGGCAAGATACTCACAGCTTATCTAAATCTCGTAGTAGTTATCGTAGTAGGATTGGTTGCATAACACGGGATTAAACCCTGTAAACTGGAGAACTATAAGGGCTTGCACCGGATCTATGTAAAGTGGGCAGCATAGATTCTACAAGTATGCATTAAAGGGTCATCATACTGCATTTGTGTTTTCTGGACTTGTATTATGTATGATGTTTTTTCTGTTTTACTACACTTGACACTTAGCTTAGTTTCATTTGATGCTTCTATGCTTTATTTATCGTTATTTTGTTTTTCATTTGTTACTACTGTGGGAATGTGGTGATTACGAATTTATTCTTTATGTTTCATTTAAAAATTGTATTTCTTTTTAGGTCACTCACACCGTTATGACTGACCCCTGTAGTTTTGGGGGTTAGGGTTATTTCTAGTCACATGTTTTATAGGTAGGTACCATTAGCTTGGGATTGGATGCTTGTGGTAGAATGATAATATGACTTATGCAAATTGTAAAAGAAGAAAAATGTAATTCAAGGTGTTGATTTTCCGCTGTGCTATGTAAAGAATTGATGTAATAAAAATTAGAAAATATTTCTGTGTGTTGCTATGTTTACTATTACATTGAGGTAGATTCTGGAAATTTTGCCACGTATTTCTGAATTTATTTATCGGAAATTCAGGGCGCTACAAGAGAGGTATCCCGACATGAATCTTAGTGGTCTATCTTTCGAGCCAGAGCTTGACGAGACCCCTCCGACTCCAGGGGAGATACCTTTGGTTCACGAAGGCGAGAAATTGCCTTTGGAAGCTGCCAGTGACCGTCGTGAATGTGAGGTGGTTGAGGACGAGGAAACTCACTTGTCCTCCTGGGTTGTCTCCCTTTCAAATTAGTTCTTTTCATTATTATTATATCGACGTCGATTGCGAACTAGCCACCGCCTTTTGTAATCATTTCGTTTAATGAAAAATCATACAACATTTTGACCCGTGTTGTGTATTCCTCTGAGTCTCAAGGTGGTTATTTTGTTGATCAGATCACAAGACACGAGCCTCGGGAAAGTGGGTATGCAAAAGAAATCCGAGCCCTCCGAAGCCAGTTGAGTCGAGCCAAAGATTTCATCGTCCGTCTTTGAAAGAAGGCGAACGACGGAAAAGATTCGTCCAGATAACACATTCGGAAGTCGCAGAAGGTGGTGGAAGAGTTGGCTCGCTTAAAAGCATCTATCGTCGCAATCAATTTGATTCTCGCCCAAGCCGAGGGGAGTGTGCTCTCTGGCCTCGTCGAAGGGCATCCTCGGACTTCATCTTTAGATGGATGCTCATGGAGAAAGACATGGTGATATATTGGTTGAGGGTTAAGCTCGGAGAGGTGAGCCAGACCTCTAACTTTTGGAGTATGTTCTCGAGATGGGACCCATTCCTGAATGGGAGAGCCTGGGGATGCCCAAAGTGGAGTAGCCGGTTCTTCTAATGTTGCTAGCGTACGGGGTCCCCTAAATTGTTGGGGTTAGGAACCCATCCTTTGGGGAAAGATGTGAAAGATCTGGGATCGAGGTCTAACGAAGGGGGTCCTGATGGTTAGGGCCTCGTTCCCTGAGTTTGTAAAAGTTCATGTAACTCTGATAATGTAATCTACTCTTTAGCAATGAAGAATGTTTTGTTCATCTCTTGGTCTTCTGTTGCTAGTTGATACTGTTAAGGTAGATTCATGGATGTTTTCGCAACTGCTTCAGCATTGGGGTACCATGCTGAGGTGCTACACCCGAACCTTTGCAGAGAAATCTGCCACTACCTCAGGGTCAGAGTACCATTTTGAGGCGTTAGTGCGAGGCATTCGAAATTGCAGAGAAATCCGCAACTTCCTCAAGTCGGAGCATCATTTTGAGGCATCATGATGAGCACCATGATTGCGGAGAAGTCACGAAGAGCACAGAGTCGAATAGCTATTTCGAGGCATCAAGGCGAGAGCCATATTTGCGGAAAAATTTGCGAGATCTCGAAGTCGGAGGGGCAAGATGAGGGTCATGTTTGCAGAGCACTTGGCTAAAAGGGACTCAAGAGATTACGCTTGCGTGCTCCACGGGCATGCTCATGTAACATCACATGCCTGCACAATGTTTAATATCCCCTTTCTGCTATATATAGTCTCCATTTTCCTTCATTTCTCATTGACTTGATTTTCTTCAGTGTTATCTTCAGCACCGTTTCTTCCTCGGCTTTGTTTCCCTCCTATAAACAAGCATGGTTTCTGAAGAATTTTTTACGGCTAGGCATGTGGCTCTAAAGCCTGAGGAGAAGACTAGGGCATATGCAAGAGCGAAGGCAGAGGCGGAGACGAAGGTTGCCAAGGAGGCCAAAGTGCCTCGGCAGAAACATCCTCCTTCCCCAGGGTCAGAGGAACCTTCGAGGAAGAGAAAAACCAAAGACGCCGACCACCTGAGGAACAAGGCGGTCGAGGATGGTAAGAAGGAAGCCCCGAAGCCTAAGGTCTCATCCTCAAAGGAGGCCGCGGTGACTCAAAAACTCCCCCGTCCCCAAAGGTATGGGCACCTTCTTCGTCTGTCACAGAGGTAGACCTGTCGACTGACCGCTTGCCCTACTGTGCTGCAGGTGGTCGACCACCTCGCCACTCCCCACGCTAGGAGGGCTCTGGCGAAAGAGTCAGAGGATGAGGTTTACACTCGCTGGGCTAAAACTTCCGTCCTGGTGAGGGACCTATTCATTGTCAGCTTCTTGACCCACGTCTTTTTTCCCCCTTTGCTATAAGTGTTTTCATTTTCTTGTAGGTGGCCATTAGCGGGGGTGAACTAAGGTGGATGCTCGATGTGCTTCTCAAGCGCTCTCAGGTGGCCGAGGTAGGCGAGAATGAGTTGTTGGGCCGGACTGGTGACCTCTGGCAGATAATAAAGGCTTGAAGGAGGACCTGGCGAATGAGAGGAAGACCCAGGGGGAGCTGTTGGCAGAAAAGGAGAAGCTGGTTGGGGATAAATTGGCGTGGCTGGTGAAGGAGAAGGATATGACGAAGGAGTACAACGAGGACGAGACCAAGGAGTTTCTTCAAAGCCACATGCAATTCAAATTCTTAGTCATTCACTCCCAAAATAGGGCCCCTCCTTCCCTATTTCTTTGGTATAGCTACCGCACCTGTGAGAAGAAAGCATCTAAGGTTCATAGTTTATGTCGCCGAGGAAACCATGCAGCATGTGATCCGGGCCTAGACGAAGGGTATGACTGTTCCCTTGAGCACGTCAAAGCTAAGTATTTAGATCCCAACCTCAAGGGCTTATCTTTCGATGTAGAGATAGGGTAGATCGCTCAAACTGTGTGTAAAGCCCCATAATTTTAAATACTATATTTTGAATTATTAAACAATTTTTATATCAATTTATTTAATTATTTTGATTTTTCGTAAAACTGACATTTTCACTCGTGCAAAACACGTGAAAATATTTTCAAAGTGTGGATTTAAAATTATGAGTTGATGAACAACTTCTATTATTTTTTATTGGGTATATTTTAATTTTTGGGATTTTTCTGAATAAAGAAAACAACTCTTGTAAATTTTTGAAAGAAAGGGGTCTTTTTGTAAAAAGTCGTTTAGGGGTGAAAAATTGAACTTAAAAATTGTTTGGTTGCATTTAGGGCCAACTATTCATTAGAAGGCTCTAAGGAATTAGATTATATCCATATTTTATTGATTTTATTTATTTAATTGAATAAATATATGATTACGCAAATTTGAGATTGTTGGGGACTTTATTGAAAATACTCTTCCTGGAGAATAAAAGTTAGGAAGTTTATTTCGAAAATAAAATATTTATTATTATATAATAATTCTAATTTTTATGGATTTTTACGAATATTTTTTTGCTTGTTTGCAAATATTACAAAATGAATGACTTTTGTGCAAAATTACCACTTGGAGTAAAAAAACTCCAGATTTCGGTTTTCTGGGCTGTGCATATTGGCTGGTCAATTCTAGAGAGTAAAGGGATTTAATTTTAATTTATTTTAAATCAATTTGATCAACTAATATTTGGAAGGATCCATATATGTAAATAAATAATTTCTTTGAAGAGTAAATTTGTAAATCTTGGGAAACCCTAAAAATTGAATTCTCGGCCTATATAAGAGGTATAGCCGCCGTTGTTTCTCTGGGGTGACCTCAAAAATATTTTCTCTTTATTTTCTTAGAGTTTAAAACTTGGATCTTGGATTTTTGCAAAGGAGAAGGAATGAGTTTTTCTTTTTTATTTATTTTGTGGTTCAATTTAGTCTTCTTTGAGGTGAGTGATACTTTTTACCTTTTGTTTGCTATATGATTATGAATTGTTCAAGTATAATGCATGATTAGAACTTGTATGATTATGAAATATGATGTGTGAATATAGATTCTAAATGAATAGACAACTAATCAATAACTTTCATGAAGGAATATAAATTTATGAGTAATTTCCATGCATCACTTTCTTATGCCATGCTTGAATAAATCATGTTTTGAATGGATCTTGAAAGTATATGAGATTGTAGAGTTGTTATTTAATTTGGTATTGAACAAATTAGTGCTTGTATGAGAAATTATTGAATTTGCGAGTGTATGAATAGATTGCAATTGGAATAGTAATATCATATATGCACATGGATGAATAAAGAACCTTTAAGTTGCTGTTTTGCTTTTGCATTCTCTGTTTTGAGACTAAAGATAAAGAATTATTATTGGTTTGGATTGAGATTGAATAAGACGTGAAAGAATTTGATGTTCAGTTGGATGGATGGATATAATTTGACCAATGAATGTGTAAAATAAGATTTCTTTCAGTTTTGAACATGTTTGAATTGAGTTTTCTGTATGAGAAGAGATCTTGACTGCGTTTTGTGGTTTTCAAGAATTATACGAAAAAGTTCTTAAACATCTTCTTATTCAAGTTATAATTTCAAGATTTGGGATTTTTTTGTGAATCTCATGAGGGTTTGATTCGATTTATGAACTGCATTGTTTTCACCCAAGATGTACTTGTTTTTATCTCATGTTTTCATCTTTAAAATCATGTATTCGAAGTTTTTAACATATATCAGTTTTTGAGAAATCTGCGAAGTTCTTGGCTGTAGCTGACTGCGCGCCAGTCGACCGGAGTGCAACTTCCAGTCGACTGCAGTTCATTTGAATGTGCAGGTGCATTCGACTATCACGCTGGGCTGTCACCAATTCCTTCACTCGCAGTCAACTGTAGTAATTGCTGCAGTAACTGCAAGTCGACTGTCATAGCTTTGAGTTGTTGTTTTTCTTTGACTGACAGTCGACCGCAGCTTTTAACACTGTAATCGTCGGTCGACTGTCATGCCTGAGCTTTTGTGTTCTGTTTTGTTGCAAATTTCTAATCTTCAAATGATTGTTTCTTCGAATTTACAAACGATAAATTCTATGTTTTTCGAAGTAATTGATTTCTGATTTCATCACATTCAGAAAGTATGTATTCTCAAATTTAATAAGCATTTAAGTCCTATTCACGTCGGATTTAGAAGGTGTACATTTTCAGACTTAAAGATTATTGTATTTCAAGTTATTTATCCACTACTCGTTTCAGTTTTGTTAAGTTAATTTTAGTTTTCTGGACAATTTTGTGGATATGGTTGTATAATGAGGTACTTAGTTTTGACTATTGAATTTGAAGAAAATTTTATGATGAGTTATATAACTTTGGGATTTATGCTTTTTAAGAAATGTTCGAAATGGAGTTTCTCTTTGAGTCTTGAAACTCTAGAGGCTGAGTGGGACCCTTATGCACCGGCAGATGAGATTTTTTTGTAGAAGTTGGCCAGTTGGAGCCTTGATGTTGATTAGTTCAGTTAAGTCCGGTAGGGTACACCAACTCTAGGAGAATTGTGGTTAATTAATTGAATTAATAAACATAAGGACAAACACTAGATGGTGATATGATGAAATGGGAGCAAACTTGAATCATGGACTCTAGAATGATTCGTGGAGTGAGATATTCTCCAGTATTCTGGGATAATGGATGAAATAGGCCACAGAATGATCGATGAAGTGGGATTGATCTTCAGTATTCCGGGACGAGAGCGACGCTCATAGGTTATTTGTGCAATGAGGGTTCCAGAATGACCTGCGAAGTGAGACATTTCCCCGTATTTCGGTGGGGACGATGGATGAAATAAGCCACAGAATGATCCACAGAGTGGGATTGGTCTCTAGTATTTCAAGGGCGAGAGCCAATACTTGCAAAATGTCTAAATCTCGTAGAAGTCATCGTAGTAAGTTAGTTGCATAACGAGAGATTGAACCCTATCAAGTGGAGAACGATAAGGACTTGCATCGGACCTATATAGAGTGGGATGCATAGAATCCGACAAGTGTGCATTAGTAATCATCATGTGCATTTGTGTTTTCTTGACTTGTATTATGCATGCTTGTTTTTTGTTTTCTTACACTTGACACTTAGCCTGGTTTCACTTGATGATTTATGCTTCATTTATTGTTATTTCTTGTTCCGTCTATTATTACTGTGTTAATACGTTCCACTTGTTGACTTATGATTTTATTCTTTATGTTTCCATTTAAGTTTGTATTTCCTTGAATATCACTCACACCATTATGGTTGATCCATGTAGTTTTGGGGATTAGGGATATCTCTAGCCTCATATTTTACAAGTATGTACCATTAGCATGAAATTGGGAGCATGTGGTAGAATGTTTAATGTTTATGCATATCTTGTAAAAGGATTGATTGTAAAGAGAAAGTTGTATTTATAGTGCTTTTAAATACTGATGTGTTGTAAAAGAAATGTAATTCAAGGTGTTTAAATTCTGCTGTGCTTTGTAAGAGAGTTGATGAAAAGGAAAGTTTTAAATTTTTCCTGTGTTTGTACTATGTTTGTAATTGCAATTGAAGTTGATGCTGGGAATTGTGCCACTTATTTTTAATTTTATTTATTGGAAATTTGGGGTGCTACACTGCGGGGGAGAGGCTCTGGCTAACAACGAGCCGGCTGACGTTGCTTCCGGGGTCGGGCAGGCCCCCTCCGCTCCTGCCTTGGAGAAGGGGGCTTCCTCCAAGTAGTAGACTTAGGTTGTTTCTGTTCTTCACCTTATCACAGATTGGCCACCGCATTTGTACTTGGTTTTTATTAATGAATAAAATGAATGAACTCCTTTGCTATTTTTCTTTCTGAATTGGGATTGTATGCCTTGCTTTGAGCTTCTGAACTGGGGGGTTGAGTACTTCGGACCCCTCTTTTGGAGACTTTGGTTCGGGGTATCTGTTTTGGTTCTTGCTTTCGAATGATCACGTTAGTGACCACATGTGCTTTCTTACGTCTCCGTTCGTGGGAATCGAGGTGACAATAAATCTAGGAAGTTTGAGGGTTGACTTGTTGGATGTAATGAATGAGGAGAATGCCTATAAATCCCCCTGTTCTCAAATGTGGGGTTCATAACTCCTAATCTTGCATCGTGAATGAGTAGGGTTACTTTGCTGAGTGACTTGGGTGTTAATCTAAGGGTCGATGTCGATTAGGGCAGGTCGTCCAGAGCATGGTCGGAGTGTTCCTGCCCTGCTGTCTGAGCGTTTGACCTGGAGGGGATCGGTGTCCGGTCGCACCTCTCTGGGTTGCTTGTCTTGGGTTCCAAGATCCGAAGTTTTACTTCCCGAGCCCCAAGAGACATGGCCTTACTTAGTTGTGTCCCTTTAGGACTCTAGGATATTCGGCCCAACTGGTGCTTCTCATGCTGACGACACTAATTTAGAGGGACCCGGAGAGGATCTAGGTACTCCCCGCTGAACTTCATCAAGTATACCTCGGTATCTGAGATCTGATGTCTATCTCCGTATCCCGAAGGCCGATTCCAAAAAGATTTTCCTTGCAGAGATCGTTGGTCTTCTTAGGCAGGTTAATTATCTCTGCTGTCGATGCCGACCTATGATGCCTATTTTGCATTTCGGTGGTCCGGGAGGCAGAGATTGAGTACTTATTCCTCATGGAGGTCTCTTCATCCTCCTTATACTTCTCATACTCTGATGTGGTTTCCAGAACGCAAGACTTGCCGTTGGGGATGAGACTCTCAAGGAAGTACTTGTAGTTGGTTTGTTCAGGCGGGCTGATAATATTTGTTCTTGGATCAGTTGACCCTTACTTGGTTGCCGAAGCTTGCTTATGGTGCCTCTTTTGTACGTGAGTTGCCGGGGATGGTTAGTATTCCGAGATGCGATGCAACTATATAAGTGTTTTAGGCATATCTATCTTTATTTTGTGTTTGATTTGCCAACTGCGGACTGGCCACCGCCCATCTTGTAATTATCTTTTGTTTTTAATAAAAAGCATTCTTCCTTGATCATCTCATTGCTGACTGAATTGACTTTTCACTGGGCAAATTATCTCGAACTTTTGCAAATAAAAGGTATCCTGGCAAGGAGTCCAGGGCAGGATCAGAGTCTGTTGACATTGCCGAGAGGCAAGACCCGAGGCTTAGTCCTAGGTGGTGACTAGGGCTGCAAACAAGTCGAGTCGAGCTGAGTATCTTGAGGCTCGCGCTCAGCTCGTTTAGCAATCAAGCTCAGTTTTTAAGCTCGAGCTCGTCTCAAGTTGAGCTTTGACCGAGTTCGAACCGAGTAGCTCACGAGCTTAGCCTAATAATCACTAAAAGCCCAAGCTCGAGCTCATCTCGTGTCGAGCTTTGACTGAGCCCGAGCTGAGTAGCTCGCGAATAGCTCAGTTCATTTGCAGCCCTAGTGGTGACTCCCGTAATCAACTCGGGGTCGGAATGCCATTTCGAGGGGCTAGATCCATGGCTTAAGTCTGGATTGCGGAGAAATCCGGGCTGACCTCGAAGCCGAAGCATCATTTCGAGGCATTACAACGAGAGCCATGTTTGTAGAGAAATCTGCGATGGTCTCAGAGTCGGAGCGCCATTTCGAGATGCTAAGATGAGGGGCCATGTTGGCAGAGAACTCCATGTCGGTCTCAGTGTCGGAGCACCAACTCGAGGCGCTGAGACTTGAGTCATGTTTGCGGAGGAATCCGTGTTGGCTTCAGAGTCGGAGCACCATTTTTAGATGCTAATACGAGAGCCATGTTAGTGGAGGACTTCGCGACGGTCTCGGAGTTGGAGCGCCATTTCGTGGAGCAAAGGTGGGAGCCGTGTTTGTGGAGAAATCCATGCTGACCTGGATGTGGGAGCATCATTTTGAGGCATTAAGATGAGAGCCATGTTTGCAGAGAAATCTGCAATGGTCTTGGAGTCAGAGCACTATTTCAAGTTGCGAAGGTAAGAACTATGTTTGCGGAGAAATCCGCGATGGTCTCGGGGGCGGAGCGCTATTCAGAGAGGAAAGGAACGAGGCATTAACCTTGCAAACTTTTTTGAACTTGAAAAAGAAATTGAGTTTTATTTGTTGGTCACCGGGAGGAGAGCACTTATCACATTTTCCGGCTTCTAAGGCCTTATTACAAGTACAGACCGCTAAGGACCTTCATAGACTTCATCAAGTGTTCTGCATTTCAGTTTCACTTCACTATCTTACCCCCAGGTCTTCAAGTTGGTACGTGCCAGGGCATACCACTTTGGAGACCCTATATGAGCCTTCCAAATTGGGAGCTAGCTTTCCCCTTTTGCTAGATTCAGAGATGTCAAGGGTGCATAGCACTAGATCACCCTCTTTGATGTTGGTTGGTTGAACATTTCTGTTGTAGAACCGTTCTACCCGTTGCTGGTAGACATTACTTCCGATAGTTGACCTTTCGCGAACTTCATCAAGGAGGTCCAGGTTGGCCCTGAGGCCATCCGAGTTCGACTCCTTATTAAAGATCATATCCTGTGGAGAGGCAGTCGACTTCTAGAATAATTACAGCTTCAGTTCCGAAGGTAAGGTTGAAGGGTGACTCGCCCATCAGCATCCTCTTGTTGGTTCGATATGACCACAACACACTGGGTAGCTCATCAACCCACAGCTCGTTGGGGGACTTGTCCACTCACTTCTTGAGACCATCAAGGATCTGACGGTTGGCATTCTCGGCATGGCAATTAGACTGGGGGTGCAAGATTGAGGAGAACCTATACTGAATTCTCAGGTCTTCACAGAACGTGCGATTTTTTTTTTACCAATTAACTGGGTGCCATTATCGGTGGCAGGGATCCGAGGGATCTCAGACCGACAGCGATGTGTTTCTAAAAGAATTGCTGGGCCTAATGTTCGGTGATAGTAGCCAAGGGTTCTGCTTCGACCCACTTCGTAAAGTAGTCAGTGGTCACAATTAGGAAACACCTTTGATTTGTCGCTTTAAGAAACGGGCCGACCAGATCCATCTCCCAGATGGGAAAGAGGGTTGGACTAGCTAGCGATTTAAGCTCGGCTTGGGGAACATGCTTGACTGAGGAGAACCTTTGGCATGGACCGCATTTCTTGACGAGATCCTGAGCATCCTTTAAGAAGGTCGGCTAATAGTAACCGTGGTTGAGTACATTTCTCGTGAGCGACCTGCTGCCCATGTGGTAGTTGCCGACACCCTTGTGCATTTCTTTGAGCGCATACTCCGCTTCTTCTAGGGTCAGGCACCGGAGGTTTGGTCGACCATCGACCTTCGTGTACGATTGTTTGAATAGAACATCATCGATGAGTACAAATCTGTCGGCCCTAATCCTGATCTTTCTGGCTTTGGAACGATCTTGCGGTAGTTCGCCGTTTCTCAAGAAGTTCATGATTTGATACATCCATGTTGCAGGCCGCATTGGCTACTGGAGACAAAGGACTTCAGGGTCATCTTTGTGGATGCTCAGTTAAATGAGGACTTCCACCAAGACCATGCTGTCAAGACCTTTGAAGGAGGAGGACGCCAACTTGGATAACGCGTCCGCCCGGCTATTTTCTTCGCGCAGAATCTTGACGGTCGAGGCTTCTTCGATCTGTCAACAGGTGTAACACCCCGTAATTTTCAAAGAGTATATATATATATATATATATATATATATATATATATATATATATATATATATATATATATATTGAAAAGTAAAAGTGGCTGTTTGGAATAAAATTAATATATGTGATGGCATATGTTGTAAATAAGAGAAAAATGAATAGTGGTGGAGGGGCCCACGACTTGGACACAACACATATGTGCTGTTGTAATTGGCTAATGACGTCACCATTCGTGGGGGCCCACCTGCGTTGTATTGCTGCTGTGCATTTTCTCAGGAGAGAGAAATAGTAGAGCGGTAAGTGATTTGTCCCATATCGGGAAGTGAACATAAATAAATAATATATAAATACTATTGCCTATGATCAAGAGTCACCAATTCGGTTAACCACCTTTTGAGAGGCAACCTGTGGTGGGTAGTTGTACTACATAGTATCTAATTTGTCTTATAAATTGTATAAATTGTCCGAGCTCGAGGCAAGGTTGTTACAATAGGAGCCGGACGTGGGACAAGTAACGGACCATTTGGGTGTCACGAGCCTCGTAGTCCCTTGAAACTTGATTGACCATAAGTTGGGTGTAACACCCCGAATTCCAAATAAGTCTGAATTCAAAGTTCCACAGGATCTTTACACTTCACTTCATACAATTTTACAAGAAATTTAAAACTTTTATACAATAATGTTTACATCAACGTAGCGGAAAGTAATTACATCATAATACACGAATAAAATAACAATTGAAACATTTCTTTAAGCAACATTCCTTCTTTAGTCCTTTCATTCCTTTTATCTTGCATAGAAACTATGGGCACGTCAGTTGCATACAACTGATGCTAGGATATAATACATCAATTTCTCTTACTTGGAAAGCACACACTTGACCACAAACAAAATTAAGGGGGGACTATCTTATTGATTTCGTGTGTGCTTGTGCACTTAGCCTTAATGCAGTTATTTACATTTCATGACACTAATGCACACTTGTTCGAACCTATGCATCCCATTCTACATAGATCCGAGGGCAAGCCCTTAACCGTACTTCATCTTGTAGGGTTGGATCCCTTGTTATGAGTTTAACTACTACGGTAACTACGGTAAGTTCCTAGATGTTTTGTGAGCTACAAGCCTATGTTCAGACAGCCTGGAGGGGAATTCCACGTCATGACATGATGCATCATGTAGACAGCCTATAGACAATTCGCCTCCATCATGGGACAATGGCACTATGCAGTCACCAAGCACCCCACAAGAGTCGCCACGATCTCGATAATTCCGGAGATGAATTCACATCATGATATGACGCATCATGTAGGTAGCCTGTGAAAACTCTCACACCATGAATCCGAGACCCTCATACTTGTGTTTTTTCTTACTTTTATCACATCTTCACTATAGTGTTGTCCTTAGATATTTGAATCACGAGTAAAATTAACACTCTAGAGTTAGCATTTTCTCTACACCGGTCTTAAACATCAATTGATAACAACGACCAAATCTTGGTCCTTTATTACAACATTTCTCTTCAAAATTCATTCACGCCGGTGTAAGCACTTAGCTATACCCTAGATTTCAACCTCTTTTCATGTTCACCAAAAATGAGTGTTTATACTCATAAATTTCCATATTTCATCATGATCTTTTTATTTCATTTTTCCATGCACACTTTCATATATTAAAACATCAAATTTCATTTATTAACTTTCTCAAATCTTCCATGTCGAAAATCAGAATATTTGATCTCTACACACAATTCTTTACATTCAAAATTTTTCTTTACCTGAATTATACTAAACTCATAGTTTAAGAAAAATTATCAAGTTCTTCATCCCATTGTTGCAATATAAAAACATTCTAATTCTCACAAATGTGTCAAAATATTGTAGAAATATTTTTTATAGAGTCTAAATAATTTTAGAAGAATGTTAGAATTTTTTTCCAAATTAATACTCTTAAAACTCTTAAAATACCACAAAAATCGAATTATACATTAAAAGCCAGGGGCCAGGTTTGAACCCACGACCTCCGCTCTTCTACAGTGACCATCCCAAAGCGCACCCGAAGACGAGAAAGCCCAACAGTGGCAAGCGATATAAGGTGAACTCGAAATACTTTGAATATGTTTTCGGTGATTTGGTTTAAACTCAAAATTTAATAAAAACAGAGCCTCTTCAAAACTCGAACCCACGACCAAGGCCTCTGTACACATCGCCTTAAGTCGACGCCAAGACCAGTATGCCCAAACTCATTTTCTGTTATGATTAGGAGTTGAAATACCCTTATACTTTCTGTATGTTTCTAACTTTTCTTCAACAATCTTGATTTCTCATTTAATTTGTACTTATTCAAAATCTAATTATTTTCCAGAATGTGTTCTTTCAAAATACATTACAGTATATATATTTAAATTCACGAAATTCTTATTTTCAACAACATAATAGAAATTATTCCTTTTATTTCTTTTGAGAAATGAAAAAATAATGTATTTATTGACATTGGAGTTTCTTTTCTTGATAAATCTTTTAGGCACTTGTTCCCCATAGTTTTTGTACAATTTTCATTCTTAACATAATTAATTCCCCTAGATCAATTCTATCCTTTGCATGAGACGAATTCTTCTCTTATAATTCCAAACGCACATATTTCGACCATAAAATGGATACAGAACTATTCATAAAATGCAAATAAAATTTGACATCTATTGCAACTTTCTATACTAATCAATTGGTTCAACAATTCATGGATGTTATTTTACATTCTACACACTACTTTGCACAAGCCATTCACAAGCACAATTTTCATACTAGCATGGTTCATTAAATAGTTATCCTATCATGAATTATATTAATAAGGCATCATGATAAATTTTAATTCACTAATCTCAATCCATTTTACTAATTTTCTCATATTGACAATCAGGATTTTCTCTTTTTCCTTACTAGCCTTTTTAAGCAATCACATGGTAAATTTTGCTATTTATTCTAGCATATTCATTAACTTAGCCTACTAATATGATATCTATATTAGAAGTAGAGAAATTTCCCACCTCTTGAAGAACAAAAGGAAATTCCTAAAGAAAACTCCTTGAAAGCACGATTGCCTTCACTTCTCCTTGATCCTAGCCGCGAGCCTCCTCCTCCAAGCTTGTGCAAAAATCCGAGCCTCTCCTCCTCCTTGCTATGCCGGCCTCCAATGAAGAAAGAACACACACTCTCTTTCTTTTCCACACACAAACTCTTCTCTTTCTCACACATTCAATCTTTTTCTCATACAACTTTATCTCTCTCTTTAAAAAATATAAGCTGCAAGGGATGAAGAAAGACAAGGGGGCTATTTATACACAACTCATGAACAAATGAAGGGTTGAGATGTGTTTGGATGAAGGTCTAAGATGCACTTGGGAGTTAGAAGAACCCCCCACTAGCAAGCAACCAACTCTCCACTCTTCCACTCTCCTCAGTCGATGAAAATGGTCGGCCTCTCTTGTTTTTTCACATTGCATGTGCATGTGCAGTGCACATGCCCCACATGCACACCTATAGTTAAGTTTGTTCATTTATTTGTTACGCTAGTTGGTTACATGACAAGTCTACCAGACAAGTTGTTTTAATTAATAATAGAATTAATTAGTGGGCTAGCTAAGTGGGCTAAAATCTATGGGCATTTTAATTAATTAATTTAATTTATTTTGGGTGGGCTAGAATTAAATTGTTATGCCTAGGATCCTATAATAAATAATAAGAGGCTTTTAAAAGAGAAAAGAAATATTTTTTCAAGACATAACATAATTTTAAAGCCAAATGTACACATTAATTTGCACGTGCGAAACGCGTAAAATCAAATGAAAAATTTATATTTAATTATATAAAAATTCAGGATGTTACATTGGGAATCGCTGAAGGATTTAACCCGCTTGGCCCCTACTCTGCGGGTGAGTAGAAGTCCGACGATAAGTGCCTTGTACTCGGCTTCATTGTTGGAGGCTCGAAAGTTGAGGCGCAGGGTGTATTGGAGGACAAAGTTGTCTTGTCCATTTAGTATTACGCTTGCCCTGCTTCCTTCTTCGCACAATGAACCATCTACATAAAGTTCCCATATCGGGTCATTTTCTTGAACCTCAGATACCTCAGGGATGGTGCACTCGGTTATGAACTCAGCGAGGGCTTGCCCCTTGGTGATAGTCCTGGGCTTATAGCTGATGTCATGTTGACTAAGCTCAATGGAGCATTTGATCAGGCGACTATAGTTCTCCGTCTTGTCGATGAATTGCTTAAGAGGTTGGTCCATAAGGACCTGAATAGAATGGGCTTGATAGGGGTGAATCTTCCTCGCAGCCATGACAAGGGTGTAGGCCACCTTCTCCATCTTAGTATTGTGCAGTTCGGCATTGCGGAGGACTTTGTTGACATAGTTGATGGGTCTCTACCCCCATTGTCTTCCCTAATGAGGAAGGTGCTGAGGGCATGCACAGACGTTGTCAGGTAGAGATTGTAACACCCCGACCCGAAACAACGATTTTTCTAACAACTGTCCACCACAGACTTGCCTCATAAAATGTGCTATAGCTGATTGGTGGCCTCTAATCCCAGGCAGCCCACTGCCACGTGTACAGCAACCAAAGCTGCTCCCCTCTTCAAACTGGCGGGCCCCACATCTAGAAACCTCTCCACGTGCTGTTAACAAAGCACAACAGACTCCATCACCGTTTCAATCTCATTTAATTCATTCTTTGAATTAAATCCCATGGAAAGCCCCCCATAGGAATCTCTATGAGGCAACTTCCATTTCTCCAATTAATTATATATATATTCTTAACACGGGGTGTTACACCCTCCCTCTTAAGAATTCAACATTCTCGCTGAAGCCGGGACTTGCAACATAGCGTCAGGATCTCCTTTCTAGCCGATGTAGAGTGGCGTACCCTTGATTCAGTCAGATCTTAACGTACTGTCCCTGGCTACACCACTAGCGTACTGACCACGACTCCCTCTTAGACATAAATGACACACCCCACTCTTACCCACATCGGTGTCAAATGCCGGCTCTGATACCATTTGTAACACCCTGGATCAAAATAGCGATTTTTCTAACTATTGCCCACTACAGGCTTGCCTCATAAAAGGTGTTATAGCTGATTGGTGACCTCCATCCAAGAATAAATATATATATATAATCTTGTATACTCTCGATATGGGACAATTCTCACATCACTTCTTTCTCTCTCTCCCGAGAGAAGCAACAGCCGAAGCTCAGGGGACCCACTGCCATGTGTACAGCAACCAAAGTTGCCCCCTCTTCAAACTGGTGGGCCCCACATCTAGCAACCCACCCCACATGCTGTTAACAAAGCACATCACACTCCATCACCATTTCAATCTCATTTAATTCATTCTTTGAATTAAATCCCATGGAAAGCCCCCATAGGAATCTCTATGAGGCAACTTTCATTTCTCCAATTATATATATATATATATATATATATATATATATATATATATATAACAAGGGGTGTTACAGAGATACAGGACCTCGCTTGGCTCGAGTTTACTGAGGAGAGGGGGTGGCGAGGTATTCCTTCAGCTAGTCGAAGGCCTACTACTGAGGCTATATATATATATATATATATATAACAAGGGGTGTTACAGAGATACAGGACCTCGCTTGGCTCGAGTTTACTGAGGAGAGGGGGTGGCGAGGTATTCCTTCAGCTAGTCGAAGGCCTACTACTGAGGCTATATATATATATATATATATATATATATATATATATATATATATATATATATATATATATATATATATATATATATATATATATATATATATATATACGGGGTGTTATAGAGATACAGGACCTCACTTGGCACGAGTTTACTGAGGAGAGGGGGTGGCGAGGTATTCCTTCATCTAGTCGAAGGCCTACTATATATATATATATAGCCTCAGTAGTAGGCCTTCGACTAGATGAAGGAATACCTCGCCACCCCCTCTCCTCAGTAAACTCGTGCCAAGTGAGGTCCTGTATCTCTATAACACCCCGTATATATATATATATATATATATATATATATATATATATATATATATATATATATATATATATATACGGGGTGTTATAGAGATACAGGACCTCACTTGGCACGAGTTTACTGAGGAGAGGGGGTGGCGAGGTATTCCTTCATCTAGTCGAAGGCCTACTACTGAGGCTATATATATATATATATATATATATATATATATATATATATATATATATATATATATATATATAAAACACGAGGTGTTACAGAGATACAGGACTTCGCTTGGCTCGAGTTTACTGAGGAGAGGGGGGTGGCGAGGTATTCCTTCAGCTGGTCGAAGGCCTACTACTGAGGCTCTCCCCACTCAAAGTTCTTCGACTCCTGGAGAGCCTTAGAAAAGAGGAGTGATTGTTTACCTGACCTTAAGAGGAAACACCTAATGGCTGCAAGTCGACTGGTGAGTCTTTGAACCTCCTTTATATTCTTTGGAGGGGCCATGTCCAATATGGCCTAGATTTTCTCGGGGTTCGCCTCGATTCCTCTTTGGCTAACCATAAGGCCGATGAACATACCTAAAGTTACGCCGAAGGCGCATTTGGACAGATTGAGCATCATGATATGTGCTCTGAGGACTCTGAAGGCCTCCTCAAGGTCACTGACGTGGTCCTCTCCCCTGAGGCTTTTGATGAGCATATCATCCATGTATACCTCCATGTTCTAGCCAATTTTCTCCTTAAAGACCCGGTTAATGGGTCTCTGATATATGGCGGCGATGTTCTTCTGCCTGAAGGGCATGACACGATTGAAATAGACCCCCTGGTTTGTCACAAATGCCATCTTCGAGATGTCCAGATAGGATATATGAATCTGATTGTACCCCGAAAATGTATCCATGAAGTAGAGGAGCTTGTGCCCAGACGTTGCATCGATAAGAGCATCGATGCTCGGGAGGTGAAAGGGGTCCCTTTGGCATGCCTTGTCGAGGTCTATGAAATCAATACAGATCCTCCACTTGCCACTAGATTTCCTCACCATTACGATGTTGGTCAACCAATCCAGGTAGCTGACCTATGAAGCTGGCGGAGAGAAGTTTTTCCACCTCTTCCTTCACCGCTTGTTTCCTATCGGGGGCAAATTTTCCATGCCCCTACTGTACTGGCTTGGAGTCTGGATAGATGATCAACTTGTACATGATTAGATCTTCTGGAATCCCGGACATGTCCGAGGGGTCCAGGCCAACATGTCTCGGTTCCCCCGGACGCAGTTGATGACGTCCTCTTTGAGGCCAGAGGGAGGGACTTGCTCACTTGGAACCATTTAGTCGGGTCTGTTTCAGAGAAAGGGATCTCCTCCAGCTCGTCCACTGTCTCAGAACCGATTGAACTTCGATCGGAGAGGAGTTCGACTGCATTTAGAGGGAGGACTGAGCCCCCATTGTGGCTGTATAGCAGGCCTGAGCGGCTTCTTATTTGCGCTTGAAGACCCCGACCATAGACTTAGTGGGGAACATCATCCTCATGTGGTAGGGCGAGGGCACTGCCTGGAGGGAACCGAGGCCGGGACGACCAAGGATGGCATTGTAAGCAGCTTTGACATTGACTACCATGAAATCCATTTCCTCGGTTCGGGAGGTTGGTGATTTCTCTGCAATGACAGATGATCCCCTCGATTTGAACCGGGGTGCCTGAGAAACCGTGAAGGGTGTAACACACAGGCTTTAACCTCTCCCGGGAGAGTTCCAACCCCTTGAAGGCAGCAAGAAATAGGATATTAATTGAACTTCCATTGTCCACCAGAATACGGTGGACCTCATGGTTGGCTAGGCCGAGGCTAATAACCAAGGTGTCGTAATGAGGAACCCAGACACCTTCAAGATCCTCGTTTGAGAATGAGACAAATAGTCTGCAACCTCGAGGAGGAGAGAAGTTGTGTACCGAATTGACTTCCTGGACGAAAGTGCAGGAATTGGAGCCCCTCCCCCCCACGGGCCCACCGTGAACATCCTTTCGGAGTCATGAGGATCAGACTCCACGTCTGGGCACTTGTTCGCTCCTCAGGGAGGATGAGAAGCTCTTGGGCCATCCTAAGTGAATTTGGATAAGTACCCTCTCCGGATGAGGGTCTTGATTTCATCTTTAAGATCCTGACAGTTATCGGTCTCGTGGCCATGATCCCGATGGAACTGGCAGTAGACCCTCCTATCCTTTTTTCTTCTTATTGTTGTTAGACCGAGGGTGGTGTCAGGTCAACTAGGGTTGGCATTCGGGTCGAACGGGCCGGGCCGGGCCGAACCCGCCCGGGTTGGACCTTGACTTGGGCAGGCTCGGGCCGGTTTGGTGACTTAACCGGGCCGGGCCAAAAGGTGTTTAAGGCGACCCGCCCAACCCGTGAACCCTTTCGGGTCCAACCCGGGTCGGGTCGGGTCGACCCGCGGGTTGGCCCATTTAGATAGATAGGTTTTTTTAAAAAATATTTTTAACTTAAAATAATAATAATAATAATAATAATAATAATAATAATAATAATAATAATAATAATAATAATAATAATAATAAACATTAAAAATCGTAATAATAATAATAAGATTGAAAGAGTGAAATTGGCAAAAAATATTGAAATATTATTCATATGAATTTAAGTAATACAATTTTCACAATTTCTAATGAAATGAAGAATTGAATTCACAAATATGTTTTTATACACTAACATATTTTTTATATACAATTTTAATTGACTTCAATTTTTCTAATTTAACATAACAAGCAAAGATATAATTCAATTTCTAATGTGTTGGTCGAGTTGCTATTACAAGCAAAGCTATTGTTGTTGTTGTTGTTGTTGTTGTTGTTCTTCCGACGAGTTGGTCCCACATGTGGACATTGATAGTGCTTTCCCTTGTGTCCTATCTTCAGTGTTCAGCCAGTCTTCTGTGCAAACGAGCATCTCTAACGTGTCGGGCTTCAAGTGATTCCTGTAATCAGTTAGAACTCTACCACTTGAAGAAAATGCACTTTCAGAAGCAACTGTAGAGACATCAGGAGTTAGTAAATCTTTAGCCATAATTGATAGAATACTAAAAGTGTGTTCATGGTCTTTCCACCATTGTAAAATATCAAGTGGAGAAGAAGAAGGCTCAGAATCTTGTTGGTTATACTAATTTAATTCATTTGGTTGATTAGTCCTATATTTTTTTGATTGAATTTGTGCAAGTAAATTAAATGTTCTATCATCAAATTTACTCTTACCCTTACCTTTAGAAGTAGCAGAAGAAGAACTAACTACAGAAGTTGTACTACTAGAAGCAAAACATCTATCATAATAATCATACAAGTTATTTAATGTAGATTCAAGCTGAACTAAAAAAGTAGCGCAATTAATTACTATTTCTATATTTTTCCCAAGTAATGCAAAAAAATTTCAATCAAACTCTTCGTACCTTTCAATTTGATACGAGGATCCATAACGGTAGCAACACAAATCAACATAGGAGGAGGAAAATAATACTTCAAAAACTTTTTGTATGCAGGTTTTACAATCTCACCAACATGGGGATCATTTAACATTTCGTTAAATATTTGCATCATGCTAACTAATGAAATAAAAATACTACTAGAAGTAGATTCATATGTTTTTGAAAATTTTAAAGTTGCGGTGTTAAAAGGTTCTAAAAAATTCAACAAAGCTTCGGCATAATACCAATCGGTGGGAGTCATTTCAAAATTTGGCATATTTTTTGCGATACAAAAATCATTTACAATTGCTTTATATTCGGTAACAATATGTAGTAAATCAAAAGTAGAATTCTATCGGTGTCTAACATCCTTTGGAAATCTTCTAAAAGGTACATTTTTAAGCATACACCAAGCATTCCATTCTTGAAATACGCTTGGACTTAATGCAATGAAATGTACATAATTTCTAATTTTAACTATATATGAATCAGCTATTTTTAATGCATCTTGAACACATAAATTTAAAATATGATATGCACATCTAACATGAAAAATATTGTCAGATGGAGGGTTTAATACGGATTTTAAAGTAGTAATTGCTACATTTTTGTTAGATACATTATCAAAACTAATACACATAATTTTATCGCGAATATGAAAAACATCACAAATTTCTAAAATACGGTTTGCTATTTCAGCCCCACTATGGGAATACGGCAACGCCGCAAGTGATATGATTCTTTTTTGAAGAATCCAATCATTATCGATCCAATGACAAGTTATCCCATCGTTGGAATATTGTCAAAACCCGTCCAACAATCCGAAGTTAAACTAACTCTACAAGTTAAACTCCATAAAATTGCAATCAAAGCGTCCTTCATTTCATTGTACACTTTAAAACAATCCGATTTGCAAGTATTTCTCAGAATTCTTCTAAAATGAGGGTTTAAGGCCGTTTGATTAAAATTTTCCAAGTCCCTACTCTCGGGATAGGAATAGGGTAACTCTTCCTTTATGACTAATCAGGAAATTTCCCGACGAACAAGATCGGGATCATAAGGGTGGCTATCAACTAGACCGGTCCCAGGGTTGATTTTTTGTTGGCCTTGTAGGACAGCAAGAAGGTCTTTATGGTTATATTGGATGTGTCTACTAATTATACCGGTGCCGTCATCCCTCTTGAATTTGTATGCCTTAGAACATGTTTTACAAACTTTCAAACCTATACCCGGAATTTGTTCGTCCGGGATATAATCGTAAAACTTATGCCAATCACTACTTTCTCCTATACTTTTCCTACTACTACGGGGTTATGTGGTTTCAGTTGGTTGTTGTTGTTGTTCTTCTTCTTCTAATTGTATGTCACCTACAACCTTGTCGTGTGCACCCCATTGTTGGGTAGGAGGATCATGGTACTCTTGGGCGGGCTCACTAATTGGGACAATTGGTGGCCTACGGGAAGAGGAGGAATCTTGCCCGCTACGACCACTACCGCGTGATCTAGACATAATGTAGTAATGTATGTAAAAAAAACTACACAATGTAGGAACAGTGAATTATAAAAAAAATCTAAAAAACAAGAGGGTTGAGATAGAGAAGATAAAAAAACCAACAATAATTATAACTACAACACAAAAATAAAATAACGAGAGAGGTATGAAATTTTGATACCGTTCACCGTGGATACGCGTATATAAAAAAAACCATAAAAATAAGAATAGAAGTAGAACTAGAAATAAGCGATTCCGGAATTGAAGAGTTGAGGAGAGCTTGAAGAAGAATTGATGACTTGATCACTTGGAGTTGGACGAGAGTTGAAGAGTTGCAGATGTTGTTGAATTTTGATTTCGATACGATCGAAGTTTGATCGTGTATATGCCTTTAAGACTTGCTTGTTGAATACTTCAATTTTTGAAAAATTCCTTAGAAATGAGTTATAATAGTAGAGAGAGTAAGAGAGTAAGGTGTGATTTTTTAATGGGGTTTTAGGGGGTATTTATAGGCTAAAAATATAAAAAAACCAAAAAAAACCAAAAAAACAAAAAAAATGGCTATGAGAGGCTCTCTGTTGTACAGTAGCGCCCCAACGTTCTGCTGACCCGTGGGTCAACCGTTAGACCCGTAACGTTCGACCCGTACGGGCCCAACGGTTCGTAACCCGCGAGTCAACCTGCGGGTTGGCGACGGGTTGGGCATTTTTTAACGAGTTCGTGTTGTGCAATCCAGCTATCTAAATAAATGGATAAACTAGACACAAATTAAAACCTCGCAAGTGTACGAATCGTTTATAGAAGCGTAGTGACAAGCAAGGATCGATCCCACAGAGATTGTAGAAATTAACTTACTAATCAATAAAACAAAAATAAAAATCTTAAAGTGTTGTTCCAAAAGAAATGACAAGATTAAAACTAGATCAAGTAGTTCTGAATCACAAATATCTATTAAGTTGTTGGGCTTTGATTTCCACCTGTAGTCAATAATGCTAAATCACCTTCTACACTACTCTAATCACTCATGTTTGTTCCTTTAAGGGCATGGTATCTACTCCTTAAAGTTAATGTTTCCCTAGGCCAAGAATTAGGCATGGTATCTACTCTAATTCGTTTCTTTCTTTAAGTATTTAGCATGGTATCTACTAAGTTGCACTTAAAGAAAACATAGGAATAATGGAAACGAACAAACACTCGAAGTTCTAGAAATTGGTATCAGATCTAGATCCTTCAAGTTGACTAAACCAAGAACCCCTAAAGATTCCTGTGTTACAAGCTATGAGCATGAGATACAAGTCGTCTCTATGCTCATATAACAGATTCAGATTTATAATACGCAAACTTGATAATCTCAGGTTCTGCATGGCAGTCGACTTGCTGTCACTCTCAGTCGACTGCTCTTAGAACTTCTGAACAAGTTTGATTCATATTATAATTCTATACCAATACAATCAGGTTTAATCAATAAGTAATAGAGTAGCATTGAGAAGAATATAAGCATTACATGACTACAGTTTCAATCTACCCAACTATAAAATTAGTTCCACATAATAAGACTTTTATTGACTAACAGTGTCAAATACATGATTAAAATAAAAACTAGAAAGAGAAGAAATAAACTGATGATGTTCAGCCCGAGAAGTCGACTTGCTGTCACTCAGTCGACTGGATCGCTCCTCTCAGTGTACTTGATCTCCTTCTCTCTTCGATGCTGATAGAATAATGCCTGTTGGTTGACGATTGATGATTCAGATATTAAGTGATGCTCTCAACTCCTTATTCCAGCCTTTTTATAATTTCTTTTGCCCACATCTGCAGATTTCAATTCTATCCCTTTACACATCGAATATAGATCTGAGTCGATCTTCTCACTTGCCAATCTTGGTTCTCTAACTTGATTAATGAAGAGTTGTTATTCGCAGACGACCTGGGTTCTTGCTTCGGATTTGGATGAGGATGAATCTTCAACTGTTCTTATCTTCTAACTCTGCTGAATACCAGTCGACTGTGCCGAGACATCTGTAGATTCGTAATTCATCAGTCAAGTCGACTGTCTTTGGAGTAAGTCGACTGTACCGAGCAGCTTCAACCTCTCTGTCCAGTTGCCTGTTTGACGAACCAATCGACTTATGCTCTGCAATTTCTGTGTATCATCCTCAAAATCCTGAATCTGCTTCGTTTTGCTGTTTTAGGCTGTTTCCTATGGAGAAGAGAAAATAAGAGTAAAATACCACATATAGAGCATTTAAATGTCCAATTGTATTAATATTATTACTCCTAAATGTGAATATTATTGGGTTCATCAGTTCGCAAGCCAAGTTAGATGGGTTGGATTCACGTTTTTTACGACCCGGGTCAACCCGTTACTGTTCACGGGTTCGACCCGAACCTGCCAAACCCTTTCATGGCCGGGTTCAACGGGCGGGTCGTGGGTGGCTCGCCGGTTGACCCAGCCCACTTGCCATCCCTAAGGTCAACCTCTTTTCCTCCACCTTCATGAGGATGGAAAAGACACTCACATTATGCAGAGTAAACTTCTCAAAATAAGGGACTGAAGGGGGTTGCTTATGCCCAGAGGCATCCTTCTGGGTCTTTTTTAGGGCTTCAGAATTTTCCATCTTTCTCTTCCCCTTGGCCGGGGACTATTTCTGGCCTTCTGGGTGCAGGGCCTCTTCGGCTCGGATATACTTCTCTCTCCGAAGAAGAAGGTCGGGAAAGTCGGTGGCGGCTTCTTATCCAAGAAGGCCTTCAACAAGTCGTGTCGGACATTGTGTCAGAAGGTAGCAGCCGCGACCCTAGCGTCTAGGGAGGAGATTAATCGGGCCTCGACTATAAATCTCCGGACAAAGTCCTGATGGGAATCCTCATCCTTCTGCTTGAGGTTTAGCAGGGAAGCACTCATTTTCTTAGCCTTGCTGCTGATCACGAAGTGAGTGAGGAAACTCTCTTCGATCTGATCGAAGAAGAAGATTGAGTTGGGGGCAAGCTTGGAGTACCATTCTCATGTGGGCTCCCGCAGTGCGGACGGAAATGCACGACAAAGAAGGGGATCCGAGGCACTGTGAATCATCATAAGGGTTTTGAACCCCACAATGTGATTAGCAGGATCCGACTCTCCGCTGTATGTCTCAAATTCTAGAGGCTTGAAGCCCCTTGTGACAGGGGCCTTGAGGATGTAGGATGAGAAGGGTGGCCGGACTGGCCGATACCCTCTGTTAGACTGCCTCTCATCTTCGCCGATTTGAGCGAGGAAATCTTCCATCACCTGTAGACATTTGAGGACGTTATTTTTTCGTCCCTTGGATCAGGTCGACCCATAGGACTCCTCGTTCTCGGTCCTCCTAGTGTGGGTATTATCGGTGTGGTGGTCGTTCCGAACCCCGCCTCGAGGACCTTATTTCGAAACTCCTGGTACTCGGTCCTCATCACATGGCCCTTTCTCCATGGGCATTTGGAGGTTGGCGGTCCTTTGGGGAAGTTTGTGCTCCTTCTCTCGACCCTTGGAAGAGTGACAGCTTCGGCTCGGAGGGTGGTTCGAGGGTCCCTTGTTCTTGGAGTGGTTGAGCTAAAGGCGAAGGTCCTTATTTAGCCAATTACTGAGGACGTTTCGGAGGTCCGACACGGAGGGGTGGTTGGCCCGTCACACGACTGATGGGTAGGCACTTGGAGCGGGCCTCGACTGATGTTCGTCCTGCTGCTGCCGCAACCCCTGAGTGGCAGGTCTACTGCAGGTCAGACGAAGAGGGGGTAAAGGGGGGTCGACTTGAGACCCAGTGGTTGCAGTTTTCTTGGCCTTGGGGAGCCATG
Organism: Hemerocallis citrina; assembly: GCA_017893485.1. NCBI lineage: Eukaryota > Viridiplantae > Streptophyta > Magnoliopsida > Asparagales > Asphodelaceae > Hemerocallis > Hemerocallis citrina. The sequence goes on along the minus strand of CM030358.1, from coordinate 107,616,205 downwards.
GAAGAAGATGGCGAAGACATAACTTGGGTCGAAGGCTAGATCTGATGGCTTCCCACAGACGATGTCAATCTTATGTTGCTATTTTTGGGTGTAGGAGTAACAGATAGTGAGTGCTTTTGTTGGAGAGGGCTGCAGATCTTAGCTGTCGATCTGATTTTGATGAGAGGGTAATATCTGGTTGGATGTTGTGGATTTTGTGGTGGCTGATCGCTGCTAAACACTTGCAAAAAAAGCCAGAGACATCGGTAGTATTTCTGGAGACAGGCCTTCTGACGATCAAATCAGTAAACCAGAGTTTAAATTGGGGTTAGGAGGTGAAATTGTGGTTACCTGGTAACGGTGGAGGTGGGCCTGTATTTATAGGCTGGTGAGAATCTATTATGGAGAGATTCCCTACTGCCTAATTGGATTCCGCTGATTAGGGATATGATGGAGTAGTTAATCCCCTGATCTTAGGGGATTTGATTATTTCATAATTGAGCAACCCCTCCTTGGTGGGAAGAACTGAGTTGGTGGGCCTGTGGGAGGCCCACAAACTATTTTCGGGCTTTAGGTTTTCATAAAATCGTCATCTTGTCCCTGTCTGCCTCGTAATCCATGCTGGGGTCGAACGGTGGAGCTTAGCCACGATTTTTACTCGTATTATCATGCAGCAAAAGTTTTTCGGCATGCACTGAGTTATGCAACAATCGATCACAACAAACAATCAAGCAACGTAGACCGCACATGCACAAAAGCACAAAAGATTTGTTCCGGTTCGACGAGCCTAATCCGAGTAAGAAATAACTAAGATATTATTCAACTAGAAATGACACAAGAGTTACAATACTCACACCAAGAATCTATCTACCTCTCAATAGTCACTAGAAGATAATTTGCTATTTTTAATGGAAAATTCTCAGATGAAGTACTACCTCTCATAGAGGTCATTACAATTATTTACGGAGATCTAGAAAACCCTGTAGTCTTGACCCTTCAACGTCTGACAAACCCTGAAGAGAAAGCTATGTGATAGGAGCCGTACGATATAACTTGGAAAAGAAACTGGGCTCAAACATATCCCCATAATCCGACCCATGCTACTGTCAGCCGCTGTGGGTCGACTGCCCACAGAATCAACTGCCTTGATGTTGAGAGAAAATAAAGAGCTCTCAACTAGGATGCGGTCGACCCCTAAAATAACAGTCGAGTCTTCATTGTAGTCGACCCGTAAAATAGCATTTGACTCTTCATTACAGTCCCTTAAAATAGTAGTCGACTTGCATTTTCCATGCAGCCAATCCAGCAGCTCTTTTCGCCTCCTTTTTTTGCTTTGAAACCTCTTCTCGCCTCACTTCATTTTTTTCTAATCGAACCTAGTATGCAAGACATAAAACCTAATACAATTAACTATTATGTTGATATGACACATTGACTATTAGTTCATTAGACATTAATCACAACCTTTGTAAGTGGCCTTCGACCTGAATGTCTTAATTGTCCAAGATAAGTGAAGTCTTATCATGTAACATAGCATTGGTTATGGATATCTAGAATGCTCTTGGTGTACATATTGTAGAGACACAATTGATCTTAGCACAACAGACACACACACAGAATGGAGAATGAAGCTAGTTTATTGAATTGAGGCACAACTAATGAATATGCCAATTACAACTTAAATAAAGGAGGGAACAACCCACTACTCCTAAGAACGTGGTCAGTTGAGAAAGACTAAATCAAACCTGAAACTTAGCCCCTAAAGACTAGGATTTATTAACAGAAACCAAAACCTGCACACTTAGTCCTTGTAAACTAGGATTTATTAACAGAATCCTTAACAGATTGCCATACTTTAAGCTCCAATATTTCCTCCCTTAAACTGCATTGCATCAAGGAATCAGTTTATTCTCCAGGCATTCTGCATAATCCAAGCAAACTTCTGAATTTTTTAAAGTCATCAAACTTCAACAGCTTTGTCATAACGTCGGCTACTTGATTCTTCTAGCTGCAATAAACTAACTCCACCACACCATCTTTGCAAAGGTCACGAAGGAAGTGATCCGATATCTATGTGCTTGCACCTTCGATGCATGACAGGGTTTTTTGACAACTTTATGGAAGAACTGTTGTCACAAAAGATCATTGTAGACTTACTTTGATTGCAGCCAAGCCTTAAGAACTCGTCTCATCCATATGCACTGGCAAGCACAATAAGCCGCCGAGATGAATTCGGCCTCCGTAGTAGATAATGTGACCACTAGTTGCTTCTTAGATGACCACGCCACTGCACCATTGCTCATCATAAAAACATAACCAGATGTACTCTTGCGATCATCAATGTCGCCGACGTAGTCACTATCCGAAAAAACTACCAACTCTTCACCATTAACAGCATCACAACTATAGCAAATGCCTAATTCCACAGTGCCTTTAACATACCTCAGAACCCTCTTGATGGCTTGCATATGCAACTCGGTTGGATTCTCCATATATCTGCTTACCAAGCTCATAACAAACATGAGATCTAGTCTTGTCACAGTCAGGTACATCAAACTACGCCCCCCTCTTTCATCCTTCGAAAGTTTATAGCCTGGAACAATGGGATTTAGAACAGAGTTGGAGTTGTTCACGCCAAACTTTTCTAGGACTTCCTGCGCATACTTTCTTTGACTCAAATAGATTCCCTCATTGTTTTGCACAACCTCCACACCTAGGAAGTACTTCATCTTCCCCAAATCTTTCATCTCGAACTCCGACATCATTGATGCTTTAAATTCTTTGAACATCTTGGTATCACTTCCTGTAAATATCAAGTCATCGACATATACGCTTACTATCAACATCTTACCATTTCCTTGTGACTTCACGAACAGAGTATGCTCATTTGAGCACCGTTCAAAGCCTTCCTTGATAAAATATGCTTCGATTCTGCTAAACCAAGCTCTAGGGGCTTGTTTTAGCCCGTATAGTGCTTTCTTCAGTTTACAGACTTTATGATCCTCCCCTTGCTTTTCGTACCCTTGAGGCTGCTCTACAAACACGTCTTCTTCCAGCTCACCATGCAGGAACTCACTCTTCACGTCAAGCTGATACACATACCACTTTGTTTGTGCTGCCAAGGCCAAGATCATCCTTATTGTATCCCATCTCGCAACAAGAGCAAAAACTTCACCATAATCCACACCATGCTGCTGCGCATAGCCTTTTGCTACTAAGCGAACCTTGAATTTGTCCACTTTTCCTCGTTCATTTAGCTTCGTTTTGAAAATCCATTTCACTCCTATCTTTCTTGCTCCCTGAGGTAAGTCTGCAAGCTCCCAAGTGTCATTCTTCTCGATAGCTCTGATCTCATTATCCATGGCCTCTCTCCATTTCAAGCTTTTGCTTGCTTCTTCAAATGTGCTTGGATCTTCACACAATGCATAGAGAACCATGTTGAGAGCTTCCTCTGACAATCCCTCACCTGTGACATAGTCCTCCATCCAATACGGGGTTCTTCTGTTTCTAGTTTGAATCGACTCAAGTGAGGCCAGTTGAGAAGGTGAGGTTGCTGGAGTTGCTGTACTGCTTGAACTCGTACTTGGTACTTCAGGTTCATTCTCTTCATATGCTGGCACCATAGCCTCTTCTTCTTGTTCATTCTACTCTTCATCCAGCTCTTCTTCCTCATTCTCAATAACTTCATCTTTGTCACCCCACTCCAGTGGCACAAATTTTGTCTCTTCTGCACTTTCGCTCTAATTCTAGCTCTTAGTTTCTTCGAAGACTACATCACGGCTTACCACTGTCTTCTTTGTAACTGGAATGTACAATCTGTAGCCCTTGTTCTCTTCACTCACACCAAGCAAAACACACTTGAAACTCTTTGGATCCAGCTTCGTTCTCTTCTCATCCGAGATATGCACATTTGCAATGCATCCAAACACTTGAAAGTACTCCACAAATGGTTTAACGCCGCACCAAGCCTCTTTAGGTGTGCAATCTTTTACTACTGTAGCCGGACTTCTGTTGAGAATATGTACACACCAATTGACTGCTTCTGGCCAGAACTCATTGGGAACTTTCTTCTCCGATAACATGCTTCTCACTAAATTCATGATGTTTCTGTTTTTTCTCTCAACAACTCCATTTTGCTGAGGAGTGTAGGCGGCAGTAAGTTGCCTCTTGATGCCATTTGCAATGCTGAAATCATTGAATTCCTTGAAAGTTAACTCTCCCCCTCTATCTGTTCTTAAACAACAAATCAAAGCACCAGACTCATTTTCCACAAAACTCTTAAATCTTTTAAACATGCTTAAAGCCTCTGATTTCTCGGACAAGAAATAAACTCAACACTTCCTACTGAGGTCATCAATAAAAGTAATTAAATACCTCTTTCCACTATTTGATTTCGGATTCACAGGGCCACATAAGTCTGCGTGAACTAGCTGCAGCTGCTTTGTTGTTCTCCAATAACTCTTCTTAGGAATGGTATCCCTGTGTTGTTTCCCTATTAAGCAATCGGAGCACACTTTCGTATGAGCTTTGAGGAATGGTAACCCTTTCACCATCCTTTTGTAGTGCAAAGTCCTTAGTCCTTTGTAGTTGAGGTGACCAAATCTGCAATGCCACAACTGAGTCTCATTCTCATAGGTTGCCTGAAAACAAGTTAGCTCTTTTGGTGACACAGTTCCTAGCATTACAAACATGCAGTTTGCAGTCATTGAAGACTTCACAATCAGCCCTCTTGACGGATGAAACATCCTACACATGTTGTTTTGAATGAGAATTGCAAGACCCTTTTCTTGTAGCTGCCCCACGCTCAACAAGTTATTTTTCAATTCTGGAATATAGAACACCCCACTGACTACTTGAATGATGCCTTCGACACTCAATCTGACAGTACCCTTCCCCATCACATTCATTCTAGTATTGTTTCCAAGCCTCACAGTTTGTCTAAAACCTTCATCCAAATCAGAAAACCAAACCCTATCTCCAGTCATATGATTACTGCAGCCAGAATCTAAAAACTATACCTCATCTCTTCTTGCACCTTGCATCACAACATAGGCCATGAGAAGCGTCTCCTCGTTCTCATCCCATTTAGCATAGTTGGCAGCTTTCTCCCATTCCGGACATTCATACTGAAAATGTCCCAACTTGTGGCATTTATAGCATTCGATAATGGCTTTGTTGAGTCTCCCTCGGCCTCTTCCTCGAAAGCCTCCACTTGTTCTACCTCTGCCTCCGAGTCTATCATCCTCCCTTACTCCAAATCTTCGCCCAGTGGTGACTTTTAGAGCGTGTTCTTCTTCGCTATGACCTCTCATCCTCTGCTTACGGACTAGAAGACTGCTTTGCAATTCATCAAGAGACAGTGTTTCGAGATTATTAGACTCCTCGATAGAACACACTACGTAATCAAATTTGGGGACCATTGATCTCAAAATCTTCTCAGTGATAGTGTTCTCTTGTATTGTCTCACCACAGGCCTTCATCTTGTTTACTATGGCCAGCGTGCGCGCAAAGTAGGCATTGACTGTCTCTCCTTCGTTCATGCCAAGGACCTTAAATTCTCCACGTAAGGCTTGCAGTTACGCTCTCTTCACCCTTGTTGAACCCTGGAACTTCTGTCTTATCGAGTCCCAAATTTGTTTCCCTGTATCTGTATTCAGAATGGTGTTCAGGACTTCTCGATCAATTGCTTGATATAAGAAGTTTTTTATCTTCAGATCCTTCAAGGTTTGCTCATCGATCATCTTGCGTTGTTCTGCTGTTGGTACTGCTCCAGCTGCCACTGTAGAATCCCATTCTCAATGAGATCCCAATATTCCTTCGAACGAAGAAAATTCTCCATTAGCTTTGCCCACTGGTCATAGTGACCATCGAACTTTAGAATGGAAGGAACTACAAACCTACCATTATTGCTCTCTACCATCTCTCTACTTCTTTCTTCTCTCACACTGTTTTCTCCCTCACACTCACTATTTGCCTCACTTCTTTCTTCTCTCACACTGTTTCTCCCTCACACTCACTGTCTGTTTCTCCTCACACTCACTGTTTGCCTCACTGTTCTCTCACACCTTGTCACTGACTCTCACGATCAGGCCCCTGAGATGGTGCTCTGATACCACTGTAGAGACAATTGATCTTAGCACAACAGACACACACACAGAATGGAGAATGAAGCACTACAAATCGCAAGGGCTTTTGCGGCGCTTTTAAAAGGCTATCGCGGCATTTTTTGGCGCCGTTATAGCCCATAACGGCGCTTATGAAAGCGCCGTTAAAAATGCCATTACAGCGTGCGTCGTTATAGCTATATGAGCTATCGCGGCGTTTACCCAAGCCGCCGCTATAGGGTGCCCACCTATAACGGCGTTGTCAAACCGCCGTTATAGGAGTGTTCCTGTTTGAGCATTTTAAAAAAAGTTGAGCTATAGCGGCGTTCCCAAAAACGCCGCTATAGCCTTTACTGAATATTAGCTAGCTTTTATACCCTACAGCGGCGCTCATCAAGCGCCACAATAGAGAGACCTAATTTTGTAGAAATCATGTATCTATTGCGGCATTTTCTGGTAAACGCCGGGGTAGGTCAAATTTTTTTCGCATTTCATTATAAAATTTTGAATATAAAAATCTGTAATTTATCAAATATTACAAATACCTGTAATCATATTAAATTTAAATGCTTAAATCTTAAAAACAATAATAGCATTATAATCAACAACCAAAAGTCACACATCACAAGAAACTCAATAGAAAACAAAATATGTAACATATATAAACTGTCATACAACAAGTGTCAAATGTATAAGTTGTACAACACTTAGTTATTACAAAACATAGATATAATTCCTACAAAACATTTAAAAAAATTCCAAATCCGACAAACTACATCGATGGAGTCTCCTCGTGTGGCCCGGTGTTGCTTCCAATTCCATCGTTATTTTGCCCTATTGTATGTGCGTGACTGAAAACCGATGGAATACGCTGGTCCTGTAAAAAAAACATAAATGTTTTATCTTCAATTTATCAAACAAAAGAAGAAAAATAGCACAAATTGGAGAAAGATCTAATCTGATTGTATACTTATTATACAATAGAAAATAAATTCTTTAAACTTACCTACTTATTCAATATCAATTTGTAACAATATCATTTGTAAACAGTAGCTAGAATGAATTATTAATTAGAGAATAAAGGTCTTGTATATGCCAGATGCTAAAAAGTCCAAAATAAATGTTTAAAGTTCAAACCATGTATTCAAATATCCCACATTAACCAATAAATTTTGAACTAATTTGGAGAATCTATGTCTAGACTATATAGTTCATAGAGATTCACTAAAGCATGCTTCAAAACATATCTTGGTGATAGTTTAGCAATTCTAACCAAACATTATAGTTAGAATAAAGAGCTTCAAGATATAAATGTTTAACATTTTCTAAAACCTCCACTATGAATTGAAGACTAGTTTTCCATTTTTAACATAAGATATCCGATGTTTTACAACAGAAATATTACAAGTATGGTCTCTTTTAAGAAAAAATAATTATAAACAGCATGAACAAGCAAAAATAAACAACCAGAACCAAATTATACATACCTCTATGATGGCACTAATGCATTCGACCACTTCGCGCGGTTCTTCAGTGGAACTGTATGCTCCTAGGGCATTATGCTTCTCAACATACCAAACAATAAGATCCCCTTGTTTCCTACCAGCCAACCCACTGCTTGCAAATATCAGGAAATTGTACATCGGTACTAACCAAAATTAAACTTGGTTATTGTATGGCATGAGTTTGATAGTCTGGATCTATTTTCCGGTGATGAACTGCTTATAGATAGATATCTATATTAGCATATTTGTGAAATAGTGAAAAGCATCTGGAGTATGTAAACATTTGAGCACATAACTGATATTTTGATATTTTAACTCTGACCACTTCCAGTAGTTATGATCAGATGAATAATGATTTCATATATGATGCAACAGAAGCATAAATCAAATTGGTTGTTGAGCACCATGGAAAAAGAGAAAATGAGCGTGAGGAAATGAGAGCAAAGCAATGACAATGAAAAAGAGGAAATGAGCGTGACACCATATGCATCACTACCTAAAGAAGGTATAGGAGTAGTCTATCTCCCTGAATAGAGAAGTTCTTGAAAAGAACAAACACAAGAACATTTCAGATACAAAGTTAAACACTGTCATAAGTTATTCAGATTAATACGCCACAGTGAAAGTCCAACCACTATTTTCTATTAAATATCCCACAATCATCAAATGATCAAATATGGCCACATGTTATATAGAAGTTAGCACAAATTGATTTACATGAAAAAAAGTTGTTTTCAGAATGGATTTCTGAAATGTGAAGGAGTGGCAGTAGTACCCAATTAGCAGTTGGACTCTCTCAGTTAACAGTTGGAGTTGGACACGGGTATTATGAGAAGAATTGACAGCACCTTCAAACTGTTAGCTCCATGAAAATAGATATTACGAGGTGTTGTTTATGGAGCTTGGAGGTATTCTTAATTATTTTGAACAAAGCAAATTGACTCCACACACGAAACTTGAAACAAGTACGAGAAACAAATAACTCCACACACAAAACAAATTGACAAAATGAACCTACCAAGTTCCAAATTCATGAGCTGGGCAACACTCAGTTCAACAATCAGACATGATAAAGATAAAATCATACACACAATGGGTTAAAAAGCTACATGCCTACATGTCAAAAGAAACAAAACAACCTCATCTTAAAAAGGGTCCATGTTGAATTTCAATAACTCTAATTTGAATTTTTATTTGTAATTTTTAGCTGGGGTTCCATATGAACTCTATCTATCTTAATTGAAAAAATATAATAACAACAAGCAAGAAACTCACGGTGCCGGTATCAAAGCAAAGTCGAGAAGTTTAGGCTTTTTGTACTGAGAACTTGCACCCCTTCCATAACTATTAGAACCAACTGATTTCGTTGAGCTCCCAACAGTTAGATCAAGTGGAGAGATCCCAGAAAATATTTACGTTCATATATAATACACTTTTAAAACTCTAAAAAATGGACCTATTCATTTATATTCGTGAATTAAGGATCCAAATCCAAAACAAATGTTAAATAAAATATATGAATATGGAAAGAAGACTGGTAAAATAAATAAAGTGAAAACTTAATAGTTTGCTATGCTAAAACATGAACAAGAAGTTGAAGAATGAAATAAATTAAAAACTGACCAACCCTATTCAACAGTATAGATATATAATGTCAAATTAATTTTTATTACATAATTGTGGAGTAACAAAAGTTACTTACATTATTCCTCCACTTGCTGGAGCAATTGCTTTAAAAATTGACACGGCTGTCACCGAAATGCCATTTGTAGTTCCTCTTTGATGTTGAGGCTGCCAACATAGCTTTACAACTTGAGTATTTGAACTAATTTATAAACTAATGCTATGCTAAATATGAAAAAGGAGAATTACCACTGCGTTATTTTGCAAGATGTTTACTCCAGTGATGATAGTTATCTGACACAAATTACAAAGACAGATCATATCAGGGTGAAATTTCATTATGCAACACAAGCACACAACTTCCGTAGAAACATATATTTCAAACGGGGGTTTTTCTTCGCTTGCACGGAAAAGTAATTAGAACTACTAGACATAAGAAATTAATAAGGCAAACGAAATCAGTAGCAGCATAAGTCCATTCATTATGTGTAGGTTGTAAGTGATGTTTCTTTTACTTCCTCCTAAGATAACCAACTGATTTCTTGTATTTATAGTCAAATTCCTCATGAAGTTCCTTACCGAATAAAAATGACGAAGGAGTCTAAAACCAGGAATTATATACTTCTGCTTTTGTCATTAGTACAGATTAGTGACTCATCGACATGTATCTGTAGTACCATTTATCACTCTAAATCATAAATTGGATGAGGAAAAAGATGTGATGGAATTTTTTAAGAGGAAGTTGGAACAAAAGCTTGTGCACAAACATTTGTTCATGGATCGTATTAATAATAATCATTTTCACAAACCTTCAAAATCAATATAGTAAAACGTCAAGGTAAAAAAAACTCTCTAAATGTCAAATCTCTCTTGAACCTTCAAACTCAATGGACTGCAAAGTTACAATACTTTTTCATTGAATTCTCTCTCCAACCTTCAACCCCTCCCAACTTTCTTGAACAAGATATTAATAAGATGCCATCTTCAAGTCTATAAAGAAGTGAAAATGTTCTTGATATTCAGGACATAGTATACTCGTTGAAAGTCAAGTCAGACCAGTTTCCTACCTTTCCTTATCTGTCTAATATTCAGTGGCAAATTTCTTCTTGGTCTGCATCCAATGTAATAGGGATTCATGACATATGTAATAAGGGTGAAGATTGAGGTGGCCTTAAGTGAAACCACCACTAGCATAACAAAATAATACTAAAGATGTTACCATAAGTGAATATCAACAACTAAAGCACATGAGAGAAAGATCTACAGATTAGAAGCCATGAATTTGTAAAGTCAAAGGATCTTCATTGTGAGAATATTGCTATGTTTTTCTTTCCTATAAACTTGAACCTACATACTAGAATATTTAAAAAAAACAGTACAAGCTTATAAGATGCCATCCTTGCAAGACTCAACATGATAATAGTTACTAGACTGGAAAACTATAAATCAATATATAAGGCCAGGAAACAATGTCTGCAGCAATTGGAGTAAGTCATGTTCAACTAATACTTAGCTGAACATTATCTCACTGCAATTTATAATGATCATCGTGAAACAATATTAAAGAATATGCTGCAAGTGAAGTACTAATAAGGCAACATCCACAAGTCCAAACGTATAAGGTTAACAGCCAGAAAGCAAACTAAGTTGTGGAACTAATATCCAAAACCATATAGCAATTGGAGGGAGATACGAACAGCGGTTATACCGTAACTTCATCTGCATCGTAGTCCTCATCATCAGACAGATCAACAACATTTGCATCATCATTGAGTGATCTATCCACCCGCATCACAATCCCCTCATAAGAACTAGAACAATTAGTTATCCCTACAGGCCTCCTGCATTCATCAACATAAACAACACTAAAACCACAATCCAACCAAATAAATCAAGAACACCAAAAGAATCTAATACTCACTTTCCAGCCCTACATCGTCAATTGTTCCCCAATTCCCCCGCCCAAATCCGTCCCTCTTCATCGCTTTCCTTCAATCATTACAACAAACTATACAAATTAACAAATTTCACCAAAAATGGAGGGTTAATATGCAAAATTTGATAGTAACTAGTAATCACTAACCCTCGACCATAAAGACCGTGACGATCGAACAACCTGTACTTATAACTAATCGAGTCCTCGACCCCCTGGTTCGTGCACGACCTCCCCATCGTGCGCTTCGTGCTGCGGTAGCACTTGCGGGGCCCACCGCTGCCGTAACTCCACCCTCCATCTAGAAGCTTCTCGGACTCTCCACTCTCGAGTTCGCACTCGTCGACACTCGCTTCTTCCGCTACACTCAAGAAATCCTAGGTCAAACTAAACCCGTCGAAATGTAACATGAACGGAGATCTAGGGTTAGGGTTTCGAGACTACCTGAAGCGGGATTCGGCCCGATGGCGAGGAAGCAGGGAGCGGCCGGCGTGCGCCTTCTCGGTCGGTTTAGAGGGAGCGGAAGAAGATGAGCGGGATCGTGGGTTTAGAGGGGATTAGAGGAGAGCGGATCGGAAGAGGGATAAGATTAAAGTAGGCGGGATTAGGGTTAGAGTAGAGCGGGAAGAAGATGAGCGGGATTAGAGTAGAGCGGGATTAATTAGGGTTGTAAAAATTGGGAAAAGTAAAAAAGGGGCGGGGTTTAGAACGGGGTAGCTTTTCAGAACATTATTTACCCCACCCTATAACGGCGCGTATAAATAACCGCCGCGATAGGTCATAGATATATATATATAACAGCATTACTATTTGAGGCTATAGCGGCGTTGTTGCCACGTGCTGTTACAGAGAGTGTGTTTTTTATAAAATAAAATTCTACTATACCTATAGCGGCGCAGTGTGGCAACGCCGGGAAAAGTATGCCGCTATAGCCCATACGGTTTGTAGTGAAGCTAGTTTATTGAATTGAGGCACAACTAATGAATATGCCAATTACAACTTAAATAAAGGAGAGAACAACTCACTACTCCTAAGAACGTGGTCAGTTGAGAAAGACTAAATCAAACCTGAAACTTAGCCCCTAAAGACTAGGACTTATTAACAGAAACAAAAACCTGCACACTTAGTCCCTGTAGACTACGATTTATTAACAGAATCCTTAACAGATTGCCATACTTTAAGCTCCAATACATATTGTGTACTCTCTCTGTCTCTTAACAAATTGCTATACATATATGAAATGTTTAAGCTGTTGTGAACACTTTTAAACGAATTATTACATATGCGATTATAAATATATAACATGCACTAATAATCAACTTGTTAGTTTGATAACCTTTGGTGATTTGAAAATGGTTCCTTTACTTCTTTTTCTTTTTGGCTAGGATTGTGGTACGAAATATTTGTCAATTGAATTAATTAATTTGTAGTGATCCTAGCATGCCAACCTGATGATTGCAAGAAGTGGCCCTGATGAAAAATGATCAGTTCACCATTCCAAAAGGCTCATAAGCAAAGCAACTAAGCAAGTATTGAAGACTACCACTAGCTACAACTTTTTCATCATAGAATATCAATGATCCATACTAGGGACATCACATTTAAGGTCTCAATTTCATTTTCATCACTATATGACATGCATTAGGATGAATGCTTTCTTCCTGTTTGATATGCAACTTAGCATCATGAGTTATACTCGAATCGTTGAAATACCCTTTGGCTCTGTTCACGTGGAAAAGGATGGATCACCAAAAAAAATATGCTAGTTCATGTGTATCAGTCAATATTGCCGGAGGGTATCCATCGTCTGCTTATCTACGATTAGGTCGTTTGATAGTCAGATTCATGTTCTTTATCAGAATATTTTGAATATTTTTATCGGATGATATCAGAAAAAATCTGATCTTCGCAACTGCGACTTGTACTAATTTTGTAATTGGTTCATTCTTGACTAGATTTAAGAAAAACAAAATTAGAATTATTCTCTTGGCATTTACTTGGATGCGAGTTTTGATGGTTTTCTTGCAAAAGCTTAACTATTCTCATGCACCTTATGTTTTAGGTACCATGAGATCTTGAAAGTGATGAAATATTCCTTGAAAGCGATTTATTGAAGAAAGAGAGATCAGAAAGAAATGAGAGATTTCTTGAAAAGAAAACGAATATTATTGCGAACTTACTTGGAATATTATTATGTAATCTAAACATTTTTAGTGAAAGTTTTTCCCAGTGTTAGAATAACCATTTGTATTCTCTTTGACACGTGGATTCAGATCCTTCATATTAGTTATGCACGTGCACGTGCTACGTGTGCATTGCACGTGCATAACTAATATGAAGGATGTTTCAAGTTCGAGTTCTCACTACGTCAGATTTTTTTTAATACATTAAATGTGCATCACACGTGCAAATTCCTATCTATTTATCTATCTATCTATCTATCTATCTATAATATAATATATAATCTCTAATAATATTATAATGGGAAAAGGCCTTAGTGTCATTTGTAAATTTATCAACGCGTGTGACACATATACATAACTAATATGAAGGAGGTTTCAGGTTCGAGTCCTCACTACGTTAGAGTTCTTACTTTTTAAAAATATATTTATTAAGACGTTCATTGTCTATGTATAACTAATATAAAAGAGGTCTCAGGTTCGAGTCTAGATTACGCCAAAATTTTTATTTTAAAAAATATATATTTATTAAGACGTGGAACACACGTGTAAATTACTAGTGTACCTAAAATAGTGAACTATTTACTACTACTTTTTTTTAATAACTGTCCATTTTAAGATGGATGGATACGAATAATTTTACACTATAACACGAATCGTCTTTCCTGGCGATTTTTTTTTGGATTCCCCGGCGTTTATTATAAACGCCGGTGTAGAACCTATCAACATTTTTGAAAACACCGGTATGAACGTCGGGGAAGCGGACGTCGTGGTAGAGTGGGGGTCTATACCGGCGTTTTGTGCAAACGGCGATATAGGTGGAAACCTACCTCGACGGTTTCAAAACGCCGTCATAGGGGTATTTTCATTTGGGGTTTTCTTTTTCTTACAACACCTACCCTGGTGTTTTTAAAATGCCGGCGTAGTGTTTCAAAAATTTATAAAATCTACCCGAACGTTTTTAAAAACGCCGGGATAGGTATATATATATATTTTAAAAAATTAAAATTCTGAAAGCAAAATAAATAATGAAAGAGAGATAACAACAACCATACCCTATCCTAAAATCAATAGTAAACCATACATGTATTCTTCCTTCAATGACATATACATATTTCACCAGCAAAGAATGAATAACCCACACAATAGTAAACCTTCAAAATATCCACATCCAAAAAAAAGTCTTTCTTAAAATCAGCAGCTCTCTTCTTCATTTACAGATTTTGCACGACAATCAATAACACCAACCATCGTGGCCAAATAATTAAGCTTTCAATCTCAACAAAAGAATATAACAATTTGTATCGGTAGAACAATAGTCCCAAATAGAATAATAGTTCACATGTATAAGTATCGATAGTAACACCCCGCAAAATTGAATTATGATAATTTTGCCCCAACACGTGTTGTACACGTGTATTTTGTACCGTTACGGATAATACCGTAATATTATATTTTTCGTATTTTGAGTTTCTATTTTATAAATATCTTTTCGATCTTTCGAATGCATTTTTTATCTCTTATTTGAACCCAACCCAAATAATTTCTGATCCATTCAAAAATTTTCGATTTAATTGATTCTGTCTCCTTATCATGCCGTGTTTTTGATTCAGTATAAGACCATTGATTTATCGTATTATCGAATATTCAGCTTTGCTATCTCTAAATTCTTGACCTTGCACTGAGAATTTGACTTAGTTTTCTTCATTAAAATTGAGAAACTTTATACATGAAAATCGTATCTCATCGAGTCTAGAATCCATATTATCTTGCAGTTTCTCAATCCATTTATAGGTTGTAAGTTATTTTAAATCTAAGTTGTCCCTTAATCCTAATTCTCTCTGTAACCCCAATCTCATTTAATTCCACCTCCATCTAAAGTCCTAACCTACTCCCTATAGAATTTTTTTCCAAAATGACCCCTTTTTTGAATGTTTTTCCCAAACCGCCATACTTTTTTTTTATTCCCAAAGCATCCTACTCGGTCTTTGAAAGACCGAGTCTAGTATAAACTAGGGCGGTCTTTCAAAGACCGAATCTTGCACTTTGAAAAATCGAAGAGCAAGACTCAGTCTTTGAAAGATCGCGCTAGTTTGTACTAGACTCGGTCTTTCAAAGACCGAGTCTTACACTTTGGGGGTTTTAATATCGCAGATCTCCTTTCTTCTTCTTCTCAACTTATTAAATTTTCGACTTTTTTTCTTCTTCTCTCTGTCCCTCAATGAACCCATCGCCCCCTAGCCAATTTTGTGGTCGATTACCCCTTAAATCGATCGATACACTCCCCAAAACCAATTAATCTCTCATCGATTTTCGATTTTTCCCATCCTTATTTCCCAAATTTGACTATTTCTTTAAACCCTAAATTCCGAATACCCAATTTCTTAGACCTAGTTTAATTTCGTCTTCGTCTTTGGAAGATCTTGGTTGAAGGATCTTGCTCTTCTCTACCTTGTCAGTAGCTCGCTTTGGAATCTCCTACTTGGAAGGTATATTTTTGAAGCTTTTGATAAGCAAATATTGTGTTAATTTTGGGCTATTATGAAGGTGTTGAGTTGAATTTGACTTATTGTTGACAATGTAGAGCAGCTATTGTTGTTATTTTTAGTTTTAATTAGAGAATGAAAAAAAAACAAATATGTAGCAAACGGCATTGTTATATAGAATTTGTTGTTGTGGAGATGTTTTGAGATTGTTGTTGTTATTGTTGTTGAGATGTTGTGGTTGTGGAGAAGTTTCGAGATTTTTGATATTTTTGTTGTTGAGATGTTATGGTTGTGGAGATGTTTCAAGATTGTTATTTATTATATCTAGGTTATGTGTAGTTAATAACAATTTTGTTGAAGTTGTAGGATTTGTATTCTATTGTAAATGGCACGCACAAGGGGTAACATAGAGGTAGGAGAAAGTAGTAGACCTCCATGTGGCGATGGATCACGTACTCGCGGTGGACGTGGTCGTGGTTGTGGTCGTGCTCGTACCGAGGGTACTAATGTAAGTAATTAATTGTTGATTCTAATAGAATTATATTACATTTCGGTCTATTGGTGTAAATGTTATTGTTATGTAGGTTGAAGTCAATCCAAATGAGGCGGGCACTTCTTCTTCAGTCCCTTCGTCATCGTATATCCCTTCTGGAGGCCCAGGACCCCTCGACCCTTCACTCCTCACTCTTCAGCCGTTGCATCGATCGCAGAATATTTGGAACGGTGAGGCTACGGAGTGCCGCTTTAGGACTGGTCATCCACTACCTGTGCACCCACGTATACACGAGATACTAAGAGACTATGGGTTCTACGGTATTGCTAGGATGACATCCATCAAGGGCGATCGTCCTCTTTTGGAAGCACTTCTTGAAAGATTTGAGGCCCGAGACACACTCCTTTTACCTGCCAGTTGGTGAGATGACAGTCACTCTGCAGGATGTTGCCATACTTACCGGGCTTCCAATTGATAGAGAGGCAGTCACAGGATCAATGAACTTCGACCCGGTTTATATAGTCGAAGAGTACTTAGGTATCGAAGTTGAATCCGGTGCGGTTAATGGTAAATTTATCCATTTAAAGTGGCTGAAGGACACGTTTAAGAATAAATTGAATGAAGGTTCAAGTGTGGCGGAGGTGGAGTGCTATTGTAGGGCCTACATTCTCACGCTATTTGGCACCGTATTGTTTCCAAATTCGACAGGAAATAGCATGTCATTGATGTTCTTGCCACTAATCGCCGACCTAGGTAACGCCAGCCGTTACAGCTGGGGTAGTGCCGTACTTTCTACGTTGTACCGAAGTTTGTGTTTGTGCAGTATATGTTCGAACCAGATGAATGGGCCTATAATTTTACTGCAGATTTGGAGTTGGGAGCGAATTCACGTCGGTCGGCCCGTAGTACGGATCCAATCTCAGCACTGGATAGTTCTTCCCGATGACGTGGACATGTTACCTCCTATCGGTGTGTATTGGACAGGCAAACTTACATGGACAGCCAACCCCAATAGGTGCTTAACATACTACCGCGATGAGTTGGATAGGTTGGCAGCTGACTGTGTCGTGTGGTTTCCTTACATGAAGGAGCGACTGGTTCGACTGCCACCTAATTGCACGTACAGGTGTGATTTGTGGCTCACGAAAGCACCGTTAATCAACTTTGGGGTTGTCGAGTTTTACTACCCCGATAGAGTGCTACATCAGTTTGGTCTTCACCAAGGGATTCCAGTTGCCGAGACATTCAACACCGAGATGCACAACATTACAGGAATGGGCCGTACGCCCGGACACAATTGGGCCGCTTGCTTCTCTGTATACGTTCAGAGATGGAATGTTCACCGTTTCTAAGAAATCATCGGTGACATTCCACCGTTTGACCTCTCGTTGCATGGGGTGTACATGGCTTGGTACAAGAGAGTCACTAGACGGTATATTTCTCTAACATTGCAGACTCCTGCTGGAGTCGTAGTCCCGATCCGTCGACCAGGGACCGAACCAGTAGATCAACATTCCGTGAAGTTGCCGATGTACCAACCAAAGAGATCCACTGTTCGTGGCTTTGTAAGTTTTAATGTTTCGTTTTAAAATTTTAAAGTTTATATATAAATTTGTTTTTATATATGTATGTGTATATGTAAGTACCATAATCTTTCAACTTTTTATGATTCTCAGTTGATCCAGACTTGGGCCCTTGCAAAGAAATGTGCAACTATGTTGAATAGCAACATCACCGATCAGGCGAAGGAAACCGTACGGGAGATGTTATCTTGTTGCCGTGCACAAGCTGATCTTGTGGAGGAGGGCGCAACATTAGATGCAATACTAAGGACTCCCACACATAGAACGAGCGGCCGTTCTGGTGTACGACGAAAAAGAGTTATTCGAAGGCCCCCACCTCAATTTCAAAGCGATTCAGAACACGAAGAACAAGCAGGGCCTGAGATTGAAGAGGAGGGTATACAACAAGAAGTTGGGGGTGAGATTCAAGAAGAGGAGAACATCCCGTTGTGCGATCTAACACAGGCAACTCCACAACGTGGTAGACGACAACGAAGACCCACCAACTTCTTCACACCCGACCCTTGACTTCTGATGTTATTTTGATGTTAGTTTGATGTAAGTCTGATGTTGTAATATTATGAGTTAGTATAATTTTGTAATATTTTGAATTTGGTAGGTGTTGTAATATTTTTAGTTAGTTTGATTTTGTAGTTGTTTTAATGTTCTTAATGTTGTAATATTTTAAATTAGTATTTTGAGTTTGTCTAGAGTAGTTTGTTTGGGCATATGTTGAGATGATATTGTGGAGATGTTAATGCGATTGTTGATGTGGTTGTGGAGATGTTTGAGATGATATTGTGGAGATGTTAATGAGATTTTTGATATTGTGGAGTTTGTTGATATTATGGAGATGATGTTGTTGAGATGTTGTCGTTGTTGTTGTGGTTGTGGAAGTAATGTTCTTGAGATTTGGTTGTGGAGATGATGTTGGTGTTGTTGTGGTTGTGGAAGTGATGTTGTTGAGATGTTGTTGTTGTTGTTGTGGTTGTGGAAGGAATGTTCTTGAGATTTGGTTGTGGAGATGATGTTGGTGTTGTTGTGGTTGTGGAAGTGATGTTGTTGAGATGTTGTTCTTGTTGTTGTGGTTGTGGAAGTAATGTTCTTGAGATTTGGTTGTAGAGATGATGTTGGTGTTGTTGTGGAAGTGATGTTGTTGAGATATTGTGGAGATGATGTCGTTAAGATGTTAATGGAGTTGAGATGTCAATGTGAAAGACTTATGTTGTAAAGACATTCAATGTTGTCGAGATGTTGATCCAAGTTGTTATCTTCTGCCTGTAAGAAAAAATCCAAGCAACTTCAAGACTCGGTCTTTCAAAGACCGTTGTCATTTTAACTAGACTCGGTCTTGTTGCTGATTGAAAAATTTTGCTTACAGACGTAAGACTCGGTCTTTCAAAGACCGAGTCTAGTTATATTTAGAACGGTCTTTGAAAGACCGAGTCTTGAGTTCAATCTATTCCAGAAACCAACATGCTCTCTGGAAATGAGTGAACATCACAGTCGGTCTTTCAAAGACCATTCTAAATATAACTAGACTCGGTCTTTGAAAGACTGAGTCTTCAATCTGTGAATTTTTTTTTCATTTGGATTGAAGACTCGGTCTTTCAAAGACCGAGTCTACTTATATTTAGAACGGTCTTTGAAAGACCGTTCTGAAAGACCGAGTCTTAAGTCTGTAAGAAAAATTATACAATCAGCATCAAGACTCGGTCTTTCCGAGTCTAGTTAAAATGACAACTGTCTTTGAAAGACCGATCCTTGAAGCTGATTGAATTTTTTTTCATTTGGCTTCAAGACATTTTGATTCCAAAACTTCAAGACATTAGATGCAATACTCTCTTTGGACAATATTTCAACCTCAATCAATCATACTTATTCGACAATTAAACACATCCAAACTAAGTGCTTAGTACGATATAAATATTACAAACACACTAGAAAGCACATAATCAAAATTTAATTGTTTTGAGATGCTCTGTTAGTACATCGACGCTTGTTGTGTCCTTCCAAACTGCAAATTGAACATTTCATTCCCGTACCCCTGCTAGAATTATCTCTCACATCCATGTCGTTGCGTATTCTCGTGGATTTAGGCCGGCCTTTTCGTGAACGTCGCAAACTAGCATCCGGTACGAGTTGTGGACAGTCGATAGTAGGCCAATACGCTTGATCTAGAATAGGACTAAACATAGGAGCCCAAGTTTGTGTTAATGACGTGACAAGGTAAAATTCATCAACATAAGGCTTGTGATCAATTGCACGATATGCACAGGCTGCTAATACATGAGAACAGGGAATATGATATAGATGAAACTTCATACATGTGCATGTTTTCGTACCCAAGTTCACGGTGTGCAAGTCCCCACCCTTCCATTGTCCATTTACCATGTGTATACTCGTTCTCATGGAAAAAAACTCCAGGCTGATGATGAAACATTGTAATCTCATGTTGGTTTGCTCTTTCACGACGATTATCAATCAAATCATGTACACTTTTAGCAAAAATCTTCCATTCACATAAAAGCTTACTAGCTTCCTGTCGACGAGTAGTAAAGTAAGAGTTGAGACATAAAAAGATCGTCTCAACAATTGCAGTTACTGGTAAACTACGGACTCCTTTCAAGACTGAATTGAAGCATTCTGACAGGTTCGTAGTCATTATTCCATATCTTCGACCTTCATCTGCATAAAGTGCCCATTTCTCAACCAGATTCTCTTTTAACCAATTAGCCACCTCGACATTGAAGGTTTCAAGTTCAGCGAGTTTGGCCATGAACTTTTTGGGTTGGTTTTGACACACTATAATTTTGGCATTTTTCCGCAATGCCTTGCTACCAAATTTACTAAAAAAATTTGTGACAAAATGACGCATACAATATCGATGAAATGCATTCGGTTCGTTCCAAGCTCCGTTTTGCAAATCCATAGCAGACAATATACCAGCATGACGATCCGAGATAACACACAACTCAGTGCGATCGGTGACATAATACCAGATGCAACTCATGAACCATGTCCACGTATTTATACTCTCTCCATCAACCAATGCAAATACAAATGGAAATAAGCAACCATTCGCATCCGGAGAAACAGCAATAAGCAAACAACCCTTGTACTTACCGTACAAGTGAGTTCCATCTACACTAATAACCGGTCTGCAAGACTTGAAACCTTCAATCGAAGGACCAAATGCCCAAAATACTTCCTTGAATGTTTCCTCGCTAGGACTAGACTCATATTTATCTCAGTGGACAATGGTTCCTGGATTTGCTGCTTGAATTGCTGTTAATAGAAAAGGCAACTTCGTGTATGCTTCTTCGAAGGTACCGAACAACCTCTCAATTGCCTTTTGTTTTGCTTTCCAAGTTTTCTTATATGAAATCTGATAATTATATTCTATTTTCACAATCTCAATAATTGCCCGCGGTGATAAAGCAATATTCTTCTTCACCACACCCACAATCAAATTACAAACAAGGTTAGCATCAATTTTACAGTGGTCTTGATTCAACGTGGGATTCGTACAAGTATGAGGCCCCACTATCTTCTTCACCACAAAATTTTTTCCCCCTTTTGGAACAATAGCTCGTAATCTCCAAGGACATCCACCATCACTTACTCCTGGGGGATCTTGTATGATCTCCTCAATTGTACGTTTTCTAGGTGCCATTTTGCATTTAACAGTGTACAGTGATGGTATTGTTTTTAATGTGACAAATTCACGATGTTTCTTGATAGAATACACCTTGACAGCTTGCTGAATGGACTCTTTACTTACAAACTCCTGTCCAACGTACAATTCGTGTACATTGGATGAACCAGAAGACTCTTGTGGAACTGGATGTACTGTAGCACCTTAAGCCATCTCCTCCGTAACATGAGCATTAACATTAACATAGCTATCAGTAGCTCTCACTTCGTTAGAACTGTTGTTCGTAGGATTTACATTTTCTACATCATCATCTTCTTCTCCATCATCATTTTCTACACTTTCATCATCGTCTGTTTCTTCCTCTTCTTCATCATCGTCTAATAAGCTGTTGTTAACCACTGCATTTTGAAAGAGTTCAAATACACTGTCATTTGGAACATAGTCAGGAACCGGACTAGGTTGGCGTGGCAACTCAATATCTGTAGAATCCGGGTTTCTTGTATTTGTAAAGGTGTTTTCTTGTGAGGACAGTGGATTTGGTTGTGAAGATTGAGCGGGGTTAGACCTCATCTGCCGTGTAGGTACTACCCTTATGAAGCTTGAACTAGGAATATCATGTGGCTGAGCATTCAAAATTTGAATTTGCTGAATATATAACTCTAATGCAGACCAAGCACAATTGGGATCAAATGTCCTAGCAATAATTGACTTCAGCGCATTATCAGTAGATACGGGCACTGTCATAAAATACTGACCATCTCCTCTACCTGCTGCGTATCGAGCTAAAATTTTCACCTTCCATTGATTCCTATCCCAATTAGTAACTTCATAAATTTTCTCAACTACTTCAGCAAATGTAATGGTACGAGGTACCCAAACTATTTCTGGATCCAACACACTATAGCAACTACCAATCTTTGGATCACGAATTATTTCACCACCAAAGTATAACCAAATAGGAATCTCAAGATCCATACCTACGTATATTTATACGAATATGCGAGTTATTATCTAACCACAAACAAAATCTATAAAAAAAGGTAGAAAATTAAAGGCCAATATTCATCATACCTTCACAAGCTTCAAGGATAGAGCTGTAGATATTTGGGTAAAAGAGTTGAAGTTGCTATCCTCTTCAAATTTAGCAAAAATCCAAAATATGGATCTTTCAAAAGATGGGTTTAGGGTCTTTATAGTGTAAGGTAAGAGGGCTAGGAAAGAATTGGTAAATATATTTAGATTGTGATGAGATTTTGTGGGTAGGAGGTCACCCTAGATTTAGGAAGATGAGTTATAGAAATAGAATAGGTTAAAGTAGAGAGAGAGAAGAAGAAGAAAGCAGATCTGCGCAATTAAAACCCCCAAAGTACAGTCTACTTAAAAGTTGTGCGGTCTTTCAAAGACCGAGTCTTGCTCTTCGATTTTTCGAAGTGCAAGACTCGGTCTTTGAAAGACCGTGCAACTTTTAATTAGACTCGGTCTTTCAAAGACCGAGTGGGATGCTTAGGGAAATTTAAAAAAAAATAGGGCGGTTTGGGAAAAACTTTCAAAAAAAGGGTCATTTTGGGAAAAAATTCCTCCCTATACACTTTTCCTCACACCAATCCATCCCAAAACCCCCTCATCTTTCTCACTCTACAATTTTCTCCCATGGCCTATCAACCTATCCTACTCTCTTAATCTCACTATACTGTACCCTAAAACACACTCATCTTCTCACTCTGCAGCACTCTTTCACCCCTATAAATGCATTCCTACACCCACGTATAATTCACAGCCATTCTCTCTCCCAGTCACTCACTCTCTTTCTCTCTCTCTTACTGTCTCTCTCTCATATATATATATATATGTGTGTGTGTGTGTGTATATATATATATATATATATATATATATATATTCAAAACGTACCCCGCACTTTCCTTCTTTCTCCTTCTTCCTCTTCGTTTCTTCACCGATGGCGAAACCCAACACCCTGACGCCTCGACGACTGCCACCACCTCCACCACACCAGCACCGCCACCATCTCCATCACCTTCCCCTCGCAGCTCCAACCCCAACGCCTCGCCACCTACTTCCCCATCCTCGCCATCAACCGCCAAGCCAACTCTCCACCTTCTTCCACACCTCCTCGCTCTCACCATCACCATCTCCATCTCCTTCGACCATCCCCATCCACTCTTGCTACCTCTGTGCACCTCGACCACTGAGCACACATCCCGTAGCACTCCCGAAGCTCCTCCACCATCATCATCCCTTCCCCGAGCTCCGTCGCAGTCAATGGCCGCCTCGCCAACTCCATTGATCTATGAACACCCCTACTCCATCCTGAAGCTCAGGCTCCATCACTCACCAACCTGCACGCTGCCACCTTCGAGCTCATCTCCATCTTCGAGCTCCCCTTCATCGCCACTGCACTCCACCATCAACCAGCTCCCGCCACCGAAGCTCCTCGCCATCGTCGTTGCTATCGCCAACTCCACCGAGCTCCTTCCAAGCTCTTGATCGCCACATCACCATCGCCCCAGTGCCTCCACCATAGTGTCGCCGTCGACTCTCCTCATTGCTACCATCTCCTCCTCTCCTCCTCGCTGCTATCAGCACTGCCGAGCTCTCCATCGTCACCCTCTCCTCTGCTCCTCCTCACTGTCATCAGCACCCAAGCGACCACCACAGCTCCACTTCCGAACTCTGTCGCCATCGTCAACCCCCCCCAGTCTATCACCGTATGTCTTTTTCTTTCGCACTCTAACTCACTATCTCTCTAAGTCAGTCTCTCTCTCTGTAGCTCTTTTCTATCTCTCTAGCTCTCTCTCTCCTACTCTGCTCTCTCTCTCTCTCTCTCTCTATATATATATATATATATATATATATATATATATATATATATATATATATATATATATATTAATACAATTTTCATTTTGTTCGCTTCCCGAATTCGACGAACAGTTGTGGCTCGTAGAGCCATTGTCGTTGTTCGTATTGCTATCGTCTTTAAATTGATCGTAGAATCGATCAAATCCAGAAACGATAAAAAATAGGTAACAACTTTAACCAACTCTATTTTTATTGAAGAATGTGTGCATGTTAGATATTTTCGAAAACAAATAAGTGAATAACAACTTTAACCAACTCTGTTTATATTATAGGATATATGCATGCTAGATAATAAATTGAGTAATCGTGCTTAGATTGTGTATGAATGTTGTTTGATTATGGGTGTTAATTGCTGTTAATTAACTGTTGAGATTATGATATAATTATCTTAGAACCGTTATCAAAATTTTGTTCTGGAATTTGATCTCACTTCAGAAAATTGATTCTAATTAAATACATGGATTATGAGACTGACACTTTTGTAATGTGTATCATGTATGTGTGTACAACATCCCCTCAAAATTTCATAATTTTTGGATGTCGTTTAGTTTTTAATAAAATCTAAATACATTATTGGTTTAGAAATGAAATAGAAATTATTTCATAAATTTTGGTTGAATATCATACTCATTTTCTAAGAAATCTAATTTCCAAGAAGTGTCGGATTTTCTGTGATTTTTAAAAGTAGCAAGAGCTGTGATTTCTGAATTCTGAACCTACTGTCTTATAAATAATTTTAGATAGATTTAATTGGGTTGAAACTAGAGGTTCTTAACTACAATATTGTCGTAGACTCATTGAGGTTTCATATGAGACTAAGAAATCAATTTTCTAAACAAGTATTGGAATTTATATAATTATTAATTGTATTCACCTGTCAAAAGGGGACACGTGCAGTGTTGTCTCGACTGTTAATTTCTAGGATATAGTGTTAAGAATGGGGGTGCAGATGTATAAGCCGTAAACTCCTATCGAACTTAGGGGATGGACAAATAAGTATCTGCTGATGTTCTATGTTATCGAATACGAATGAGGCAGAGCAGATAATGCCTGCTAATCGTGATAACTTTTACTGAGGTCCGGAAGCTGAGAGAGACCACTAGGGCTGGGCACCATTATGGATACTTAGGAATGGAGAAAGACCGCTGGGGTTCAGGCGAGGTGAAATATGTAAGGCCGGGAGTGCAGCGAGACCACCAGGGCTGTGCATCATTATAGATGCTCAGGAGTGGAGAAATACCACAGGATTTCAGCATGACCACTACCGACTGCAGTAACCGAATGTGACCGAACAACTACAACCTTACTAGTCACTAGTTAAATATCAGAAATAGTGTAGAATTCATGAGTATGTATTGCATAACGAGGGATTGAACCCTATAATGAGAAGAAATACTAGTAGCTTGCATTTGGAAAATATGTTGTATGGGCGGCATATCATTCCAAACAAGCATACATTAAAAGAGCATATTTGGATTGTGCATGTTTTCCTGATAAATATATATTTAATGTTTTAATAAATTGTTTATACACACACTCATATGACATCGTATATTTCACTATTTCCTGTTTACATTTATTAATTTCAGTTTTATTTCTATTATGGTATGTATGTTGTTGTGTTATTTTTGGAGTTAGTTAAAGTTGTTGTGATTCTTACCGTCAGCCTCACACGTTGGCGAACCCACAAATTATGTTGTGCAAGTAAGAGTACCTGGAGTTTAAGCATAGAGTTGTGACATCCTGTGTCCATCATCTTATCAATCCAAGAGGTTTGGATTTATATTAAGATTTCTGCATTTTTCTATATTATATTATGTTTATGTACTCAATTGAAGGAAAAAATTCCTGGGTGTGCTACGTTTTTCTTGTGTATGATAATCGGGGTGCTACAGATAGATAAACAATTAGAAAAGTTTCCTCTTCGAGGTTGGGATAGAACAATAGTCTCAAATAGCTTCAAGAAATTTAATATATCCAATAGCACAAGCCTATTCATAATTTAATTTATGCACAAGCCTATATCAATCTGCATAGCATATATCAGTCTGCATATAAATGTATGCACAAGAATTTTAATGTAACAGTCTGCATATAAATATATATGCACAGTCCTATTCATAATTAATCATGCCATAATAACTCACTACAAACTAAAATTATTTCTTTTATATGGATAATTATACAATTCATTATTATATTAATGATTAATCAATTGAACTATAAGCCAAAATTCATTACTGAGATATCAAGCATAAAAGTTCACGAGTGTAATTAAATTAAATTAAAGTAGAAAAAACATATATGTACCATAGAGATTTGTGATGGCATTGGAGATTGCAACCGCGGTGCAAACCCACAACGTAATGACTATCGTAAAACACAATAAATCATAAGCATAACGACTTGCTGTTTCAGAATAATGGTATTGCTCTATAGCTACTTCACAATAAATCTATGCTAAGGGAAAGCTTAAGTCATCTCAAAAGTATATACCTTATATTCTATTGACATAGCTTATATCATTGAAATGGAGTAGGCCATGGAGAGCTCTCCGTACAATATAGACAAGATTCTTATGGTTGGCTATTAAGTATCTACTCAAAAACCACTATGAGTTGATGCCATGTTATATGTCAATGCAACAACGAAAATATCAATTCTCACATCAATGTAACTGTAGGCGCCTTCCTTTGGACCCTTCACTACAAATCTGGGACACTCAACAAAGTCGTAGGAGTCACCTTGGCCTTATGTTACAAATATTTTTCCCATTTGCAAGTAAGGACAAACTGAAGGACACAAAATTGATACTAGTATACTACTACTACTACCACCACCACCATATAATGTAAAGATTTAGGGAAAATATCCCTCGATTCTGTCCAACAATTTTGATTCCTATAACTCCCTTCCACTTTATTTGTCAATATATAGATTTCTTTCCATATAAACTAGACATTTGCTAGATGCATGGTTTCATGATAATATAGATTCCTAAATTAAGTACTTAACTCTTTTACTAAAACATGTTCAATTTAAAAGATCTACGATATACATTCAATTCTAAATTAGCATGACTTTATCGCATACAGGTCCTTGAGGACTGAAAGCTAAACATAATGTCATCCAGAATTCGTGGCATAATTTTCATGGAAGAAATTCTTTTTAAAAATAAAACTTACCAAATACCATAGTAAAACAGTGAGGGAAAATTTCTTCCATGCCTTAATTTGAAAATATTTATTTAAAAAAGAAGTAAGACATGTTAGAAGATGCTCTTGTATTCAAGGTCGCCAAGTTATTAGAAAGGCATATTCTTAAATTCCACAATCATGTCTAGAAATGGACAAGGCCTATTTTACATCCTGCGGACATCAAACTAGGAAATCAAATCAGATCGGGCATACACTAGCAACAAAAGCCTGCAAATTTAAAAACCATTGAACATTTACAAAGCATGAACACCATCATCCCAAAATAAAAAAAGAACGAAAAAAATAGTGCGAATATGTTACTAGTCTATTCCTTAATTTTTTTTAAAAAAAAGAAAGAAAGAACGGCAAATTCTCTTTTTTGTAATTGCTTACTAGTGCTGAAATAACAAATATCAGATTATCTAAATTTCATATATGATACACCTGACATTCTCTGTTCAGATTAAATGAAAGATATACCTGCAGTAGGCACATGGGTTATTGTATTGCATATTGCACAGCATACATTAGTAGCACCTCTAGGGTAAAGAAAACACTCCTACACCCATTTCACACAAGTTGACTTTGCATCCTATTATGTCAATAAACAACAATCAGCATGGCCATTAGATAGCGGCAAATTTATTATTGATGAATGCTAATAAGTAATAGCGTAGGTAGACTTTTTGCATTCAGCTATAGATGAAATTACATAAATTCATTAAATACAATTTAAAGAAAGAAACAATGCCATCTATCTGAACAGCCAACACTCCCACTAAGAAGTACTTTTACATGCAATTATTCTTCTTGTTACTCAATAGCGACACTCATTTTGGCCACATTGGGGGCATTCTCTTCACTCTCTGAAATGATGGCACTTGAATTGAAAAAAATCTTAATTTTCAATAATTTTTTCACAATTCTACAAACCCTAATTATTTTTCTCACAATCCCAAATTCTCAAATTCACAAATTAACTAATTCTAAAATTCTCAAATTCATACCTAGGGTTTGAGAGAGGGAGGAAGATGATGGTGATCGAAGTGACGGTGAGGTAACGATGACGGCGACGGCAACAACGATGTGGGGACGGCAACGATCGTTGGGGCGAGGGTTTGGCTATGATGGTCGGGGGCTATGACGGTAGTGGTCGACGACGGCGGGGGAAGGCGACGGTGAGGGATGGTTGGGTTCGTGAGTGGGAGAGAGAGAGAGTGAAAAAATTTGGGAAAAATTAAATTTGAGAAATGAAAATTGGGGAAAGGTATATTTAATCGAACAATACCAGCATTTCTAGAAAAAAATGCCGGTATAGATCCCACTATCCCGGCATTGTCAGAAATGCTGGAGTAGGTGGGGGTGTTTTACTTTTTATTTTTTGCCTGGGTGCTATTTCGGTGTTTCTACCCTGACGTTCGGGTAGAAACACCGAGGTAGACTAATTTTGTTGTAGTGTAATTTAAAAGAATTCTTCCTAACCATACCGCAATTCACTTCGTCTCCCTTCAACCGTAATCCCAATTTTAAAAAAGCTCCCTATATTAAATCTTTACACATATCTGAGTTTCAAATAATGCTGTTCAAAATATTTCTCTTGATCATGGAAAGAGGAAATGCTCCTTGTTAGACGAAAATACTTTTAGTTCTTTTTTTTGATAAAAGATGACCCCGTCATCGCTTTATTAACGGGAAATTAAAGAAACAGAGTAGTACAATATACAATACACCCCTACATCCAAAACCCACATCTTGCTCCTGGCTAGTCAAAAGCATAAAGAGAAGATACAGACTCGATACAACAGACATAATCATAAATCACAAACTGAGGTAGTAGTAGCTAGTACAGATACAGTAGGATCGCTCGACTGAACGAGATACAGTAGTGATCCTGAGGCGGCTGTGAGTTCCTGGTGAGGTCGAACTGACTGGGGATCTGTCCCTCCACCTGAACTCCATCATCATAATCCTACTCCTCCCCTTCCATACGGAGTCTTTTCGTAGCCCCTCTGTTTCCTGACCAATCATGTGTTAGCAGCAGAATTTTATGCATAAGACCTGTGAAAGAGCATTTGGTATTTCTAAAACATAAATCATTTCTAATTAACCATAAACCCCACATCGTTGCTGCGGCTATGGTACCCCATTCTACTCTGTCTCTCTGACTGGCTAAGCCTACCCAACAACGTCCCCAGACGTCTGCACTCTCTCTAGGCCTCTGAATATACCCAAACCTAGCACATATCACCTCCCATACACACTTAGCTTTATTACAATCGAATAACAAATGATTGGTATCTTCTTCCTCTCTCTCACATTCCCCGCATGTAGTATCTATCTGCAATCTTCTTTTTTGCAAATTGATCTTCGAAAGGATCGCGTCGTTCATTACTAGCCAAACAAACAATTTAACCTTCAAAGGTGCTACAAGCTTCCAGATAATCTTAGCGTCCTTACATCTCAATCCTCCGTCATTAATCCAAGTGTACATCGATGCCACGGAGAACTCCCCCGAAGACTCAAGCATCCATTCTCTACTATCCTCGGTGGTGTTGTTGTACCTACCTTCTTCCCTGATGTAAGAATTCAAATTGAAAAGGTTTGCCAGCTGACCCTGCGATACCTGTCCCTTAATGTCCAAATTAAATACTTTTAGTTCTTATTTTCAGTTTTTGCTTCCTTTTGAGATATTATATATGATCATTCTGTCATGTACTATTGAAACCTTGGATTGTTGATGGTCATGTTGGTATTCAATGGTGTGATCTTCAGGATACTTCAAGTTGTAGTTTGTGGTTTTCTTCTAATCAGATTCATTGGTTGCTATTATTTTTTTTAGAGTAATAAATTTGTTGCTGCTATTTTTATTTGAATTTGTGACACTAAATATGGTCATTCTTTTAACTTATTTTGCTTTAATAGTTGTGCAAACAATAAAATGGTGTTGCTTTATGTCAGCTATTTAAAATAATCTTTTTTTTTCTTTTTGTTTCCAAGAAAAATTAATTATTAGTTGAAAATTTTCTTTTTCTATATTTCAATTTATTTACATTGGAATCGATTGCTCTCATGCCCAAATTCACAGCCTTTTGAAGCAAATGACTAATAATTAAACTTCGGAGTGTAAAACAACGATGATCTTTTTCGTCAAAAGATGAATATAATGAACTTATGAGTACAATATGAGATGCTATTTTGAGGAACTAACATGCAAATTTGAACAATATTATTTGACACTCAAATATGTAAAAACATATAATATAGGGATCTCTTTGAAAACTTGGGATTGCTGTTGAAATAAGAGAGTGAATTGAGGCATGGTTAGACAGAACCTTTTAAATCAATTTAACTTAAATTATTTGTATCCATCCATCTTAAAATGGACGGTTATAAAAAAAGTAGTGAATGGTTCATTATTTTAGGTGCATCTGAGTGAGCCTGAATCCTTGACACATCTTTGCATCCGTTTACGTTAATTTTTCCACAACATTATAGGCTTATAGCCCTGGAGTTCGCATAAAGAGTGATCATGTGTATGTATATAATTTCACATAGACTTGATTAAATATTAACATGAGATTCAGTTAAAATTTATCAAGGTCCTTTTATTAATTACACAACACTAGTAATTTATACGTGTGTGATGCACGTATTAATAAATATGTATTTTTTAAGACAAAAATTTCGATGTAGTCTGGTCTTGAACCTGAAACCTCTTTTATATTAGTTAGGCACGGACAATGCAATTAATAAAAAAAATTTAAAAAAGAATCCTCATGTATTGAGCATTTGAACCTCAAACAGCCTTCATATTAGTTATGTGCATGCGTCACACGTGTTGATAGATTGACAAATGACACTAAGACCTTCTCCCATTATAATATTAGATTAGATTAACATGCTTTGTTTTGAGAGGAAGGTCCCTCTCTTCCCACTAATAAGTAGAAAACAAACTAGAAGGGGGTCCTCAATATTTGCATTCGCTTTTGTTAATGACCCTCCAATCATAGAAATGTTTCCCTTCATGCTAAAGTTTGCTTGATGCAATCATGTCATGCTCAAATGGAAGGGGGAAAGTGTCAGCGAGCACAAGATAAAAAGTCAGATCATATCATTGATATCGTGTTCTCACATAATTTGGTGAGACAACCCAGTGAACCATATGGTAAACTCTAACCACTCAGATGGAAGGGAAAAGGTAGAATTTACGATATTCCACAAGGCTAACTAGTAAACAAGAAGAGCGCTAAGACAATTATCTCTATAGACTATGGAGATTTGGCAAGCATAAATATCTCTTCCGCAACAATTATATATGTTGACATAATCAATTCCTTTCTTGCTGAATTGCACTGTGCTTCTCATCCCTTTGTTGCAATCATTTTTGACAGTAACAAACTCGGATATTTTGGTAAGAAGTCACAAACCTAGCTATTTCAATTGTCGATAGAGGCCTTCCACTACTAAACTGTCTTTGTCCCTGAATTCATCTTCTTCCATTTCAATTGTACGTGTTTGTGGGAAGGATAGATCTTTCAAATAAAAAATGAGATATCCAATGTAAGTAATGATACCTTGAGTTGTTTTGCTTCTGTATCTAAAACTTGATAGAGATTATGAGAGTTTATGACAATAGAATTTAAGGTTAATATCCTAGACTAAGGTGCTTGAGATATTTACCATAGGTATCAAAATTGGAATACCTGGACTATTATCACAAGCCAGTATTTATAGGATAAATACTGGTTTGGGTACTGGATTCTCAACCCACACAACCCGCGTTCCGATATCCATACAATTAGTACGTGTAACACACATGTTACCTATATATGCATGTGTAGAATAATATTACACATAACATTATTCATATAGTGAGAATATACATATATATGCAACAATCTCCTTCTATATTCTCAATATATAAATGTACTGGATTATCTCATCAGTTCAATATGAAGCTGACTAGCTGATAGCAGTCTTAAAATAGAAGAAATGCATCACTCAATGTACAGTTCATAAGGACCAAATCAATTATAAATCCGAATAGTTCAAAAAGACTAAACCAAAATAATTAAATAGTTCCCAAACCATTTCACAACAGAATAGTTCACAATGACTAAACCAACTGGAATAATCTGTCATAGTTTCAAAATCAATCAAAGCAAATAAACTTCAAGAACAAAATAAGAGTTTTAAGCTCAATGAACACAGGACTCTTAAACTGAACAGAAGTTTTACCAAGCAAGTGACTAATTTATTCTCGACAGAAATAAATTGAAACTTTATCCTTACCCACTACTTTGTGTTTACTCCTCCATTTTAAGCAAATCATTATTTTGAAATTTATGTTGACAGATTCAACTCTTCCATCTTTGCTAGCTTATTAAAAACAAGAATATCAAGTGACATATCTCTCCAACGAATTTCACAAAGTATCTAGTTCCACAAAAGAACTTAGTTCAATTCATAATTAGCTTAGCAAAAATGTAACGCAAATATCACAATCAAGTTTCTTTAACTAAATAAAGAACAAGAACTATTATAGTTTATACACAAGAACTATACTATGTTTCATATTGGAATGATAGAACAGTCAAATCAATTATGGTTAATTCTGAATCATCAAAATTGAAATTAAACAAGAATCCATAAAAGAGATATATCATCAAAATTGGAATGATATAACGATATTCTAAACATCGGAAACACATTGACAAGTTTTCATGTTTCGTATTGGAATAATATGATTATTCTGAGTAAATTCTTTAGATATATAATATCATCAAAATTGGAATGATATTATATATTGTGAAATTTATGGGAATCATCAAAATTATCTAAAACATGTCAACTGCCTAAAATTGATGCTTAAGTTTGAAATTCTCTATAGTTCCAATTGGATTCTAAATTTCAAAATAATTAGGATGTTAAAGCTTTGACTCAATAGCTTTTAACTCCATTTTCCCCATAGTTTTGATAATTAGATCACTTTCAAGTCTCTTAGCAAAAACATTAGCCATATTTTATTTCAATTGCACTTTATTTATGAGAAAGTTCAACTAGGCTTCTTTCAGCCTTAATATACTCCTCTTACTATTATAAAGTGAGTTATAAGCTACACTGCATTATACCTTGATAGTCGCATTATAGAATTAGAGAGTTACTTAAACTTCTTAATGGATGACTAGCAACAAATTCTTCAAACCACTCAGCATTTTCTCCTGCAGAGGATAACACATAAATGTTTGATTTCATGGATGATAGCACAGTATCTGTTTGCCTTTTAATTTTCCTATAACATTTCTATTTCTCCTAGTGTAAACACATATCTACTAGTTATCGACTTTCACTAAATTCTGAGCATCATAATGCATCAGATCAACCATTCATTCGAAGAATGACTAGAGTAGCACAAAGCAAGCTCTTGAGTATCACTCAGCTATCTCATTAGTCTCTTAAGGGTACTCAAATGTATATGAGATTATTGGTGAATCTGCAGATCATACCTACCTCAAAGGCTATGTCTATTCTAGTGCAGATATTTGTATACATGAGACTGTCAATTCCTTTAGAATGATCTACCTGTCTCATAGTTGCATCATCATTAGGTGTCAACCTTTTATCATATTCATAAGGTGTTTCAAAACACACTTTCAATTACTATATCCCCACTTTTGAAACACATTTTAATTTGATGAGTTTGACTAAGAGTTATCCCTTGCCAACCGAAACTCACCCTTATACCTATGGTGTCCACAATTCCTAGGTTTTTCATGTTGAATTCTTTGGATAACACAATTTTAACTTCATTTGTAATAGAGAGGTCACTTCCATGAACAAGCTTGTCAACAGCACAAGTAAATAATAGCCATTATATTTGACACACAACAAAGTTAAAGGCACTGATCTGAATTACTTGATTCATATACTAGGCTCTTTAAGAAATTTGTCAAATTATTTATTCGTCAGCTATACATGTTTTAAGAACATACAATGATCTTATTAAATTGTAAATCTTGTTCACTAAACATATTAGTTCAGAAGTTTCCAGTACAAAACCATTCTATACAAAACATCAAGTACAAAACTTTTAGTACAAAACTGTTTAAATATTCTTTATGAATAACAAAATTTTCAATAGATGTAAGGGTAAGAAGAATATTTATTGTAGCAATATGGCAAACATGTGAGTATACATCAAATAAATCTACCCCATTTTTCTCAATCAATCTGTTAGCTACTAAAATGCATTAGAAATGCTACTGAACAATCAAAATTAAGTTCTTTCTACAAAACCCCACTTACTTACTATAGTTTTAGCCTATTTTGGCAAATCAACTAAATTAAAGTATTATTGTATGACACAAATTCATCTCATTGTCTGCTAAAGACTTTTCTTACCTCATTTGTCATTCAGGTTTTTAAGTGTCAGTAAGGCTGGTTCTTGATTCCAACTGTGAACCACTGAACGTGTCTATAGAACTAGACCATTTCATATATTTATCTTGATGAACACATCCTCAAAGGACTCTACAAGTCTAGATTATTCTAATACAAATTAGATAGATCCAATATCTGTCCACAGAACTACATTCTGCACTTTCTAAACACACAAATATTTATTGTAGGTCCTACTTTAGGCCTTCTAGGGTCATGTACTCTAACAAATGTATCACAACACAAATTTTCACTTTAACAAAATTATTTGTGTTTTTATGCCATGATCTACAAGGTGTATTCAATTTAGAGTGTAGTAATACATTAGAGATATGATTAATAATACAACACCACTCATAATTACATAAGACAAACAACGGTAAATATTATAGAATTAAATATTTCACTAAATGTTTGATTCTAACTTTTATCAATATTGTTTGACTATTGTAAGTAGAGTGCAGTAGAGATTATGCCATATGCAAACTTCTCTAAAATCATATTCACTACCTCCATCAAATCTGAACCCTTGATTTTTAGCATTTATAATTCATTAATTATAACAAGTGCTTCATTCTCCATATATATTACAGACTTATATTAATCATCTACAAACGCGATTAAATACTTCTGACCAACAATTATCTCACATAGTTACAAAGCTGCTGAGATCACAAGTATCAGAATGTAATGATTCAAAAGGTTGTGAACTCCTAAAGACCATACAAAATAATTTTCTAGTGATCAAAATCTGAATTCAAACATCATATTTGTCATATTTAATGAAGAGTCATTTAGCAGAGTTATGAGTTTTAACAAGAACAAACAATTCTACGTGCAGAATGTCATGTACCTAAAAGGTGGGGTACGTCAGTAATTCTACTGACGCAATGCTGATAAGGAAGCAGCGATCCTCAAACTACCACGCTCACAAATTCATCTTGAATGGAAATTCAACGTGCATCCTAATTTCCTAGTGTTCGTGTATGCCATGACCTGAGTCTAATGCAACAATACAGAATATAGAACAGATGCACTTAATCTAATATCAGCAAGACTCTGGACACACATGCATCCCATACTACATGTGCCCCAGATCAAGCCGTTTCTCCAGTTCAGGGATTTGAACCCTCGCCATGCAATGCATTCTAATTCAGTCCACTTCCTGTTACTGATAGTATGACATGGTTGAGGAGGTGAAAATAAAAGAAATAATTCGGGACGCTACCCAGAGGTCACCAATAATTGCTGCGTTGAACCATCCTCGAAAGCCATGACGAACTTACAGATATACCGCAAGTA
The DNA here is from genome assembly GCA_017893485.1 of Hemerocallis citrina. Taxonomy (NCBI): domain Eukaryota; kingdom Viridiplantae; phylum Streptophyta; class Magnoliopsida; order Asparagales; family Asphodelaceae; genus Hemerocallis; species Hemerocallis citrina. Next base: position 107,579,869 of record CM030358.1, on the reverse strand, counting down.
TATCCATTGCGTAGAAGACCCTTTGTGATCCGTTCGTGTCCACCAACATAGAACATGATGACCTCGGAGGTCCTAAAATACCCCCGATCTGCCAGGATATCAGCATCCCGTTCTTACCATGGTACTTCAGGAATTAACAGTGCAAGATACGCACCGCAGCGCGTATCCCTAATGACAGGAAGAGACAACCCCATAGTATCACCACCTAGTGCTAACTCTCAGAACGAGTTGGATTATAGGGAATCACCCTAACACCAATTCGGTCTTCAAGCGAAACAATAAAAGAAAACCTAATGAATGCAGTTCACTGAAACAAATTGTTACTCAATCATACTCGGTGTCGATCAACAGTGTCGAGCCTGTCTGGTCTGTCAAACTACAATCATCACGGAATCATATTCACTAATTTCCAATACCTTCACAGGTCGGCGACCAACTAATCCCGGCCCGTGACCCTCAGCGAGTGGTCCAACGGCGCCCCGATGATGCAATACAATTCAGTGAAGGTAATCATGCACATAATCATTTATTCTTGACTATTGACAGACTCAGGCATCGAGGCACCCAACACAATCCACCCAGAGCTATATCCCAACCCACTCATGTCCACCGTGAGTACATGTACAGGAACTTGCCTAAGTTCCAAATAAAATGCTAAAACCCATCATTTAAACCTGATAGCTCATGATCACCATACTGCGATATGCAGAGGGTTCCCCATCAATTGTCTGATGGAACAGTTCAAAAAATACCAGTAGCTGTGACTCAAGCTACGCCTATCGGAAACCAATATGCTCGGAATTTCCTAGAAGGGTAAGGAGATCCATTGCCATCCCCTAGTCGATGATTCCCTCAATTTCCTTTAAAGGACTCAAGTCCCCGAGTTAACACAAGCTTGAAGTAAATCTATACAACAGGTTGCTAAACTCGCATAACTTCTAGCACGCAAGTCAGAGTTGCTTGGTATCTCCCATTCTGGAAAGGTAAGGCCCTAGTTTACAACTCTCCAGCTGACTACTTCCTCAAATTCAATCATCTTGACCTCCAATAACCCTCATATACTCTTAGTAGAATGTTCCTTCTCGCACTTGCTGCACTTGTCCGATATCATAGGAGTTTACTTAGTTATCGGAATTTCTCGATTTCGGGTCCTATGGGAAGGTGGGATTGTTTACTTTAACTTCCTAGTTGGACCCGTCCTCAGATTCAATTCTTAAGGTCCTCAAAGATACCCATTTCCGTCGGGTGCACAACAGGGTAAAAGTTGATTTATCTAGCAAACATTTTCTTGACAAGGCCAAATCTATCGCACTTTGGAAAGTCATAGCTTCCAACCTACAACCTGGAATTACAAAATCCCAATTGGGTTAGAGAGCTATGATTCCCTACTGCAATTCTCTAGTTGGTTAGTCGCGCAAACTCTAAACAGATAAGTCCAGAAATATCTATCCCCACGAACTAGACAACTCGTACTAGGCTGAACGTATCATACTTTAAAATTCAATAATAAATCAACCCTAAGTCCAATGCTCCTGAAATTTGAGATTCTCTATCTAAACATATACCATTTCATTGTATCCAAAATTCAAATTTAGATTCACTTCACACAATGATCTACGACTCCTCAAACATTGCTAGATCTTCAGCTGTTCTTTTCCAGCAGGGTGTTTACTGCCCCTCACTAATTACTTTTGAAACCTCATCAAATGACCTCTAAAAATTCTAAAATTTGAGATTCATCAAATGGACTCATACCCCAAGCTACTCCCAAAATTTCATAGAAAAATAATAAATGTACACATTTTTATGGCTTTTTGAACTTCAGCCCAAAACACAGTCAGCTTCAGCCGACACCTTCAGATCAGTCGCATTCTACAATTTTTTCGGGGCATCAAACGACCTCGGAAAATTACGAAATTTAATAATATAGTTTTAGACACATATAAGAGTGTCCAAAAAAATTCTCAGCTCAAAATACCCTGTCTTTTCCGAGATACAAAATCGGAAATACACACGAAATTCCTCACAGCCAGCAGCTATTCTGGCTGCTCACTGTTCGGACTTGGACCCGCTGTTTGAGCTACTAAAACGCGTCCAAATATTATGAAAAAAATCATGGATACCCTACACACATAGAAGAACAACTTCCTAAAATTTTAGCTCAAGTTCCCAAACTGTTTGGGCGTAAGAAATTTTCCAACATACCCTCACAATTATGCTACTTAACAAAACTCAAAAGAGTTATTCTTTTACCATACAATTTATCTTTACCTAGCACTTCTCATACTCAACCATTGCAATAAAATCATAGCTACCACTACTACACATCCATTCATACCAAAACAAAATAAATACCCAAGAGTTTAAGAGATCACCCACATGAAGTTTTGCAAAATCTCCTTGTAGCTTGGCTCTTGCTTGCTTGCCTTTACTCCTTGTACTTGTATAGCTTGGCCTACACCCTCTCCTACACTTCTTCTTCTCCTTCTCTACTACTCCTTCTATTCTAATAGACTTCTCCCTTTTCCTTACATATATTTTTTTTGAACAAGGAGGAATGGAGAAGGCTTAGGAGGAGAATGAATGGAGTTTGGAAAAATGGAGTGAGGTAAGAATGGGAGGGGTTTAAATGGGCCGGAATTGGAGGGTGGGTGTGGGGTGGAGTGTGGTGAGGTGTAGGGTTGAGATGGAGGGTGGGATGGGTGAAGGGATGAAGGGTGGGATGGGTGCCAACACATCAAGCTAGAAGCTTCTTGGAAACTTCCTTGAAGCTCCTAGGAAATTTCCTATCCTAAAGGTCAACATACACATGGTGATTTAATTCCACCATTGGATCTTATCAAGATCTAAGCCATGATGTGATGCTAGGGTTCCTAACCCTAGGTTAGGTCAAGGAACCCTAGGTCACCATACCCCGATTCTAACTCTAGTGCACAATCTCGATCCACATTCAATCCAAGTACTAGCTTTAATTGAAAGTAACCAATATATTAAAATCTATAAAAATATAGGTTTTTGTAGAAATTATAGCTTTCTCCCGACAATTGTCTGGTCGAAACAATCGGGACAAAACCACAGTTTAATTGAGAGGATATCCCAAGTTTACCTCATTGGGTTCAGAACAGCTCGTATGTCTGAAATCTCTCAATTTAACTAGTGATAATTTCTAGGAAAAATATATAATCGTGTGCAATACTCAGACATGCACGGATTACAGTGCAAAAATAGCCATATGCTATTTTGCGGGGTATTACAGTTATCCATAGAATAATATTACACAGAATATTATTCATATAGTGAGAATATACCTATATATCCAACAAAACTAACAATTGTCTCCGAGTATATACATGGGAGCTAGTTAGGGAAAATTAAAGAAAATTATGCAAAAGGAATTGCGCAACATTTCCAAACTAAAATGTAATAAGGTACAACAAATTACGAAATAGGTGCAAAAATTTACATTATAAGAGATTTAGACCTACCGGTCAATAACATCACAATACATAAGCTCTAAAGAGGTTTAGATCTAGTGATCCATAACATCACAATACATATTTCCAGCAACGATATTTGTTCATCAGAAAATATTAAGATGTCCTAGTGAACTATTCACCAAATCTCGAGTAGCTTCTTTTCTTTCACCCAAAAAATAAAAGACTCGATGTTGGTGTTGAAAGTTGTTTGTTGAATCTTGATAAGTTTGTTTGATAAGCTCCACTCCCTCCAAAAGTTGTCTGTGAACATTGAAAAAATGAAACAGAGGGAGGAGTCACTCAAGATAGGTAATGTTTATGAATGGTAAGAGTGTAACAATTTGAAAGTAAGATTATATATACAAGTAAGTTTCACGTGCGATGCACGTTTTAATAAAGACTTTGATTTAAACGTGTGATATACGTATGTCGGTAGTAATTAGCACGCACAATGAATGTCTTAATTTTAAAAAAATATATGGAGTTGAACGAGCGATACTCTTAAGTTTTAAACGATGTTAAAGAAAAAATTTTGATTTGCACGTGTGATGCATGTGTTAATAAATAGAGTTGAAGTTGTACATGTGGTGCCGGTGTTTGTTTAATGAGAAAGTGGTGTTTTATTTGAACAAGTTGTAGTTAAACGAGTGACACACGTAATTCCAAAAAAAATTAAATAAAAACTTTGAAAACATTGATTTACACATGCAATGTATGTGTTAATAAATAGAGATAAATCGAGATGGAGGTGAACGTGCGACGCACGTACTTGAATGGTGAAAAAAATATTTAAGAAATGTTTGTTTGTTTGAAAAGTTTGAAAAGTATGATTTGCACGTGTGATACGCGTGTTAATAAATGGAGATTGGGGTGTGCGTGCGACGCACGGGTTTGTTTGGTGACAAGAAAATAATAAAAAATTGTTTATTTGTTTGAACCCCAACTCTCTCTCTCTCTCTCTCTCTCTCTCTCTCTCTTTCTCTCTCTCTCTCTCTCTCTCTCTCTATATATATATATATATAATAAAACACAAAGAAAGCTATCAAGTGGCTCTCCTTCAATCCCCACCAAAATCAAAGGCCCAGATCTAACCTCACAAAACACATCCCCCCCCCCCCAAAAGTTTCCCCCAAAACTCAAATTCAAATCTCCCAAACCCAAAACAACTCCTTTATTTATTTATCTCTCTCTCTCAAATTCAAATCATCTCTCTCTCATATTCAAAAAATTAAAATTTTTTTTTTAAATTTAAAGTTTGAAATTTTGAAATTTTAAAATTTTGAAAATCTCAAAGTAAATCTAAATTCAAATTCAATGTCGAACCCCAATCAAGAGGTTGTTGCTGATATCTGATCCGCTGTTGATTCCATATTGGTGACTCCCCTCCACTAAATCGAGCGCGAATATCAAGCGACTCCCCTCCACCGAATCGAGAGCCTCTATATGCGATGCGATGAATCTAATTTAATCTCATTAACCGAATTCTCATTTTAATTTTTAATTTTGTGTGCAGGGGATTACATTGTTTTTGCTGACTCGAATTTTGTTTGTACATGGGATCTAGGTTCAGAGAGGTATGATTGTTTTATTTTTTGGTTTAAAAAATTTTAATTTGGTGATTTATCTGATGAGTTTTTTATTGTTTTTTATTTAAGGTGTACGCAAATGAGAAATTATTATTTGGTGGCCTCAATTTGAGCTTCCAAACCATAGCAGGACAGGTAAGCTGACCAATAACCTAAAATAACTTGGCAAATATACAACATTAATTTCTTTACTACAAGAAAAAAAACTATCGTGAAGTGTTCCCTTTAGTGGTTATTAGAAACCATGGATAATTTAACATATAAGAACTTTTAGTGTATGTTTTGATATATAGGATTAGGATGACTGGAGTTTACCAGTGAAGGGTGCAAACTTTCCACTCAAGAAAGACAGCTAAAGTAATTTTGTTATTTATCCTTTTTTTTATAAAGGTGCAATAGGGAGACAAAGTGGAGATAAAAGAAATGATTAGCTTGGATTAGAGTTTTGAGAACTTTATGTATTTCATTTTGGTTGAAATAATAATAAGAGATATTTTAATTGCAAACTAAGTCTCAGACAAAAAATATTTAGATTATTGGTATTGTAGATACCTTCACACCTGCACTTGCGTTACCATTGTATTTAGACATGCTCATAGTGGTTATGGGATTAGAGTAAGCTCTATAAAACCTATATGATAATGTCCTTGTATAATGATTACAAGTATCTAAAAGTGATGCTGAAGTTTTAAAAAAAAAACTTTATGCAGTATTTCTAACAAACTATATGCATTCCAGGTCAGTTCAAGCTAATGATCAAGAAGGCGATGGTTGAGCTTAAAGGTAGATATACTGCTTCCTCATATAATATGTTTGCTACTTCAATTAATTTGCTGGACCTCCAAAACTATTTTATATAATCAAACTAGGTGTACCGTTCCGAAGACGTGTTGTAGGCACGTGTCAACGGGCAAACCTAGTATATATATAAAATAAAATACAAAGAAAGCTATCAAGTGGTTCTCATTTAATCCCCTCAAAATCAAACGCCCAAATCTAACCTCACAAAACATATTTTCCCTCCAAAATTTCAAACCCCAAAACTCAAATTCAAATTCCCAGAAAAAAAAAAAACAAGTCATTTATTTATTTAATTATTTCTCTCTCTCTATCTCTCTTTCTCACTCTCTCATTCTCTCTCTTCATTTACTTAGAAATTCAGATTTTCAGACTTCAGGTTTGTAAATTTTCAGAATTTTTTTTTATTGTTCATGTTACATTGAAAATAGCAATTATCTCTTCAATAGTTAAATTTCATCATTTTACACACCTTCAAAGTTCTAAGTTGGATTTTATACCCTCATTTATAATTATTTTTCAACATATACTAATGGAAACATGGACTTTTATTTACAATTAATTATTGTCATACTATTCAAACTTGAGCTACATAATTGTTGCTTTACTGTTTACATGGTTTTTTATATGCTGTATCGTTTCGAACATGTGCCGTAGGCACGTGCCCACGGGCAAATCTAGTACATATATATATCTCGTTTGTATAGAATCAAAGATAGCTAGTTCCTGCAGGAAATTAACATGTAGCAAACATATGCTTAATTGAATCTTGTATGAATCTTGCATATGCTAAAAAGAATTCTGTACACTGAAAGAACACAGGAAACACACAATAGATAAAATCAGAAAATAGATCTACAAAACAAAATCTATAGACAATGCACAAAATGCTGCTATGGATCAGTGTAAGATAGAAAGCAACAACAATCAAGTAGTAGTACGACCGAAACATAAATTTAAGATACATCAAGTAAACTTTTGAAAAGGCGAACTCTGAACTACGATAACAACTCTGAACTTTCCCTCCCCAGATCCGGCGATCTCTTTCATTTTGCCTCTCCCCCGCCTTCATTAACCTTGCTCAGTGTGTCCTTCTCTCCAAACCCTTTTCTTCCTGTGGTTTTTTGGCGTTTATTTCTCCCCCGTCTCCCTTTCCTTTATCTTCGGTCCCACGTGTTTGCTCGACAGCCCTTTCTGGAGCGCTTCTCCCAGCGTGCCCTTCCGGCGCCTATTGCCCTTGCATCGTTTGGCATCCGCTACCACAGGGCTAGGCTGTTTCCTTCAACTCCCTCTGGCTGGCGATTTCGTCCCTTTCGTGCTTCCTCTCGTGCTGCTCCCCTGGCTTGGCTCCCCCCTGGCACTTTCGGAGCCGATTCCCTTTGCCAGTCACTGTAAGTATTTCACTTAGCCATTTTTTCCGTTTATCATTTTGATTGTTTTGTTCGTCATTTTTTTATTGGTGTTTTCGTTTTCTTTTCCCTTTCTTCTTTTCCTTCCGCGGTGTAGCGAATTGCCACTGTCTGGCTCGGTATTCTCACCGTTTATCGCTATAATGCTCTTCGCTTTCTTTGAGGTGGATCTTTATCCCCTTCTTGTTTCTATTCTATTCGGCTGCTTTTCTTCGCTTTTGGTGAAGATCGCCGACTCTCTCTTACCCCTTTCTCTATTGGGAGGCTCTTTCCCCATCTGCCTCTAATCTCCCATATTCTTAGCCAATTAACTGTTGCATTTTGATCGAAGTCGATCAGGCCCCTATCGATCTTTCTCATCGTCCCTTGCTCGCTGCGCCTGGTCGTGCGCAGCCGCCATTACCTTAATTCTCCATTGCTGCTCTTTCTTGGGCCTATAACTGTTCTGGCCCAGCTCGAGGCCCATGGAACGCTCATGGGTCGAGGTAGTTAATAAAAAGGCATTTAAAAAAAGCTTAATAGTTGAGCCTCACCTTAAAGGTCCAGCATTGCACCTTCCTCATGGGCCGTATTCCTATCGGCCCTTCAAGCCACTTTCCTCGAAGCTTCCGAGGCTTCATCATCAACTCCCCTCCCGCCCTTTCCAATCCCCTACCAACTCTTTGTCTTCTCCTCTCCCTGCTTATCCCCTCCGCTCTCTTCCCTCTTGCTTCCAGTGTCTTCAAACTGGGCATTTGAAGCAAGATTGCTCTTTCAAGATGAAATGTCTGTTTTGCCTCAAATCAGGCCATGCACGTCAGCAATGCTTCACCCTTCAGAAGCTGTTGGGCCTCACCCTTGGAGCGCCTATCTCCGAGCCGGTTCTAGCTGCGCTAGACTTCCCTGCCCTGCAGCGCAAATTGGAAGAGGAGAAGGTAGCCAAACCCAAAAAATTGAAAAGGAATTCTCGGTCTCCTCTGCTCCCTATTCCTCCGATTGCATAGCGTATCGCAACTAGTGCACCCCCCTCTCCCCACCTCTCTCAACATCGCGAGTTTCTTCCGCCAAACCGTCAGTCACTCTAGTTTTCATTCCATCTACAGATCTGACCGACCGACTAAAGTACTTCGATACTTACGGTGCTATTTCTTTCTGTGGAGGCTCCATTCCTCACTTCACCTTAAATTCACGGCTTTGTAGCTCTTGCAATGTCAAAGATTGGGAATGGATCCGCAGTGCTTGCTCCAACGGGGATGTGGTTATTAGATGTCCATCGCCCAAAATCCTCGACGAGTTGATTCATCGTTTGTCTATCTCTATCGGTTCAATTTCACTGTCCATCCGCAAATGGGTGGATTGTTACCCCCCCGCTCGAGAGAGCTCAGCTGAAACCATCAGGGTTTCTCTTCTTGGCCTTCCCCCATTCTGTAGCTCCTTACGAACGGTGGGAGAGATGTCTACGTGCATAGGAGATATCGTTAGTATCTCTTCTTCCTCGAAGCTAGCATCAGGTACTCTCCAAATTGAAGCGATCTTTCGCTGCCCTAAGCTTTCCGAAAGAATTCAAGCCTACTGCCTCAAGGATGGCTCTTCAGCTTTCACTGTTTCTGTGCAATACCACGAATCAGTCACTTTGCCCGACTCTCAGCCACCGCCTCAAAAGGTTCTCCCTACATCCATCCCTCCCTCATCTTCTACATCATCTCCTTTTCATCCTGGCTCCTATCCCATGTCTAAAGCAGAATCGTCGGCTTTGAAGGGCTCTCTAAAACCATCGTCGAGGAAGAAATTTCCAACGCATTCTCGGTCTTTTTCCGCCTTTGGCCACCCCAAGATTTCTCCTTCAAAAGCTTCCAACCTTGTATGGATCAATCCAGATATTTCTACTCTCCAAGCCGGGAAGGGTGCAGCTCCTACCGGCTCCTCATCAGCTGGCCTCCCGCCCACCCATCCTCCTACTTCCCTAACGCAAGCTGATCCTGTTATTAAATCCACCATCCCCCTCCACCCGCTTCGGGATCGGCTTGGCCTGCGTGGGAAGTGAATCCCTCCTTCACGTCTGACTGGGACAAGTTTCAAAAGAGTGCTCAATTCCCTACTGTGTCTGACTCGATGACCAACCTTCCTCCCATCAAAGGTGGCAAAGTCGTAGTTTCTAAGGATGAAGGTTGGATCGAGCAAGACAATTTACTGGGAGAAGAGGAAGCCGAACTGTAATTACAACAAACCCCCAATCAGGTAACCGCTTACTTGTTCTCCAGTAATTCTATTTTTAGTGAATTTAATTTCTATCCTTGCTGTAAGTTTCTGTTTGAGTTACTTTGCTCCTCGTCCTCCTATCCTTGGAGGATTACCCTCTCTCTTTCTCAAGGGCTCAAATTTATTCTATGGTCCTCTCCTGACCTGGTGTCTCAGAGAGAGGCTCAATCGAAATTCTCGCTGAGAGTTTTAGATCGATCCCACATCCACGGCTCCTTTCCTCCAAGGCGGGAGCTGTGCATTTCTACCTCTAGCTCCTCTAAGCATCTTTCGGAATTTCATTCTCCGATTATCGACTCTGTCGATAGGCATTCCTCCTCCCCTCCGTCCAAGGATTTTAGGAGCTCCACCTCGGGACTTGCTTCCCAGGATAGGTTGCCTAATCGTGTCCGTCGGACTAGTGCTCGTCTCAGGTCTAAAGGTCCTGGGTGGGGTTCCCCATTAGTTTATGGTCAGCCACCCAGCCTTAATGCCTCCGTCCAACCTTTAGGATCCATTTTTTCCCCTTAATTTGATGTCCTTTCCAATGGTGAGATGATTTCCCTCTCCCACGAAATGGGATTCCGTTTAGGCTCAGATTATTCGTCTGTGCTCAACACCATCAGGCAAAAGGAACGTTTTAGAGTTCAAGAGTATAACGATTGTTATGATTAGCATTTCTTGAAACATTAGGGGCCTTAACTGCCCCAGTAAAAAAAGGGCTATTTACGACATAATCTCTTCTTCCCATTGTGATATGATCTCCATTCAAGAATCGAAAATCAATTCGCCTTGCCTCTTCACCTATCGCGCTATCGGAGGTTCCATTATCTCTAAATGGATATCGTTAGACGCGATAGGCTCTAGAGGCGGTATCATTTTTGGATTCAAGGAATCGGTTTTCTCTCTAGTTGCGGTTGTCCGCCTCAATTTCTTCCTCATTGTTCAACTGCACTGGACGACCCTCAACTGCACAATTTCAGTGATCTCTGTTTATGGTCCCTCTACGCCCGATAGACGTCCACTATTCTGGAACGAATTTCTTTCTCTACAAGTCTACACAGATGGTCTTTGTTTCTTCTGTAGGGACTTTAACGTCACTAGATTTGCTTCAGAAAGATCTTCTTCGTCGCACTCTGACAGGCAATCGATCAGCTTTAACAATTGCATCCGTCAATTGCAGCTGACAGATCTCCTCTTGAACGGTCGAGTGTTCACTTGGTCTAACTTACGTCTAATTCCCTCGATGGCCAAACTCGACCGTTTCCTTGTTTCGCTGAACTGGATCTCCCAATTACACAACTCTTTCCCTAAGGCGCTTCCCAATCCTTCTTCTGATCACACCCCTATTGCTTTCTACTCTCACTTCCCCTTTGTTCATCACCACAAGTTTAGATTTGAAAAATTCTAGTTACAAGACCAACTGTTTGTTAATCTCGTTCGAGAATGTCTTTCCACCGTCTCAGGTTCTTCTGGGCTTGGCAATATCCTTCTAAAACTTCACACTATTAAGTTCGGTTGCAAAATTTGGCGTCGAGAAAGACAGCACAACACCAATTTTCTCATAAACCTCCTTTTAGCTTCTATTGAATCCATTGATAGGATGGAGGAACAGGGTCCGTTAACTGACTCCCTGTGTTCTGAAAGACTATCGTGCAAGCTTGATTATTCCTCCATTCTCCTTCAAGACCATATTAAATGGGCCCAAAGAGCCAAGAGCAAATGGTTAAAAGAAGGGGACGGCAACACCGCCTTCTTCCACAACTTTGCTTCGTATCGCCAACGCTGTAACAGGATCTCTTCGATCGTTCATAATGGCCGCGATCTATCTTCCGACCATGAGATTCATGGTGCCTTCCTTTCCTTTTATAAGAATCTTATTGGAACCCCCAAATTGCCCTCTATTGGACTTGATTGGGACCGCCTTTACGGGTTTCAATCCCAGGATATATCTTCTCTAGAGGTTCCTTTCTCATTGGATGAGATCAAATCTGCGGTCTTCACCCTAAAAAGTGACTCCGCACCCGGGCCGGATGGTTTCCCAGCTTTCTTCTTTCAGAAATTTTGGCATTTGCTTAAAGATGATCTTTTCCGATTGTTTTCTGACCTACATCAAGGATCCTTCTCCTTTGATCGTATTAACTACGCTCATATAGTTCTCATTCCAAAATTGTTGGGGGCACATTTCGTGTCCCAATTCCGGCCAATCAGCCTAATCAATACCACTTTCAAAATCATCATGAAAGTTCTTGCAGCTAGACTCGGCACGGTTTTATCCCCCCTTATTGACCCGGCTCAATCGAGTTTCATCAGAGACCGATTCATCCTAGACAGCATTGCGTCAGCCCAGGAAATCATCTCTCATTGTCACCGTTCCAACTCTGAGGGCATTCTCCTCAAACTTAACTTCCAAAAGGCTTACGATAATGTTAGCTGGGACTTTTTGATTGATATCCTGATTCATCAGGGATTTGGTCCCAGGTGGATCGCATGGATTAAATCCAGCCTATTCTCTGGTACTTCTTCTACCATCATTAATGGCAAGGAGGGTCACAAATTCAAAATCCATTGTGGCCTCTGACAAGGTGATCCGCTTTCTTCACTCTTATTCTCCCTCGTTGCAAATGTCTTTAGTAAACTTCTGCGCAATGCTTGGGAAGCGCAGGTCATTCAGGGGTTAGGTTGCTCCAACCAATTTAATGGAGTTCTTAACCTCCAGTATGCGGATGACACGATCATTTTTGTCGAACCAAATCCTCACTCCCTTTCTAACCTCAAACTGCTCCTTTATTGCTTTGAGCTTGCATCGGGTCTCTCGATCAACTTCCAGAAATATTCGGTCCTCTGGTTGGGTGGCTCCCCCAACCGGCAGATCGAAGTATCCAACTTCTTCAATTGCCCGGTGGCATCCTTCCCCATTACCTATTTGGGCATTCCCCTAAGATGGGGTAAACTGCATATCTGACTGGATGCCGATGCTGGATAAAGTTGAATCCAGGCTCAGTATTTGGTCTGGAAAACTTCTTTCCAGCGGAGGACGCCTTATTCTCCTTAACTCGGTGCTATCTTCTATTCCGCTATTCATGATGTCCTTCTATTTTCTCCCATCTTGGGTTATCAAGAGGATGGACCAAATTAGAAGCAACTTTTTTTTGTCAGGATCCTCCTCTTTCAAACCCGGTTCGCATCTTTGCAACTGGGAATTAGTCTGCTCATCCAAATCTGCTGGGGGTCTCGGGGTATTAAACCTCAGGCACCACAACATCGCTTTATTGGGTAAATGGCTTTGGAGATTCTTAAATTTCGAGCATCTTCCGTGGATCCAAAGCATTAAATCTTACTGCTCCCCCGCCCACCATTGGTGGGACCTCTCCCTGCCTATTCATCGCAACACCTCTCCTTTCTTGAAGGGCATTTGGAAAGCAGTCCCAGCTTTCTTTGCGGAATCTTCCACGATTGCCGAGTGGGTTCTAGAACCAGATTCTGGACAGACCTTTAGATCGGTAACACTAAGCTTGCTTCTTCCTTTCCTCTCCTCTAGTCAATCTGCTTTATTTCTTATGGCTACCGTTGAAGACTCATTCACTTTCCAGAACTCCCACAGACTCTGGTTCATTCCGCTTTCGGACAACCTTCCGTCATATGGCGGACCTCAGTTAAGCAACCTCCTATCCTCCCTCAACGACTTCGAGGGGCGCCCTACGGATGGTTACTCTTGGCGATGGAATTCGGCGGGAGCTTTCTCAGTCAAATCCTTTTATCAATTTCTGAACCTTCGAGGAGTCCTCTCACCTTTTGCCAAAGTCATTTGGAACTCATGCGCCCCGCTTAAGGTTAAAATCACATCCTGGCTCGCTTTTAACAATAAACTTCTTACCGTTGAGATCCTCAACAAAAGAAATTTAGCCTGGGGGCAATTGTGCCCTCTCTGCTCGACCTCCTTCGAGGACGCTGATCACCTGTTTGTAGGTTGTGATTTCATTCGTCCCCTATGGAAAATTTGCTCGTTAGCCTGGGAAATCAATCCTTTGCCTTCCAACCTCGCTTCGGTGTATTCGTCTCTTCCTCTGAACTATAAGTATCACAAATCCTGGTTTCTTTCGATGCATATCATTATTTGGATCACGTGGAAGGAAAGGAATAATAGAATTTTCAGGCAACGCGAGTACCCAATATCTTCTCTTATTGAAGAATCGTTATATCTGTTTAATTTCTGGTCTTCGTCACTGTCCCCCGTAGCGAAAGAATCCCTCTACTGTCATAGATTATCAAAATCTCACATCTGCCTTACCAATCTTAATGCTATTTAACTGAGGTTTCCTTCGATGTAGCTCTGGCTAGCATTGTGTTAGGCTGTTATTCATCTTTTTGATATTTCTTTTATGTATGGTATTGTCCTTATGCATTGCTTTCTTTATCAGGTCTGATGCTATCAGGCCTTTGTTGATGATCAGGCGACTTTTGTGTCAGGCTGTTTTTCGGGCCTGTTTTTGTTTTTTCCCCGAACCTTTCAGGATTGGGGCACTGGCTATGCAGGATTCTCTTGCGCTTGGTTTGCCCCCCTTTTTTTGCAGGGTTGGCTGCATATTGAAGCGCAGCGGGGCTTCTCTTTGGTTTCCCCCGCTGTGTTTCCCTTTCCGTTGGGTTGCCGCGCTGTGGCCATCTCTTTTCCTGCTTTGCTACTTTGATGTATGTGGCATACTGTATATTTTTTGGTGGTGGTTTGTCTGGACCTGGTTCCGATGATGCTATTTTCCTACGTTTGTAGTTTTCTGTGATGTTCTTTGCATTTGCTTTTTATCGCGTTGTTTACTTTCTGTTGCGTTACTTTTCCTATGTGAGAGAGTAGTGGTCCTATTTGCTACTACTCCATGGTTTTTGTATGCTTTCTGGTGGTATCTTTGAGGCCGGCCTTGAATGGGCACGGTTTTGTGGCTGGTTGTATCATGCCTCTCCTTGTTTCCTTTGGTTTGTGAGCTCGGTTATTGCAGTTTTACCTTCTGGACCAGTTCTGTACCTGGTTCTCGAGCAAGCAGCTCTGGACCTTTCGCTATCACCTTCTCCTTTGCAGCCCGGCAGTTGTGTGAGCTCGCTCCGGCCTTCAGCATGACCATTTCATCATTTTTCCACTGTTTGGTGCGCTCGATGGCCCTCCATTACACTGGAAGAGAGTTTTCCACTTGGATCGATGTCTCTGGTATCGCTCTTATTCTCGCCTTCGATCGGGATCAGCTACTGGGTCTCTCCGGATCTCTTTCTTTGTTTGTATGTATGCTGTTTTTCTTTGCTGCTCTAGTGATCTTTTGTTCGGTTTTACTGCTTGTAAAGCTATTGAATGTATATTTGTTTATTATCAATATATTTTTTTGATATGGCTGGAGCCGTAAGGCTCTATCCGATTCATATAAAAAAAAACAATCAAGTAGTACAGTATCTCTAAAATAGCCTGGTTAGATACAGCGCACAATAAGTAATTATTATTCTGCATCATAAGTGAATGTATAAAAGGTGGATAGCTAGTTACAAAAATAACATAAATAATACTGTAGAAATATGTAGAAATTAAATTCACTCTAGAATGATTGTCATCCTAGAAATTACTATTTGAAAAAGTATAGCTTGACATCCTACCCTTATAATTTTTCCTTTAAACCTAAGATTATCAAGTGCAGAGTACTATGAAAAAGTAAAAGTAATTTTTTTTGTATTCGATTAAGATAGACATGAAGCACATATATGTAGTTTAATGATGAGTGCATGCAGGCTCCATTTTGCATGCTACAACATGATGTGTGGAAGAAATGTTATGCATATCCAAAATTGCGAAGGAAATTCTACTGCATGCTGTAAAAAATGATACACATGAGAATTTTGTAATTTGGTAATTATAAGAGAATTTTATAGCTGCATGTAGAAGCTTGTGAAAGTACTAATGTATAAATATGACTAAATAAGGCATCCATAGTGATTGTTTTGTCTGGATGGCCAATTTAAAAGGTCTTCAAATATGACTAAATAAGGCATCCAAAAAAATAATTATTCACGAGAAAGATCATCTCAAATGAGTAGGATGCATGCAATTATACAGGATAGAACTTGACTGAGAGAAATCAGGTAAAAATATTGTGAACTCTAAATTTACTTAGATCAAACAAACTAAGAGGGCAAAATCCTCTAATTTTATAAGCAATCAACATGTGATGTAGGTTCAACAAATTACCAACATTATTAGCAAGGCTGGCCCTATAGTAGAGGAGAGAGAGGCGGCCACCTCGGACCCCCAAATTTTGTGCATTTTTAAGGGCACCCCAATTTTTTTAAAAAAATCTATATATTACGTATTTTGCGTGTGCTCCTAATTACAATTTGTGCTTTTTTAGGGCCCCCCAAATTATTTTTTTGGACCTTGTTTTAAAATTACAGTTATTAATGAGTCAACTCACAGACTAAGAAATTGAAGGAGAAGGTGATCACCGGATCATTAATGGATTCGAGTTATCCAACCGGATCACTCCAACCCGCTCCCCATGGTAGAAATGTGTCTTGAGTACTCGTGGTTCAGATTAGAAGAAGGTAAGATGAAACACGGAGGTCGAAGCATCGAAGAGAGTAGAAGAAAATATAGCAGCAATAGTGCAGGCATAGTTGCAGTCGACCGCACCCCCGACCGCTCACCCGACCGCAGTTCCATAGGATTTGGCTGAGAGGATGACGGTGGACCGGTCTTGTTGGACGGTCGACTGACCGCGGCGCTGTGTTCGTTTTGGGCCTTGATTTGTTAGGTCGTTTCAGCCCAATCTTCAACTCCAAATTAGAACGTACGGCTCCTATTCAGTTACTTCTCCTACAGGTTATATCGGACGACTGAGAATCAAAATTAGACCTAGGTTTCTCTCTATTCTTCTATATATATTGTAAACTCCTTCAATATGAGAGTAGAATACTTCATAAATTATTTTCTCCAATGTAAAGAGAGGCTCAAGAGAGAGATAGTTCTTGGTGAGTGAATTTAATTCTTGTATTGAGTGAATCAGTAACTCCTTGTAATCTCTTCTAGTTGAATATCAGATCTCCCTATATTTTCCTCCGGATTAAGCAGAAGCTAACCGGGATAAATCATCGTTGTGTTTGTGTTGGATTTGTGGATCTACTTGCTTACTCTATTGATTTTCTCATCTACTTCGACTTCCTCATTGCTCTATTTAGTTTGCTGCGACACGAGCGTTCGTTGACATCTCATTCCCAACACCCAAAACCCGATCCCTAAACCAAACAACATGCTTCCCATCTCCCTTAAATCTCTTTATCCTTAAATCCACTAAACTTCATTTCTTGCCTCCTCGGTCCTCCCAACCTCCATTTGAAACTCATCTCTAACTCCATCACCATCGACGTGGTCTCCATTTAAAACTCATCTCAAACCTCCATAAAGACCGAACCCGACTTCAAACTTCAAACCCGAGCCTTTGCTTTATAGCTGCTGCCACTATTGTCACTACAAAGGAAAAGGTCATCCCCGGCACTTTTTTTGGGCTTCTCCAGCATTTATAAACGCCGGGGAATAACCTACCGGCGTTTGGAAAAACGCCACAACAAGCGTCGGGGCAGCACGTGTCGGGGATTGTTTGGCGGCCTACACCGGCGCTTTTGAAAACGCCGGTGTTGGTGTAATATACCCCGGCGTTTGAAAAACGCTGGTATATACTTATTAAATTTTTTTTATTTATTATTTTTTCCTGGAAAAAGATACCCCGGCGTTAGGTACACATTTTTAATTAAAAAAAATTTGCACAAAAAAAAAATTTTAAAAATAAAAAAAAACTAAAAAAAATTAATGTGGCCATCATAGAAAGATTACAAAGATTTCCATGTTCATGAGTTCACGAAACGATAGTAAATAAACAAATCAAAATTACTACTACATAACTCAAAAGCAGCACTACAGAGGATAGATATCCCTGTTCCTGAGTTTCCTAAAGAAAATAAGCAAACCCAATACAACCCAAAACCTAAAATTACAACTATATGGCACAATACAACCCAAACCCTAAAATTAATAACCACCGATTACGTATTGCAGATTTCCTACTGCGTATCTCCAGGGCAGCGATTACTGCCATTGCCAACTTCATGTCAAAATTACAATTAAAACAAAAAAATATCAAATATTACCAAAATTGTAAGGTCGAATCTGGAATTTTCCAGTCCCCACTTGGAAAAGCAACACAACTGTCATCACATAAACATATAGATCAGTACTCAGTGAACCATCAAACGAATTTTTTCAATAGTTCCACAAACGGGCTTTTAGGAAGTAAAATATTAAAGAAGAAACATCAAGGTAAACTATTGAGAAACCTCTGCAACTATATATAGTATTTACTTTGCAATCATCAATTTCAAAAGTCAACCAGTAACAGGAGCAAATATTCCAGAAAAAATAGCTGACGGAGTTTCATTTGGTATGTGGAGTACATAAAACTTTCCTACAGTTGAAGGGCTTCTCTGTAGTTTTATCAAAATAAAATAAGTGAAGTGCTTTAGCTTTACTTCTCAACTATTAACCATTAAAATCAATTGCCAACCTCAACAGCGCATCTGCAAGGACCACTGCTTCATTGCTTGCTTCTGCAATCAAAGCTGGTGCCTAGTACATTACACAGAAGTCCTGTTAATTTCAGTATCTCAAACAACATCAAAGTCTGATGTGAATCACATAAAACTTGAATACGAACCCTAAACCTACCCAAACCAAATGCATGAAAATGAAAGATATTAGCCATAATGGCTAACAAACAAACAAATTAAAAAAAAAACAATTGACAAGCAACAGGGAACACTTACTGCCTGACCAATTTCAGACATCAAGGATGCAAGACCACCAATTGTTTTCTCATCCCTATTAGCCAGTGCTGGTTGGAGGAGTATTTCTTTAATATACTGTACTCGATATAGTAAAACTTGTGGCAAACCCTGTCAACATAGTTGCAGTTAGAATTCAAAAATGTGCAAAAGGCAGTTATTTAGTTTAACCTTAACCGGGGCTTTGTGCTCCCAATTGAGAGTCTTAGGGAACGAGAAGCAGATCACTTATAGATAAGAGAGTAAAATACAATATCTACAGTAGTGGTGTCCTCGCCTCTCTCCTTACTCCTAATTTACCCAGTATGGGACTAAACAAATAATAATTGAAATTCTTTTGTACAACACCCTAATATTCAATTCTCAACCTTATTTGATAAGAAAAGGCAATTGATGATTATGATGGTTGCCAGGACATACGTCAAAAAGGCATCTAAGTTACTAAATACATTATATTACTCCAATAGATAACATCGCATGTATCTGACAAATTAAGGATAAGAAAGGTAATGCTTGCATCAGGAAGAACTTCTTTTTCGGATATAAGGCATGTAGAACCAACCTCATGGTGACTAACAAGCTCGATTAAAACTTCAACAGCCACATCAAACGAAGATGAAACCTTCCTCCATTCAAAACAAATAATATGTATACTAGAATGAATAAAGTTACAAGATGGTATTAACAAATTTATCACAAAATAATAATATCATAGTTGGATAACACACCTGCATAGAGTTGAAGACAAAGTTCAGGAGTGGATGTGTCGGCAGAGAAGATGGAGGGACCTCTGAAAAGCATCCAGCTCGAACCTAAAGTGAAGCAAAATAATGACATATAAATAAGCAAAAAATGAACATTTGATGAATTAAGGCTATGCCTTGTAACAAGAAGTTAAAGCTTCATTTTATCTTTTTACTCACATCCCATATGGAACCAGAAGTCGCACTCAATTAAAACAGAGATACTTCAATAGGGGAACCAGGAATTGCTCAGCTTCTTTTGATACTCAGACCAAAGAATAAACAACAGTTCCATCTTCTTTTGCTCTGCTTTAGCAGCAGCACGACCTCGTAGAGTCTACAGAAACAAAATCTTATAATTAAATGAAGATGAATAATAAATAAGTGAAAAAAAACTGAACAGGGAGAGTGGAAATTCACCAAATCACGCCTGCGTTTCTCTGCAATTAGTTCGCGCTCCTGTTGCCGTAATCTTTCACTTTCTTCACGTGCCTTTTCTTCAGCCTTACTCATCATGTTTCAAATGAAGTAAAGAACACAGTAATTCAGAAACTAAAATTAAAAGTAAAATATTACAGCATCTGTAGTCGTTGAATGTAAAAATATGAATATATGGATAAATAGAAATAGAAATCGCATTGCTGCAGTCGTTTAAAGCTATATTTTAGCTATCTATATTAAAATAATAAGCGACGGCACATGAAGTGCCGTCTGAGAAAAAAAAATTAAAAAGAAATCAAAAATTTTGTGGGACGGCACTTGAAGTGCCGTTGGAGAGCGAAAATAAAAAATAATTTATTTTAAAGGAGGGACGGCACATGAAGCGCCGTCGGAGGAGGGAGGAAAAAAAAAAAATTCAAGCCAAAATGACGGACGGCACATGAAGTGCCGTCCAAGGGCTTTTTGATTTTTTTTTTTTGTGACATTTTCTACTTTTTCCGAAATTACAAAAACATTTCATTAATTACAAAAAAATTTCAAAAAATCACAAAAACAATTCAGAAATTGCAAAAAAAAATTAAAAATTGCAAAAACATTCTCACAAATTGCAAAAAAAAAATTTAAAAATACAAAACCCTCCGGACGGCACTTCAAGTGCCGTCCGAGGATTTGGGTTGAAAAAAAAAATTTTCAAAGGACGGCACATGAAGTGCCGTCCGAGGGTTTTAGGGGATTTTTTAATTGAAAAAAATTATAAAAAATCAAGCGACGGCACTTGAAGTGCCGTCACTCATATATGGATAAAAGCTATATGGATTCTCAAATATAGCAATCCACTGTAGCGATTTATCGATAATATGGATATATAGCAAACGACTGCAGCGGTTTTTTTAGCCAAATATCCATATTATCGATATATAGCAAACGACTACAGATGCTCTTAATGCCATAACATTACAACTGTGGTATTAAATATCAGCCAAGACCAATACTACAAGTTCGTCTAGGTTTCCGGTGTAACCACATACACTATTAACTTGAAATACTTGACAACATTTGAAATCCTTATGGGAAATGTGAATTATTGGAAACTCAAACTCAAACAAACTCTCTTTGAGAAACTGATAATGAAACACATATTGGAAACTCAAACAAACCACATTGTCCACATAGGAAATTTCAGTGATGGGACCTATAAGCTAACAAGCTGCTCAAAACATCTACTTTAAAAAAATATGCATAAGAACCCAGTATTTGAAAGGGTAATTGTATCCACATACTGATATACATTGTGGATTGTATTAATACTATTGTGACTTTGAGGGCTATGCATCTTTGAAGGAGAAGTAAATAAAGTACACTTCAAAGTCATATGAATGTATTAGTAAATAATACAATATATTACCTGCCAAAAAGTGAAATTAGCGCTTATTGTTTGTTGCACAGTTTCATTTGATCATGTATCTGTGTTAAGCGGCAGAAAAGATACCCATTAGTATCTACTCATCAACTAGGCAAAGTAATATCAAAATGTTCATAAAGTGTTACCATGGATGATGCGGATTCTTTAGCTGACTGCAGATTAACTAATTAGCCACTTATTATGAAAAGAAGCCTCCTCTTTTGCCTGAAAATACATATAAAAGGCAGTTACATTAGTATGTGAATATTCAGGAAAGGATAACATCCACAAATTTTAATATTTTGAATTTACTTTAATTTCATTTTGATCAGGTGAGTATTCACATTATTATGCAGGTAACTTTTTCTTAAACTGATAAGAACATAGTTTTCAACATCAATCTTATATTAAGTAATATATACATGGCAGTTGATTTACACATTTCCCATAGGGATCTCACTGTCTTCTAAATAATTCACTTTTGAGTAAAAGAACAGCACAACTAGAACACCGGAACTAGAACCACTTCCAACCATGGATGATTTGGGAAAATTAATTTCTGATATAGCTTGAAAAATCAAGATCTCTTAATTATCGACAATTAGAACATTGAAGGGAACTTATCTAGAATGCTAATAATTAATCAATTGATATTATTAAACTAGAGAGATCTAAGACTATGAATGGTTGTCATCCAGTACTAGTTCTAAGTTAAATTGAAAAAATTAAATGATCAAATACACAAATTAACAAATACCACAAATCCTAATTATTCCACAACCCCAAACCCTAATCATTCTTCTCCCAATCAAATCTACAAATAAATTCATACTTAGGGTTTGAAAAAGGGAGGAAGATGATGGTGATCAGAGTGATGGCGCGGGAACATCAACGGGAACTGCAACGGCAACGACAACGGCCAGGTGGGGGCACGGTGGTTGAGGGCTAGGGTTTGTGTGTGCTAGGACGTGGTGGTCGGGGGCACGACATCGTGAGGGGGTGACGAAGGCTGGAGGTTGACGACGGCGGTGGAGAGGGGGTTGGGTTCGTGAGAGAGAGAGAAACAGAGAGAGAGAGAGAGGAAATGGGAAAAATTAAAGTGAAATTTGGGGGCTAGGGTTTATTTAAGTCTATTCCCCGGCATTTCTTAGAAAAACGCCGGGGTACATAATTATACCCCAGCGTTGTACACGAAATGCCAGGGTACATACGTCTTTTTCGATATCTTCATAAATTTTATATTCTACCCCGACGTTTTGGAAAAGCACCGGAGTAAAAATGCCGGAGAAGACTTAATTTATTGTAGTATGTTGCCGCACGTTATTGTTGTTGTTGATGTGGTTGTCGTGTAGTTGTCGGCGCCGACCACCTAGAAGAACCCCCTCATCGACCAACTAGTAGCTCTTTCTTTGCCAATTTTTTTTTTCTTTCATAATTTCTTCTTCACATTATGTGTAGGCACCCCACCTCGGCAGTTCGCATCAGGCCTCCATGAGCTCTGGGCCGACCCTGAATCCTAGTCAGGTTAGGATACTAATCTTGAATAAAAGTGAACATAATTTTGCTGTGGGTATAAGAGAATAAGGGAAAGGTATAAAGAGATAAGACGAAGATGCATGAGATGATAAAGGAGAGAGCAAGAGACAAAATAGCTGTGTAAATATCATAATTTAAACCCATTGTGAGGAGATTCAGATATGAAACCCAGGAACCCAATAATCCCATCTCCGTATACAAAATTCATTTTTTAAGTGACCTTTATATTGACTCCAACACACAGCCACACATATACCTTTTAATTTAACTAAATCCATATTTTATGTCTATCGTTCTAATAAAACGAAAGTACATAAACCTAATTTTAGATCTCTGTAACTAATTCTCATCACTTAGTAAATTATTGTATAATCTAATTATCTATAGTAACTATTCCTTTCATTTAAATATCCATTACAAACCTATCATCATCTTCAAGTGACCTAATTCACAGTAACCATCCAAATCATTCCTATTTATCCCCAACAATTACTACTCAAAAATTTTAAACTTTATTTGTAAAAACATTGACTCAATTGATGAAAGAGGCTCACGATAACTGAAGTCATCCCCTTGTAACCGCCATAGGGCAAAGAACTACTACGATTGACCTTCCTATCCTTGATTAAATAAAAACTAGTAATCTGCACGTGCGATGCACATGCTAATAAATTATTATTTTTTTCCTTTTTAAAGTAACTACTAAGACATAATCTGACATCGAACTGGGACATTCCTTTACTCATTACATACTCTTTACAAACTAACTCTAATGGCATCAACTTTTATTTTACATTAGTGGCATTTGTAAATAATTATATCGTAATTAAATTTAAATTTTGAGGGTATTATGATAACTAACAACAGTTGAGTAAATGAATGGTAATTATAACTCTCACTTAAAAATTAATGGTTGAGATTAGATGCATGGTTGGTTGTCTACAAATTATAAATTGTCTACAAATGACAACTCAACTCTTTCATTATAATATTAGAGACTAGTGTACCCTTGTGCAATATTGCACAAACTAATATAATATAAAATAATATGTAGTATAACCCGTACAATACTGCACATAATTTTTTTTGTAAAATAAGAAAATAATAAAACTTTTTTGAAAAAATTCATCTAATAAAATCTATATAAAAATGAAGATTCCAATTCCAATTCCAATTTGGATGGAGTAAGAGTGGAGAGTTATCTCCTACAAAATGAGAAAAATCTTAGACAAAAGTGGTTTAACATAATATATTGTATATATACCTAAATTATAATTATTTTTCAGAATTTCTGATTAAATTTATGTATTTAATAATAATATTTGAAATTTTAATTTAGTTTCCTAATTTTAAACCATTTTCTGTGATTTTTATTGATTTATCTAGCTGGCACGGTTTTTTGAGCGATTTGGATCGCCCATCGAGCCTATGCTCGCCCACTGAGTGGAATAAGGTGCTAGGATGATGTGGTAACGTGGCGTGACCTAAGACGTTGATCACATGATGAGCTCACCTGCTGAGTGAATTAGACATGCGTGATTAGGTGACGACGTGGCGCGATCGAGAACCTCGATTTTGCACGTCTTCGCGCATCTGGACGACCAGACGGTCGAAAATTAAGCGAAGGTGGTGGCGAGGTGTGTGCACATGTTAAGGTATATAATATACGGTTAAATTAAAAGAAGATAAAATAAGAAACCCTAAATCATAGGTAAAAGGGAGCGAGATTGTTTGACTCGACAATACCTTGCTCCTCTCGGTTGCACCTCTGAAGCCTTCGATGAGTCAATCCTACATGAAAACACATAAAAATACTCAGAACCAGTTCTAGGGTTTCAAGTTTGAAGCCTAGAAATTTGAGGTGAGAGAGAGAGAGAGAGAGAGAGAGATTCATACCTTGAGGCCATTGCTGGGCAATGAGGGAAAAATGGCTCGGTGATCTTGAGGGCGACGAGGGAAAAAAAGGTAATTTTGGAGAAATTTTGGGTGACGAAAACTTATTATTGGAAAGAGAGGGAATTAGGGCGTGGGAAATTTTGGGGCTGAGCTGTTGGAAAATAATCTATGTGGGCTCACATATGTGACTAAATGTATAATTGCTATTCTAAAGTCTAACCAAAATTAAAGTGATCTAATCAAGATTAAGTAATGGGTTAAAAGCATATAATTTAAAGTGTGATATAACATGTGTAGAGACCGTAAAGTAAATTTCTTATTTTGTGATGGGCAAAATTGGAAATCAATAATTATCAATTAGGGTTATGGTCCCCTATATATACGTATCTTCTTATTCCATCTGTCATCATATCAACAGAAGAATAGAGAGACGGCCTCTCATAGAAGTGCGTATCATATAGGAAGATCCAAACCCTCTGCGCAATCTCCATCAATGGCTTCAGGTTAGTGCTTCCGCTTTTATTATTTTTCTTCTTTTGATTCAGCAAAGATCTATAGTTTCATGATTTAAGATTTTATATTAAAGTACTTTTGCAACATGATTAAGATCTAGATTCATAGAAACATGTTTTAGGTTGTTATTAATATTTTATGTATGTTCTTAAGTGTATATAAAAATCCAACAATTGGTATCAGAGCTAGTCTTTGCTGAATTAATTTATGAAATTTAGGGTTTTTTGTTTAAAGAATTTTAGGGCTTCTTGTTTAAAGAAACTTAAGAAATTTAGGGTTTCTTTTGATCTTATTTTTCTTGGTATTTGATCTTCCTGTTTAAGAAATTCAATTAATGTTTTTAATTGATGAAGTAATTGGATCAATTGCTTCGGATCGGGATTATAAAAATAAAAAAAATAAAAAAAAGTTTCTAAACGGTAAGCATCAAATTATGGTTTTGAATCTTTTGTTTAAAACCTATTGTCCATTTTTCTTGCCCATCACATCTATGGCTTCAGATAATGTAAGTAGACACACAAATTTGATGTGATGTCTTATAAAATTGGTTTATAATGTTGAACTGCATGCATGGAGGGGAGGGTCCCACGGTCATGTGAGGCAGTTTTGCTGCCTTAAAATGTTGATAACCGTGGTTTTAGTTTTTTGATAATCAATGGTTTTAGATATGAACCAATCACAATCAGTGGCTTTAGATATGAATCATTAAGGATATGGTAAGGTGGAATGATCATGTTTTAGTTTATTTAAAGAATCATTAGTTAAAGAATCATTAGTTGAAGATATAAAGATTCTGCTTATAAATTTGGATGGAGGTGGGCCCGGTTGGATTTATTTGGATGGATGAGATCCAATTTTCATTTTGATATTCAACTAGGTGGGAATACATATAGTATAATAATAATTTTTGTGAGGTACAGCTTTAACCTACACTTCGGTTCTTTGAGTTCAGTAGGATTTAATACTCTGCTATTCCTTCTTTTTTTTTGTTATATATATATTTTTTGGTTAGGATTTTGATGTTATTCAATTATCTGTTATGGTTTTAATTAATTTGGATATTATCAAATCAGTAGATAGATATGGTTCAGTTATGGTTTTGTTATCTTTTTTAAATAGATATTATCATGACATTATCCATCTACAAATAAAGTAAAATTATGATTGTAACTACTGTTTCCCCGTATTTACATTTTATACTGTATTTTCCTCAATTGTACTCTCTCGTCTATTTGAGATCCTGTAATTTGTTCAGATTGAATAAAATCATTATTTTTGTTTCAACTCAAATTCTTGGTCCTTTTATCAAATTCATTCGTGTCCTATTTGTGTCCTTATTCATGAAGAATTTACCATTTCTTCTCATTTATATCTTTAATCTCCATTTTGATGCATTTTAACCATTTCTCCTGTTGGGCTCTTTTTGAAACGGATCCCAAAACCCGCAAACCCACAAACCCTATTATATAAACCCTACCCTAACCCTAATCTAACCCAAAATACTGTTATAACCTAATTACCCTGCCGCTAATCATCTTCTTCACCCCGACTCCTTCGTCTCCACCTTTTTCGTTCAACCAACCCAACTCCCGATCGCCTCTCCGTTCACCTCCGACCACCACCTACTCGACTTCCGCTCCTCGTCAACCCCACATCACCACCACCGCCTGCATCCACCACCATCAACAACGAACCCAGCTTCGAACCCAATTCTCGACCACCGCTCCAAACCATCGTCTTCATCCACCCAACCTCGCAACCCATCGCCTGTCACCGCCCCCATCGCCTCGTCAGCCCCTCGCCGCCTCGCCAACACCCCAACCCACTCCTCCGATCGCTCTCACCTCTGTTTCGAACCCACGAACAGAGGAGCACATCGCCGTCGCCTTCCGTCCACCCTCGCGTCTCCGCCGTGCCGCCGTCGCTGCGTCGCTTCCCGACGTAGTGCCACGTCGAAGAAACCCACCGTCGCCGCTCTCCCTCACGCTCAGTTCGTCGAAGAAGAAACGAACGAAGAAGAAGGCGGAAAAGGCGGGAGCGAATCTCAGCCATCAGATCGCGCCAAGATCCGCGCTAAGATCGCTGTTCGGTGTTCGTCCACACCAGATCCAGATCCGCTGCACGCTGTTCTGGCCTCAGATCCGCTGTTTCGAAAACGATCTGATTGGTCGACTTTGCTGTTCCCTGTTTTGGCCGCACCAGATCCAATCGCTACTCGCTGTTTTGGGCCGATCCTGTGTGCGGGAAAACTCGATCTCCGATCAATTTTTGCACGCGCTTTTCGAGGACATCTTTGGGGGTTTTTCTCCTCTAATTGCTTCAACAAGTGGAGTTCATCAACGTCATCTAAGGCAAGTATTCATCTTGTACATTTTATTGCTCTAGTACAAGTTTTCTTGAAAATACCACATGTAGTTAGATTGTGACTCCCTTTGAAATATCATTGTAAATCAAATTTGAACCTTCAAACCCACAAATCTAAGAGTCACAAAACTTCCTCGTATTAAATAACAATCAATTGGACTCTTTTATCCCCTTGAACACATGAATCACATGAACATATGAATTAAGGACCCCTAAAAATTGTAGACGCATATAAAGTTAGTATTTTGACGAATTTGCAACTATTATGACTTGAAAAATATTTATCAGTTGCTGTTTTGACATCCATGATTATGTATTCATGCTACTTAATAACGTAGACACCAAATTACATATTTCCAAGGAACCTACATTAGTAAATAAATCCTGAGTGTTGCTGTCTGAATATTCATTTGCGGTTTCGACCCTTTTATCATTGGAATTTGGGTCCGAGCCCTGAATATGAAATGTAGATCCGGATGTGTAGATATCGATAGACTCCAAGTTGATCGAATTTGGAGTTACGGTCTAAGAGTTATGGCAGTTATACCGCAGCTGTGTCAGTAGACGCAGTTTTGCAAAACTGCTGTATATATTTACTTTACAAATTATTTTAGCTGTGTAAACAGCGAGCGTTTGACCCCAAATTTCATATGTAGTTGCTGGACACCATATAGGACATCCCCAATTTTTCTTAGAATTAATTTACATTATCTAAACACTATTTCATATGTAAGAATACATATACACAAATTCTGCCCGAACATTTTAGCTGGATAATTTATTCATGTCGACCCCCATTATGCCATTCCATGTACATGACCCTGATTCTTGACTTGTTTCGCACACATGTATGCTTGCTTGATGAGAATTAATAAAAGTAACAAGCCGGGGTTTTGGGAAAGACTATAGAGTGGACAATATAGGTAAGTGTACTCGGAAGGGAGCCCGTGTTTCCCAGTACTCGGTTCATGAACCTGTTGCACGTGATGTATTCATGGAGTCAGTTACTTGGCTCATGAACCTGTTGCACGTGATGTATTCATGGAGTCAGTTACTTGGCTCATGAACCTGTTGTATTCATGGAACCACTGTGTGGTCCTTGAACCTGTTAGTATTCACGAACTTGCTTCGTGAACCTGTTATTTAATTCGTATTCATGAACCGTGCCTGCTTGATTACTTGATACCTGAGTACGCCGCCCTATAAACTCCATTACTAGGTCTAAACGCAATTGTTTTGTCTGTAGCAACCATGTAATAAAAAGATGGATGCATGTCGTGCTATCTAGATAGTAATCACACAAGACTTGAACTTAATACTTAATACATGATTATCCTGTTGCCTGATTATCTTGTTACCTGATTACCTGGTTACCTGATATCTGATACATGAAACTTGAACATGACACCTGTCACTTGAAATATGAAACATGATACGTGAAACCTGACACATGAAACATGATACTTGATGTTAGCTACCCCTACAGGTTCACCTGACATATGTTTTACCATTAGCAGTTGTTAACTAGCCTGTTTACTAGGAAGTCCCCTTTTACTAGCTAGTCTCTGGTTGTTCCCACTACTTATTATAATCCTGTTACATTCTTGATTCCAGTTCCTGTTCCCCATACTTGTACTTGCTTTCACTATTTGTGGCCCTAGCTTGCACTAAGGGCATTTTCTCTTGTTTTTCCTTGTTTTCCTTTTTATATTTATTAAGTAGACTTGGAGACAAGCTGCCTGTTGGGATTGGTGAGCAGACATTTCAGGTTTTGCTTGGAGCAAGGACCTGTTTAAATGGTTGCTTCCTAAAGGTATTTATTTCTTCTGCTGTTTAAGACTTGTTTCCGAGTTTACACTTGATCCAGACATGGGGAACTATTTGAATATTATCATTTATTTAAATTGTTTCTGTTGCTTAAATAATTATTCATGCATGCTTGGTTATATATAAATCTGGTTATATTCTTGTTATGATGCTGAGTCGATCCTACAGCTTATGGATGATATAAAAATCATTCGCTGGGCTTCGTCACGTGCTCGTATTCCATATTTTTGGGAAGTGGGGCGTGACAATGATATTAAGGAAAAGATAAAATTTTGGGAAACAATTAAATTCAAATTTTGGTTTTGGTTTTGGTTTTTCTTATGAATGTCTAATATTTTGAATAGTTTAATTGAAACAAAATGTTGTCAAAGTGACCTCTTTTGTGTATATTTATTTATTTAAAATATCAAGATGATTGTGTGTTTGTAATTCATGCGTTTATTAACTGAACCAAAGGTAAGTTGATATTTGGCCGAATTTCATACACATCTGTGGTAATAAATATGTGACAATTATAAGGTATTCCATGTGAACAATAAGTCAGTCCAAAGAATGGCTTATTATTTGACAGGATTTATTGTCAATATTTGATTACTACAACAAGAGTACCGCTTACAGTTAATGTTACTGTCCAAAGACTTGATATTAATGTTGTGCCTGGTATCTTGAGATGGGATTAACCATTATTTGAATTTATTGTTTTATATAGATTCTTATGTGAGCTTTTTTTTTGTTCTATATTCAGCTAATGTATCTTCTGCTGCCTCAATAACTGCTAACATCAATTCTATTCCCATGCTTAATGGGACAAATTTCATGGAATGGAAAGGGTCCCTACTGATAACTCTTGGCTGTATGGAATTAGACCATGCATTAAGGGAAGAACAACCTCCATCTCTCACTGCGGAAAGTACTCCTGATGATAAAAGGGTATTTGAGAGATGGGATCGTTCAAATTGCATGAGTCTAATGATTATGAAACACAGCATTCCAGAAGTCTTTAGAGGCACAGAATTCGATGGGATTACTAAGGCCAAAGATTTCCTCGATCAAATTGAGAAACGTTTTGCTAAAAACGATAAGGTTGAAATGACTACACTTCTGACTTCTTTGATGTCTATGAAGTATAAGGGTCGAGGAAATGTAAGGGAGTACATTATGAAAATGTATCATATTGTTTCAAGACTTAAGGCACTCAAGCTTGAATTTCCTGAAGACTTGCTTGTGCTTATGGTTTTGGTATCACTTCCTGCACAGTTTAATCAATTCAAAATCAGTTACAACTGTCAAAAAGAAAAATGGACTTTAAATGAGCTCATTTCTCACTGTGTGCAAGAGGAAGAAAGGTTGAAACAAGATAAGACTGAAAGTACTCATTTGGCTAAAGCCTCTAAGGATAAGGGCAAGAAGAGGAAATCTAAGGATGAAAAAGCTAAGGATCCAGCTCAAAAGAAACAACATAAGGATACAGAGAGTTGTTTCTTTTGTAACAAGCCTGGACATATGAAGAAGAAATGTACTAAATATCACACATGGCGTGCAAAGAAAGGTATGTTTCTTACTTTGGTCTATTCTGAAGTTAATTTATCTTCAGTACCTAGAAACAATTTGTGGATAGATTCTGGTACTACTACTCACATAAGTGTTTCTATGCAGGATTGCCTGAGCTGCAGGAAGCCAAATGATGGTGAAAGACACATCTTCGTGGGCGATAATCGGTAGAACTAGAAGCAATTGGGCATTTTTTGTTGTTATTAGGAACTGGTTTCTTATTTGGATTTGAAAGACACTTTTGTTATTCCGTCTTTTAGACGAAATTTAATTTATGTTTCTTTGTTGGACAAATTTGGTTATTATTGTTCATTTGGAAACTATCAGTTTAGTTTGTCTTTAAATTCGAATGTCGTTGGAACTGGTTATTTGAATGCTTATGACAACCTTTATTTGTTTTAAACAATTGCATCCTATAATGAAACCTTGTATGTAGAGTTACGTGGTACTGAACATAAATTAAAGAAAATTCGGCATCATTATGGCATAAGTATTTAGGTCATATCTCAAAAGGTAGAGTTGAGCGTCTTGTGTCTGATGACATTTTAGAATCCCAGGACTTCACAAGACTTTGATGTCTATGTAGACTGCATAAAGGGAAAACAGATCAAAACTAAGATATTAGGTGCCAATATTCTTAATGTTAGGTGTTATGAACACATTTGTTATTTACTTTAAGAAAGCTTAGTCATGGTCTCCACAATCTAGAATATGTTCTTATGGTGTTGCATTCTCTGTTCTAAAGTTTAGTTTCGTTTTGGAGTTGAATATAGCATTCTGATCATATTTTCTCGAATCAAAAGGGGTAGTATAAATTAGATATTTATGAAATGACCAATGATTTTAATAAGTATTCAAACCAGTTTATTATATCCTAGCTTAAGAATATGTTTTGCAAATTGACAAAATCTATCTATGGACTCAAGCAAGCTTCTCGTCAATGGTACCACAAGTTTCATCAAGTAATTATCTCATTTGGTTTTGAGATGAATATAGTTGATGATTGTGTGTATCACTAGTTCAGTTAGAGTAAGCATATATTCCTAGTTCAATATGTCGATGACATATTGCTTGCCACTAATGATATAGATTTATTACATGAAACTGAAAGGTCCAAGCATTTTGAGATAAAGGATCTTAGGAATGCCTCTTTTGTATTAGGAATTCAGATACACCGAGATTGTTCTCGAGGTATTCTAGCATTATCATAAAAGGAATACATCGATAAAGTACTCAAAAGGTTTGGCATGCAAGATTGTAGACCAGGGGATACCCCTGTTGCTAAAAGAGACAAATTTAGTCTCAATTAATGTCCTAAAAGTAACCTTAAAATTTAGGACATACAAAAGATCCCCTATACATCAGCTATTGAGAGTCTAATGTATGCTCAAGTATGTACGCATCTGAATATTGCGTACATTGTTGAGATGTTAGGCATGTATTTAAGAAAACCTGGTATGGACCATTGGATAGCATCGAAGAGGGTCATGAGGTATCTTTAGAGAACAAAAGACTATATGCTCACATATAGGAAATCAGATCATTTGGAGGTCGTAAGGTATTCTGATTCTGATTTCACTAGGGTGCCAAGATAGCAAAAAGTCTACATCAGGGTATATTTACCTGTTAACTAGAGGAGCTATATCCTAGAAAAGTGTCAAACAGATACTTATAGCTTCTTCCACTATGGCAGCAGAGTATGTAGCATGCTATGAGGCATCGAATTATGGAATATGGCTGCGAAATTTTTGTTACTGGGCTGAGCATTTTGGAGAATATAGAAAGACCACTCAAGTTATTTTGTGACAATAAGTCAGCAGTGATGTATTCCAACAACAAGATGAGTTCAACAAAGTCGAAACATATTGACATAAAGTTCCTAGTTGTGAAAGAAAAAGGGCAAAGTGGACAGATGTCCATAGAGCACATTGGGACAAACTTCATGATAGCAGATCCGCTCACAAAGGGATTACCATCCAAGGTCTTTTATGAGCATACTACTCATATGGGTGTTATATTATTTGAGGATATCAATATTTAGTGGGAGTTTGTATTTTATTTGCATTATGTTTGTGTGAGACATTTATACATTTGGTTATTTTCTGATCAGAAATAAAAAATTCAGTTTTCTCACTCATTTGTCATGTTTTGGTTCTGACCTCACTTAAGTTTTAAAGAGGACCAGTTGGAAATAGGCATGTGTATAGATCACATTGCATGAAATTTCCATGCTACACATTCACACTTGATCTATGTCGTTTGATTATGTTGATATATGTGACCATTGATGAATTTAGTTACGATAAATGTAACGAAAATTACTTTGATCCTATATTTATATGATTAATGGACGAGATTGTTTGGCTATGCTTTTGGTTATGATAGCAAAATTTTGAGCTCATAAAGTATGTACATTTATAAAGAGTAACATATGTGGCCCAAGTGGGAGATTGTTGGAAAATAATCTATGTGGGCTCACAAATGTGACTAAATGTATAATTGCTATTCTAAAGTCTAACCCAAATTAAAGTGATCTAATCAAGATTAAGTAATGGGTTAAAAGCATATAATTTAAAGTGTGATATAACACGTGTAGAGACCGTAAAGTAAATTTCTTATTTTGTGATGGGCAAAATTGAAAATCAATAATTATCAATTAGGATTATGGTCCCCTATATATACGCATCTTCTTATTCCATCTGTCATCCCATCAATAGAAGAATAGAGAGACAGCCTCTCATAGAAGTGCGTATCATATAGGAAGATCCAAACCCTCTGCGCAATCTCCATCAATGGCTTCAGGTTAGTGCTTCTGCTTTTATTATTTTTCTTCTTTTGATTTAGCAAATATCTATAGTTTCATGATTTATGATTTTATATTAAAGCACTTTTGCAACATGATTAAGATCTAGATTCATAGAAACATGTTTTATGTTGTTATTAATATTTTATGTATGTTCTTAAGTGCATATAAAAATCCAACATGAGCGCGAAGAGAGAAAGGGAGAGAGGTAAGTGGGAAATTTTGGGATGTTAATGTTGAAGTCCCCGACATTTCGAAACGCTGGGGTATCTCACTAACCCCGGCATTTTCTATAAATGTCGGGGTATGTTTCAGCTCCGTTGGCGCTTTAGCCAAACACCGGGGTATTTTTGCTGGGGTTTTCCATCTTTTTTGTAGTGTTATATTTTGCTTTAACCCGTCATTGGCAATGACGGGTTAAGTGGTGCACACAAATATTTCCGTTTGCAATGGAAGAAACCTATATATATATATATATATATATATATATATATATATATATATATATAAAATAAAATACAAAGAAAGCTATCAAGTGGCTCTCCTTCAATCCCCCCCAAAATCAAAGGCCCAGATTTAACCTCACAAAACATATTTTCCCCTCAAAAGTTTACCCCCAAAATTCAAATTCAAATCCCCACCCAAAACAACTCCTTTAATTATTTAATTATTTCTCTCTCTCTCTCTCTCTCTCTCTCTTCTATTCAAAGAATACAGAAAATAAAAATTTTAAATTTAAAAAAAAAAATTTAAAAACCAAAAATTTTAAATTTTAAAAACTTAAAAACTTAAAAAAAATTCAAAAAAATTTAAAAAATCAAAAACTTATAAAAAAAATTTTAAAAAAAAATTTAAATAATAATTTTAAAAAAATATTTTAAAAAATTTAAAATTTTTTGAAATTTTAGAAATAAAACTTTAAAATTTTTTTAAAAAATTCAAAAAATAAATGTTTAGATTATTGATATTGTAGATAGCTTCACACCTGCACTTGCGTTACCACTGTATTTAGACATGCTTATAATAGTTAAGGGATTAGAGTAAACTCTATAAAACCCATATGATAATGTTCTTGCATAACTATTACAAGCATCTAAAATTGATGCTGAAGTTAAAAAAAAAAAACTCTATGCAGTGTTCCTAACAAACTATATGCATTCCAGGTAAGTTCAAGCTAATGGTCAGGAAGGCGATAATTGAGCTTAAAGGTAGATATACTGCTTCCTCATATAATATGTTTGCTACTTCAATTAATTTGTTGGACCTCCAAAACTATTTTATATAATTAAACCAGGTGCACCGTTCCGAAGACGTGCCATAGGCACGTGTCAACAGGCAAACCTAGTATATATATATATATATATATATATATATAGAGTCCCCTTCGGTTGCACACTACTTTTGGTGAGCACTCCGTGAGCACTCCCGAACTAGAGACCCTATGAAAAATCCGAACCGCTCATATTGTTCTATATGCCTTAGATAGCCTAACAATAAAAAATCAAGTAATTTGAAGTTCATTTGCCCATCCATCATGCTATTAGAATTTTCAGCCACACAATTTTGTGATGATGTAAATCATGGGTAAATGAACTTCAAATTACTTGATTTTTTATTGTTAGGCTATCTAAGACATATAGAACAATATGAGCGGTTCGGATTTTTCATAAGGTCTCTAGTTCGTGAGTGCTCACGGAGTGCTCACCAAAGTAGTGTGCAACGGAAGATTTCTCTATATATATATATATATATATATATATACCCTAGTGTTTAGAGTACCGATCATAACTACAACTTCAAGAAGGGTCTTGTGTCGAGTGATTCCAAAGGTGAGAGAGTGATTAGAGCGTGATCTCTTTATATCTTCGTATTTATTGAGTAATAAGAAGTATTGGTTATCTCTGTATATAGTTGTATTTTGTAGTTGTGAAATCTTGCATATTGTGTTTAGATCTTTTTATTGGTACATTTAGATTTTGTGGGCGTTCTTAGGCACTACACCTAGAACTACTAAGATCGAGCTTCCTTTTTCTTGATTAAACCAAATAAATTAAAGAGTAGCTACAAAGCATACTTGCACTATATCATCTATCTCTCCAATTGAGAGCAATTCAAATTCGATGTATTAAAAGTCAAAGCAAAAATTAGTTCTTAAGCACATAAGTGAACGTTAATTCGAATAATGAAATGCATTGATGAAAGCCCTTTTTGTTCTTTCCCTAATAACGGAAAGTAAAATTATTAGATTAAAAGAGAATAATGAAATGCATTTATGAAAGCCTTTTTGTTCTTCCTCTAATAACAGAAAGTAAAATAATTAGATAAGGGGAAGAATTTTATTAAGAGATAATGCAAAGTAAATTGATTGCCCTTTTTTTATCCACCTACATCCATTCACCGGTCAAAAACAACAACAATAATAACAAAGCATTTTTTTTCCAATTAATTGGGGTCGGCTACATGAATTCTGATTTTCCATTCAGCTCGGCTTAGCGCAATATCTTCTGTATGGTCGCAACCTATCATATATTTTCTCACTGTTTTCACCAAAGTTAGTTTAGGCCTTCATCTACCCCTAACTCTAACCTCAATACTTATCAAATCACTCTTTCTAACGGGGCCAAGGTCTACGTGTGACATGTCCAAACCATCTGAGACGATTCTCTCTTAACTTATCTTGGATTGGAGCTACATTTGGTATGTCTCATATATAGTCGTTTCTAATTCTATCCTTCATTGTTTTACCACACATCCATCTTAGCATTCTTACATCTGCTACACACATTTTTTGGATATATTGTTTCTTTGTTGCCCAACACTCTGCTTTATACATCATTGCTGATCTAACGTCCATCCACCAGTCACAAAGTCAATAAATTTAATCAGTCTCCATAAAAAAATAAAATTTACTTTAATAATGATGATTATCAAAATCGAAAAGGGATAAGTGGAAGAAGTTAATTAAGAGACGAATTGAGTGGTAACCCCAATCTAAGGATGAGAACAAAGTCCTCAAGGCAACTGTGACAATTAGATGGAAATAGAAAGGATGAAGAAGAAAAAGTATATGTCCCTAACAAATATGTGAATATCATGTATGTCCCTAACAAATATGTATTTTCATATTTGTTCTCAACAATATATACAACATCTCTTAATTACCCCTCTAGTTAAAAAACCTCAAAACGTGGAGAATTTTCAGTTTTTTTTGATGGACTTGATGAAAAATGACTGAAATATTCTCTTCTCTACCATTCAAACTATATATTCTTCATCCTTGTAAATCCGGACAATTGTTAATTCAACCGAGACTCATTAACTTTTCTCAAACTTTCTTCCTTTTTTTTCCAAGAAATAGACAAACTAACAGTGCATTTTTGAAAACTACATATTCTTCATCACGTTACTTCTCCAAAATTGCCGTCAATCTTGTTTTTAATAATAGATTATAAGCTTCCTCATTTATTTTCCTTAAAACTCTTAAATCCTATATCATTTGATTGTCTAATCTGGTCTTTTAATATGATTTCCATTTGTCTCTTAAGGGAAAAATGATAGTTAACTTAGTGATATCTAACATAGGGGTAAATATGAAATAAAGTCTAAATTGTTAGGGACATATACGAAAATATATATTTGTGAGAGATATATATATGATATTATCATATTTATTAGGGATATACATGTTAAAAACCCAAAAAGAAAATGAATGAGAATTGGACCACCCTATAGGACCAGATGTTGTGCGCGGATTGTCAAGATTAAAAAAAAGGGAGGAAGAGGGCCACCATTTCCTATGCAAACCTTTTCCTCCCTGACCTCTTTGCAACTTTTAATTTATTTAAGAGTTTTCTTTTGTTTATTTGTTTGTTTTTTGAGTAAAACGTGGAAATATATTTACGAGTTAGTGAAACATAATTGAATAACAATATATGTACCTCTTCACCCTGTTATAAACAATCATTTTCAACTTAGAATCACCCTCCAATTTCTCAACTTTGGACATATAAGAACCAGTCCTACAATTTCAATAAATTTAAAAAGACTAAAAATCTAAATAATAATACCAACTACAAGGAATAATTATGTAGAAAAATGTCCAAGCCAAACATCACCAGCCCTGAGCCCCGCTGACCTAATTCCACCGACCACAAATCAATTTAAAAATTATCATAAAAATTCGGATGTCGGAAAATACTAGAATGTTTTTTTTAAAGAAAATGTGGAGTCTGGCCACCCTGTTTTATTAATAAGAGATTAATAAAACAAACTCAGAGTACTGAGCTCACTACAAAGTCAGACAACTAAAACAAAAGTATATAAACTCCACCCCAAACATGGGGGGTGGGACAAAAGCAAACTAGAGTAGCCGCGAAAAAATACATCATACCCCCCAACAAACCATGGGGTGGTGGGTATCTATGATTAGAGTCGACAGTGCTAGCTATCAACCGATCGTCGGACCGATCTCGATTTCCTCATCATCGTACTCCTCAACCTGGAATACGCTCGCAATCCTCCCCCTGGGACCTGCTGTGGCCACATTAGCCCAAAATAAAATAAAATGCATAATGTGAATCAAATTACCAAAAATACTGTTACAGGTATTACGAAAGTAAAGATTATTTCTGTCTAGTCAAAGAACCCAGGTCGTTGCGGCGATGGCGATATACCACGCTTCTCTCATAGATCCTCTCTCCGACGCGAACTTAGGACCTACCCACAGATCCTCGTACACAGTAGGATACTGAGTCGATCATAGGGCGCTGAGTACCTCTACGAGTACCACTTTGCTCCTAGGACATTGCAGCAAAAGGTGGTCTCTGGTCTCCAGGGTAGTGTGGCAGAACCCACATTGAGAGTCCACACTTGGCTGGCGCTTGGCGAGGTTTTCCCTAGTTAGGATCGCATCATTCAGTATCAACCATAAGAAAGCTTTGATTTTTAGCGGGGCTTTCGTTCTCCAGATGACGGCTGACCACTTTGAGAAACATCCCCTAAAGTGAATGCGGTTGTACATGGAGCGAACCGTGAACTTGCCGTTTTGCTCCAATCCCTAGGTTTTCTTATCAGGACCTTGAGAGCAATCAATTCCAGTGCTGGTGATGCAGGTTTGAAGTTCTGTCAGTCTAAGCTGAGAATCTGGGTTAAGCGGTTGTTTGATAGGTGGCTTCCAGGTGCCTCTTTTTCAGGCTGTGGCCACTGTGTAGTGTGGTTGTGACGCTTGCTCATATAAATCGGGAAATAGAGTTCTGAGTGTATGATCAGCATACCACTTATCCCACCAAAATCTGGTGAGTCTGCTGTTACTGATAATTGATTTCACACAGCTATTGAAGGGTTCGTATGCCTTAGTGATGCCTTTCCAGAACCAGAAAACCCTAGGACCTATCCTGAAGCCAAGGTTTCTCGTACCATTCCCATGCATATATCCTTGTACAAATTGTTGCCACCTTTCTCCATTAGGGTAGAACATTTTTCACCACCATTTACCCAGTAATGCCAGATTCATGTCTCGAAGATCAATAATACCTAAGCCTCCATGAATCTTTTTCATGCACGCCTTCTCCCATCTGATGAGGTGATATCCTCCTCGGTCCGGATCTGCTCCTTTCCATAAGAAGCATTTCCGAGTCCAGTCAATTCTCTGGATTACCCATCGTGGCATTTCAAAGAAGGAGAGGTAATAGGTAGGAAGGTTTGAGAGGAATGCATTAATGAGCATGACTCTCCCTCCCAAAGAAAGGGCTTTGCCTTTCCATCCTGCTAGTCGTTTCTCAACCCGGTCAATAATGGGTAGCCAATCTGCCTTTTTGAGTTTTCCGGGCCTTAGTGGCAATCCTAGGTACTGAATGGGAAAACTCTCGATGGAACAATTGAGGATTGTGGCATACTCAAGAGCCTCTTCCAGTGTCAGGGCGATGGGAATGAGAGTACTTTTGTGGAAGTTCACCCTGAAGCCAGACCAAGCTTTAAAGCAATACAGGCTTCCTTTGAAGGCGGTAGTTTCTCCTAGGTTGCCAATGCCAAAAAGAAGAGTATTGTCTGCATATTGGAGTATAGAGCACCCTTGGCGATTGACTCCCTTGGCCACTGGTACGATCCACCCTGCTCTACTGCACTTGGTCATCATGGATCGAAGTACATCTGCCACAATGGTAAAGAGAAAGGGTGAGAGCAGATCTCCTTGTCTGAGCTGCCGTTTGCAGGGGAATGGGTGGCCTGACACCCCATTTACCAAAATAGCCGTTCTGTTGGTGGTAAGATATGTGTGGATCCATCTGATCCATCTCACCCCAAAACCTCTTCCAGCAAGTGCTTCTAACAAACAGTCCCATTTAACGGAGTCATAGGCTTTCTCGAAATCCAGCTTCAGGAGGTAGCTCTTAGAATTCGATATGTGACATTAATGGATAGTTTCTACAGCCATTGCTATACTGTCCTGAATACATCGTCCTTTGATAAATTCCGTCTGGTCTTGACTAATGAGGGTATCCATTACCTTTCCCAGTCTGTTAGCGAGAGTCTTGGTAATGATCTTTACCGAGCAGTTCAGTAGGCTTATAGGGCGGAAGTCTCCTACTCATCGGGAGTCCTCTTTCTTCGGAATCAGCACTACCTCTGCGAAATTGAATCTCCCTAATTTGAGTTTGTGCTCGTAGAAGTCTACGAACATCTTCAGTAAGTCACCTTTGATCTCCTCCCAGAATATCTGATAGAATAGTATCGAGAAACCATCTGGGCCTGGAGCTTTATCTTTTCCAAGTTGTTGGATAGTCTCCCAGACCTTCTTCTCAGTGAAGGGTGCTTTGAAGGACTGCAGTCTAGGATCAGAGTTGCCTGTCTGGTCTTACCAGAAATCGTGTTGGAGAGGGACTCTCACGTCTGCTTTGCACCCAAAGAGATGCTTGAAGTGGGACTAGAAAGCCAATTTAATATCATCGTCT
Source organism: Hemerocallis citrina (assembly GCA_017893485.1). Classification (NCBI taxonomy): domain Eukaryota; kingdom Viridiplantae; phylum Streptophyta; class Magnoliopsida; order Asparagales; family Asphodelaceae; genus Hemerocallis; species Hemerocallis citrina. Next base: position 107,539,498 of record CM030358.1, on the reverse strand, counting down.
CCTTGTACCATGCCGGAGTCCGAGTGGATCGAGTGAATCAGATTAGATCTACGCTGGGCACTAGCAACTAGGTGGAAGAATGCTGTGTTCGCGTCTTCCTCTTTGAGCCACAAAATTCTAGATCGTTGTTGCCATTTTATTTCCTCAATCCTATAGAGCTGGTCAATTTCTTGTCTAAATTGGAGTAAGCAACTCCGCTCTTCCTGTAGCAGATCCCTAGTTTCTTCAATCTTCTCCAATTCCTCAATACCTACAAGAAAGGATTTCTTCGCTCTCCAAATCAGCATAAATCTGGTCTGGTTCCATTTCTTAAGCTTGCCTCTGAGCCTTCTGATTTTTTCACACCATACTGCGGTCGCCTCACAGCCCGTGGTCGGACGAGACCAACTCTCGTTGACCATATGGTGGAAACCTTGGATCTCTAAACATGCTTTCTCGAACCGAAATTTTGATGGTTTTCTAGGTTGTTCTTCCCCGGACAATAAGAAAATAGGCACATGATCTGAGGTTGGTTTAGGAAGTGATTTAGCCGAGGGCAAAGGGAATTTGGTCTCCCAGTCCGTGGAGACCAAGATCCTATCTAACTTTGCTAGAATGGGCATCGTTTGCATGTTAAACCAGGTGAAAAGCCTATCAGAGATGAGGATATCAACCAATTCTAGGTCCGTGATAACCTCATTAAATGCTTCCCTGTCGGTGTCATTAGATCCTCTGCCTCTGTGTTCTGAGGCGAATCTAGTGATGTTAAAATCGCCCCCCACCACCCAAGGGTGCGGCCAGTGGGCTTTGACCGTTCTAAGTCCCGTCCAGAAGGCCACTCTAGAGGCAGAAGTATGTGGTCCATAGACCACCATAATCGATTAAGTCCACTGGTCGAATTTTCGCTGGAGCAATACCGACAGAGAAAATTGCCCGTAGGGCTCATCTAGAAGTAGGGGTTAAAACCAAGAGTGATGCCCCCAGACGCCCCAATAGATGGGGACATCCTCCATTCAGAGACTCGATTTCCCCCCACTCTACTAAGTCTAGACATGTGTGTGAGTTTGGTCTCTTGGAGACCCACAATGTTAGCCTTTGACCTGGCTATGACTTCCCAAACCATTTCTCGCTTGCCCCCCTACCGAGGCCTCTAACATTTCAAAATATGGCCTCCATTAACTACGGATAGGGGAGGGATCGTGACTCATTTTGGGCGACGAGTGAGGAAACAAAGGGAAGGGAGTTGGTAACTGCAACGAAGAAGAAAGCGAAGCGAAAGAGAAGCTTACACTCAACGCCTCGTTACCCACCCCAAACGCTTCGAGCACAATGCCATCCGCTCAGATGGAGCCACATAGCGAAGGTGATAGTATTGACACACTCCTGCATAGGCCACGTGCCCCACTACCGCATGCGGCAGGCACGGAACTCAAAGAGGGGGATCTTCTAGATCGCGGAGGAGAAAGAATCTTAAGTGAGACTTGAGGTGTTAAGGAGTGTGTACGGAGGGAATCTTATAAGAATGTCAATGGGCCCAAAGAGGGGCCCAAGACGCATTATATTGTAGTTGGGCCAACTGAGGTAATGGATCTGCACAATGAGCAACGGTTGGTGGCGAGTAGTGGGCCCACTGAGGGGTCTGCTATGGGAAATCACACTATTCAGGTTGAAACAGTGACAAGTTGTAGGCTCATCGAGGGGTCCGCTACAGGAGCACCTACTTTGCAGTTGGCAAACAATTGTGAAGAGCACGATCGCGAAGACATACTGAACCTTGAAGATGACTTTGTCTACTCTGAGAGGGAGTCTGTGGAGTCAGAGGATTATGATTTCGATGTTGATTTCCGTGCCACTTCCCTTGAGTTTGTCCCTTCCACCTACCCACCGTCCTAGCTGGACACAGGTTTCACAGTTCAGAGAGTGGTGAAGAGGACTAATGAGGAGTCCCTATATGATTATCTGGAGATCGCGGCGGCTGCAAAATCAGCTAAGACTGGCGACGGAGGTACGCATTCCTTCTTAGCTTCTATTTTTAATTTCATTACCGATAATGAAATTTTTAGTCTAGCCAATACTTTTGGTCTTGCGGTAGGCGATACCGAGCGGAACGCGTTTCTCCTGAATAAGATCAGGGGATGGGAGACTGATAGGGTTAACCTTTATTTGAACGAGCTTTCATCTTTTTCTGAGGTTCAGCCCCTATGCTTGTGCCTCTTTCAATTTGGATGGAGCCTCTGTCAAAGCTCTGTCCCTTGTTCGTCTTGTACCCCAAATTGGCAGTCTCCCCTCTCGACTCTCGACCCAATACCACCAACTCTTGCCCTCTTGGATTTCAACTATGCATGTCGTTTTGCATGTCGATTTCCAGGTTGCTTTTGCTCTTTTTGTCCCTTGCACAGTCTGTCTCCACTTTCTGCTCCTCTCACGGCTTCCTACCACAAACTCCGAGGTGTTGACTGCCACTTTGAGCTTCCTTTTGCCCCTCCTTTCGAAGAGTCCTTTCTTGAGCGATGAGACTACCCAAATTAGGAATTTTGAGTGGATCCACCGTTGGTTCTGTTGGATTTTTTGAATCTGTTGGTTCTGCACCGTTGGATCTGATGGTCAAGCCTCATTCTCGACCACCTATGATTGGAGAAACATTCCTAGGTTCTGATTCCTCCGTCGTGTGTTAATGGCTATGCTCTTTTCCTCTCGCCATCCTGATGAGCTCCCTGTGTGCGTGCTCCACCTCGTGGGCCCCATCTAGGGTCAGATCCTACTAAGGTGAGACCACCTGTCTGTATGAGTGGTTGTCTCTGAGTGCAGAGGAGGGAGTGGGGGATGTGATGGCCGAGAGCTCCACCTCCGACTCTGCTCGCCTGTCTAACACGAATCGGATCAGGTAGGACTCCTCGAAGGAGAACACCTTAGCAAAACAAGGCATTAAGGCGATGTCAGCACTCCTTACGAGAATCCTCGCTGATACTATCTCTGAGCGGTGCACAGTCTTCTCGTCGATCTCTTTGATGGAGCCAAAGTCGGCGATGATCTCTTGGAGTGCCTCTCGTTTTCAAAAGTGGAGAGGCACGTTATGGATCCATATCCAGTACTTGTCGCCCTGTGGTAGCTCCAGTTTGAAGTGGCCAAAATCAACTGTACCCATACCCGTGACTTTGACTACCTTCTCCGATGACGGGAAGGAAACGAGGAACTGGAGATGGCACATTTTCTTTGCTACCCAGTCTCTGTGAGCTCTCATAGGCCACCTTGCGTTTAGTACTTGGAGGAGGTGTGTCTCCGACGGGCTCCCCAACCTTACTCTGGCTATAGCGCACCATTGGCATAGCCACTTCTTCTCATTCTTGATAATGTCCAGGCTCTTTGCTATTCGAATGAAGGTGGGGTTATCGGGGGATTTTCCTCTGCTCACCGGGCGCTCATTGTCATTGTTGATTTCAACCACATTTGTACACACATAGGAGAGATGCCCCCACTTCATACATTTGAGTCATCTGACTTCTTTTGTGCAATCCTTCCTGTAGTGGATCAAATCTCCACAATTGAAGCACGGTATAGGCTTGAGCTTCCCTTTTCGTTGTTTCTTTTTGAGTTCGAGATGAGGGGTTGGGGAATTGTTCTGTCTTTTGTTTCTTTTGCTGGTAACTTGAACCCATTGATCCCTGTCTTCAAGTGACTCCACCTCTGCTGTAATCCCATTGTGCGGCTCCCCATCATTGGCCCACCCAATGCTGGATTTTGGTGCAGGTAAGGGGTTCCTTTGAGATGGTGGAGAATGGTGGTTGGATTGATGTTCAGTCGGGGGGGGGGGGGGGGGGGGGGTGAGACGGTTTGTGGTGGTGTTGAATTTGAGTTTGGTGGTGGTGGGTAGAATCTGAGGTTTTGCTGAAGTGAGTTGATCTCTTCTGTTGGTATTTTTTGTGGTCGAGTGGAGGGGTTGGAGATTTGTTCTGCCTTCTGTTTCTTTTGCTGGTAATATGAACCCACACCTCCCTATCTTCAAGCAACTCTGCCTCCTCTGTAATCCCATTGTGCGGCTCCCCATCATGGGCCCGCTCAATGGTGGATTTAGGCACAGGTAAGGGGTTCCTTTGAGGTGGTGGAAAGTGGTGGTTGGATTGATGTTCAGACATGGGAGGGGTTTGAAAAGGTTTGAGGTGGTGTTGTCTATGAGGTTGGTGGTGGTGGCTAGATTCTGAGTATTTGCTGACGTGAACTAATCTCCTTTGTTGGTAATGAAACCTGTTTTGAATTTCTAGTTGGTAGTGGCGCCGGTGCTCCTGAGCGTGTCCCTCTCTGTGAGGGTGATGCTGGCCTAAGGGGGGGTCTTTTCACGCCCATAGCGGCCAGTAGGAGGACCCCCTCTATGGGCCCGTCCCCTGTGCAGCCCCCCATCGTGGCAATGATGAAAGCCATTCCCCTCCAGTCGCTGATGTGCACTACGGTGTGCGAGCGGGGGGGAATGCGCCGATCTGAGCCTATGGGTCTCCCCCTCCGGTGGGTTGAAGAGGGGGGGGGGGGGGTGGAGGTGGTGTAGTAGACTTAGCAATAGCATCGGTATCAGATGGTGGGGTGATGAGTGGGTGTCAGGCCCTCTCATTGGGCCCGCACCCACTGAGTTCGAGCTCTGAGAGCATTGGGTCTCACTGTGCTGGAAGAAGGAGGTGAGGACAGGACAAAGAAGGAGAAGCTAACGTTGACGAAGGAGGGGAGGAGAGGATGGAGAGGACTTCATCGAATATGTTGTCATGAAATCCTTGAATTGAATACTAGAATGTTACATGCAAAATTATTCAAATCAACTTAGTTTTTTTTTTAATTTTATTATATATATATATATAACGGATAAAGTCGGAAACACTCGTGCCCAGCAAAACATATCTCTATTATTTTAATGGGAGAGTTTGTCACCAAGCAAACTGTATTTGTAACCAAACAAATACGTGCATTGTAATAACCCAACAAATACGTGCAATACACATGCATAACTAATATAAAAGAGGTCCTAGGTTCGATGTCAGACAACGTCGAATTTATATATATATATATATATATATATATATATATATATATATATATATATATATATATATATATAGGTGGCCCTTCGGTTGAGAACTAATTTGGTGAAAACTTCGTGAGAACTCAAGGAGTACACCCCCCATAAAAAATCCGAACCGGCCATCTCGTTCTACACACCTTAGATAGCATAACATAAAGAAATCACGTAATTTGAAGTTCATTTTCCCATGATTTACAACATCGCAAAATTGTATGGCTATATATATATATATATATATATATATATATATATATATATATATATATATATATATATATATATATATATTTATATATATTTATAAAGACGTGCATCGCACGTGTAAATTACTAGTATATATTAATAAGAGAGCAGTGTACAACCGGTATGTTTACAAGAGGTAAAAACCACAAATTAACTTAGTTTTGTTTTTTGGAGAACCGGTTGTTTTAATTTCGAAGCGAGTCTAGAGACTCGGATTTAGATCCTCGCTTTTCAGCTGGTTTTTTATATTTTTTGTTGGCTGCTCCCTGGCATGCTGGGGGCTTGGTTTGAAGTTGCTCCACCCGTCCCTTACTTTCGTCTGTTATGGCGTTCTGGTGGTTTACCCTGATAGGGTGTTGCCCCTCAAGGGCCTGTGTGTTTTGGCGCCTATTAGGCCTTTATTATTTTAGTCATAACTCTTTGTGATGTTCTGTGTTTGCTCATTTTGTGGCTACCTCCCTATGTTCTATTGGTTCGTGGCCGCCCCTGGTCTGATTTGCTATCTCCCTGCTACAGAGTGAGGATTGTGTTTGTTTTGTTTCTTTTCTGGGTTTGGTTTGCGTTGCAGATGAAGGGCTGCTCTTTGTTTTTAATTATTTTTTGCTTGTTCTGTGTGTTTTGCTCAGTTTGGGGTTAGGCACAGTTTTGTGCATAGTGCACTGTTGTTGGTTGTTGGTTGCAAGTGTGGGGGTTATGCCCTGTTTGTTTGGTTGTCACTGCGCTGCAGTGGGTGGGAACCTTTTGTTCTACTTATTCTTTGGAGTTGACTGGGATGCAGTGCCGGTTTTAGCTGGATTTTGCTCATATTCTGTTTATTCTGTTCGCTTTCTGAGTTTGGAGTTAAGCCCTGCGCTGTTATTAGCATTTTTTGGTTGCTTGTTTGTTTGCGTGCTTCGATGCTTCCTGCAGGGTGGGTGCTGGGTTCGGTCGGCGTGCAACTGCGCGTGTGATTATTTGGTTTTTTCAGCTCTCCTCGGCCCCTAGTGTTGGCTGTCGGGTTCGGTGACCGGCCTGCTGAGCCAGCCACTCCTGTCCTTTTTCGGTTCTGGGTGTTGAGATTGTTGGTCGACTGCCTAGTTGCTTGTTTTGCTCAATGGCTGCGTTTCCTTATGGTGCCGCTGTAGGTGTAGTCTTTGTAGTCTCAGCAGTGGATTGTTATTGTTCCTTGGGGTTCATATTTGTTGTATTCCCCGCTGCGTTATTTAGCTCCCGAGTTTTACTCCTTGTAAAATTTGGTTTTTTTGTATGCAATAATTTTTATCGCAATAAAATTTTGGGCTAGAGCCGTAAGGCTCTATCCATCGTATATAAAAAAACAAAACTTAGTTTTATTTTAATTGCCTTTGTACTTTTTTGTTTTTTTCTTCTTGCTTTCTCTTTCCAGCCAAAAAAATGAAGGCATGGATTTCCATCCCTTCCCATATCCTGTAAACAAATAGAAAAGGTTAGGGCCTACCTGAAAGTATCACCACAATCTGCACTTGCAAATTTGCAACAAACGAAAGAAAAATTTCCTCAAAAAAAAAAACAAACGAAAGAAAAAAATAGGTAAATTGCAAAAGCCAACAAACTAGGTAAATTGCAAAAGCCAACAAACTGCATGCAACACTTCAGTCAAACATAATGAAGTGAAAGTATTCTCCGTCAGTTTGCTACATGTCCACGTAGGGTTAGCTCTATGTTCGGGGACTGTATGTAAGTATTTGGGATTGTGTTTGTGGTTGGGTTGAGTTGTATTCTGGTTTTAGTTGGATTGTATTTTGGGTAGTGTTCTCTTTAGTCAGGTATGAATCTTATGGCCCCTTTTGCGTAGGGAGGGTGAACATCACACCATCTGCTCTTTGGCTGTATTTGTATTTTGTTAAATCTTTTTAATGAAGACCGGGAGAGGATTTTCCCACGGTTTTAGCTCCAAAAAAATATTCTCTACTGATTCCAAGTTTGTGTCATAGCAACATTCAGGGGACCAACCTTGAGCCTTAGTTGAGTTTAAAGTAAGGCTAACAATTCTCTCAGCTGCAAGAAATCACCTTCTTTACTCCTTAAAATGAAGCATGAATCCCAACTATACCCAAAGCAAAACATAGGATCTAATCAAGATCAATCTCAAATTAAAACCCAAAGAATCAAAACTCAGTAACAAAATCTACTCCACCTAGAAAAGCTCGCTTCCAGGTTGAGAATGAGCTACCGTCACCACCGTCCATGTTAGGTTTTTGTGAGGAAATTAACAATTGGGAATTAGAGTTTTATCTCTAGATCTAAGTTGCTTGAGATATTCACCCTAGGTATCAAGATTGGAATACCTAGACTGCTATCACAAGCCAGTATTTATAGATAAATACTGGTTTGGGTATCGGGTTATAAGCCCACAGACACGCGTTCCAATATCCAATCAATTGTACGTTCATTACACGTGTTACACATATGCACGTGCTATATTTATATAGAGAGAATATACCAATATATCCAACAATCTCCTCCTATATTCTCAATATATAAAGTACAGGATTATCTCATCAGATCAGTATACAACTGACTGGCTGATAGCAGTCCATAAAGGAAAGGCATCAAAAGGTACAGTTTCATAAAAACCAAAATAATTATAAAATTGAATAGTTCAATCAAGACTAACCAATATAATTAAATAGTTCCAAACTATATCCAATTCAGAATAGTTCACAAAGACTAAACCAATAGATAAATAAACCATAGTCTCAAACTAAATAAAGCAAATAAACTTCAAACCAAACAAAAGAGTTTTAAGCTCCAAAAGCAGTCTTAAACTCAAAGGAAGTTTTATTAAGCAAGTGATTTGCAAAAGAAAATCCCTGCATGCTGCTTCATGACTACTCCTCCATATCGAGCAAGTCATCATCTTCAAAATCGAGATCTAAGATTCCACCTCCATTATCTTTGCTAGCACCTGTTGCTCAACATTGCAAATAAGAATTTCATGAGTCATTTCTCTTTGAATTCAAACAAATTGCATAAAAGTATCTAGTTCAAACAAAAGAACTTAGTACAATTCAAATTGGCTAGCAAGATTTTAACACAAGCATCACAATCAAGTATCTTTAACAAATAAAGTACATGAACTTTATAGTTTCTACACAAGAACCATACTATGTTTCATATTGGAATGAAAAACTGCCGTTTCACTCATGGTTTAACATTGAATCATCAAAATTAGAATGAAACATGCATCCATAAGAGACATATCATCAAAATTGGAATGATATTTAGGACAATTTAATCATCGAAAATATATCGACAAGTTTTCATGTTTCGTATTGGAATAATATGATTATTCTAAGTAAATTCTATAGATATATGATACCATCAAAATTGGAATGATATTATATGTCTGTGGAATTTATGTGAAATCATCATGATTATCTGAAGCACGTTAACTGTCAAATTGATGCTTAAGTTTGAACTTCTCTATGGCTGTTCTAATTATCAAAATAACTAGGGTGTTAAGGCCTTTGTGACTTAATGGCTCTTAACCCCATTTCTCCCACAGTTTTGACAATTAGATCTCTTTGTAATCCCTTGGTAAGGGCATCAGCCACATTCTGTTTTGATCTCACATCAATGAGGGTAATAATCTCTTGGTTAATGAGATAGTTCAACTTTGTCTGTCGAAGACCGACAGTTCTTCTCTTACCATTGTAAAGAGAATTGGTTGCTACAGTTTTTGTAGCTTGGTTGTCGCAGAACATGCTAAAAGTGGTTACTTTAAACCTTCTCAATGGAATATCTAGCAACAGGTCTCTCATCCATTCCGCTCCTTCACCAGCACAAGATAGCGCAAAGAGTTCAGACTCCATAGATGAGAATGCAATGTCTGGTTGCCTTTTAGATTTTCATGATACAGCTGTTCCTCCTAGTGTAAACACATAACCACTAGTGGATCGACTTTCACCAAGTTCTGTGCACCACGATGCATCAGAATATCCTTTCAAAACTGAAGGATGTCCAGAGTAGCACAAGCTAACTCTTGAGTACCACACAGGTAACCCATTAGCCTCTCAAGGGCATTCCAATGTGTCTTACCGGGATTACTAGTGAATCTGCTAAGCATACCTACCGCAAAGGCTATGTCTGGTCTAGTGCAGATCATTGCATACATGAGACTTCCAATCAGTTTGGAATAATCCAACTGTCTCACTGTTGCACCAACGTTAGGTGTCAACTTTTTGTTGTAATCATAAGGTATTTCAAACCTTTTGCAATTACTATATCCTCACTTTTGTAACACATTATTGATATAGTGAGATTGACTAAGGAGTATGCATTGCCTACCAAAACTCACTCTCATACCTAGTATAGTGTCCACAACACCTAGGTCCTTCATGCTGAATTCTTTGGATAACATTGTTTTAACTTCAACCACAGTTGAAAGGTCGCTTCCAACAACAAGCATGTCATCAACATACAGGCAAATTATAGCAATTTTATTTGATAGACCACGAAAATAAAGGCATTTGTCAGAATTGCTAGATTCAAAACCTAAGCTCTTTATTGTTGTATCAAATTTTTCGTGCCATAGTTCTGGTGCTTGTTTTAATCCATACAAAGATTTTACCAATTTGCAAACTTTGTTCTCTAAACCTTTAAGTACAAAACCTTCAGGTTGTTTCATATAGATTTCTTCATTAAAATCTCTATTTAGGAAAGCAGTTTTAACATCCATTTGGTGAATAACAAAATTTTCAATGGATGCAAGGGCAAGAAGAATCCTTTTTGTAGCAATATGACAAACAGGTGAGTAAACATCAAAATAGTCTACCCCACTTTGCTGAGTATAACCTTTAGCTACTAGTCGTGCTTTATACTTTGCTACAGTCCCATCTGGATTAAGTTTCTTCTTCAAAACCCACTTATTTCCTATGGTTTTAGCCCCCTTTGGCAGATCAACTAATTTTCAAGTTTTATTTTGTAATAAAGAATCCATTTCATCATCAATAGCCTCTTTCCAAAGTAAACCATCCCTAGACCGAAGAGCTTCATTCACACTAAGTGGATCAGCCAACAGTGCATAAGTTACAAAATCATCACCATAGGTTCTAGGTGTCTTATCTCTGGTGGAGGTTCTTCTAGGCTCAATTTCATTTGTAATTTCAGTGTCAGTTATGCTAGGTCTAGATTCTGTTTGTGAATCATTGACTAAGTCTGTGTGGCCAGATAGTGTTATGCCTTTGTCTTTGATGAACACATCTTCAAAGAATTCTGCATCTCTAGATTCGATTATCTTATTGAGAGATAGGTCATAAAATCTGTATGCCACACTATCAACTGCATTTCCTAGATACACACAGGTATTTGTACGAGGTCCTACTTTAGGCCTTCTAGGGTCTGGTATTCTAACAAAAGCAATACAACCCCATATTTCTATTTTATCAAAGCTCGGTGTGTGTTTATGTCATAACTCATAAGGTGTTTCAGTCAATTTAGAGTGTGGTAACAAATTAAGAATATTATTTGCAGTCAATGCAGCCTCTCCCCAAAAATTCGAAGGCAATCCAGCAGTCAATAACAAAGAATTCAACATTTCTATAAGTGTTCGATTCTTTCTTTCGGCTATACCGTTTGACTGTGGTGAGTAGGGTGCTGTTGTTTCAGAGATAATGCCATGTAAAGTGCAAAATTCTTTAAAACCCATTGACACATATTCCCCACCTTTATCAGATCTGAACCTTTTTATTTTAGCATTTAACTGATTTTCGACACGGTCTTTAAATTCTTTGAATTTATTAAGTGCTTCATCCATTGATTTTAACAGATAGATATGACAATATCTAGAGCAATCATCTATAAAGGTGATCAAATACTTCCGACCTCCTTGCGTCACAAAGTTTTTAAAATTGCATATGTCAGAATGAATTAGTTCAAGAAGTTGTGTACTCCTAGAAACAGAACTAAAGGGTTTTCTAGTGATCTTTGTCTAAGCACACACTTCACACTTGTCATATCTTAAGGATGTATCAATTGGCAGATTAAAAGTTTTAGCAACAGCAAGTAATTTAATATAGTTTACATGTCCCAATCTGTTGTGCCAAGTAGAAGGACTACACAGTTTTGAGCTAACAGCATTAATCACTTCATTTGCTAAACTAAGTCTATACATGTCATTGACTAAATAAGCAAAACCAAAGTAGTATGAGTTAACAGATAAAATTGCTCTACCACTTATCATAGAAACTACCATGCCAGCATTATTCAGTAAGCTAATAGAAATTAAATTCTTTGCTAAAGCAGGAACAAATTTAACATTACGCAAAATTAAATTCTTACCTGATGAAAGACTGAGATTTGCAGTTCCAACCTGGAGCACCTTGACTGATTCTCTATTCGCCATAGAGACAGACTCATTTGAATCTTTGAGATCAGTTAGCAGGTTCTTATTGTTGCAAGCATGACATGTAGCCCCCGAGTCCAACAACCAACTCGTAGAGGCACTGACCTTATCGTCACCAACAACACACAGAAAGTTGGTGGGTTCAGTGTTGTCCTCTAATAAGTTCACCGTTTCATTGTTAGGTTGTTCTCTTTTGGGTAGCCTACATTCGGTAGCATGGTGACCCCACTTCCTACAGTTGTAGCACTTTCCTTTCTTTTTCACAATCTTTTTATTGGCTTCCAACTTGTACGGTTCACCCTTAACTTTATTAAGCTTGTTCTTCTTAAACTTAGGAACATATTTGGAATTGGTTAGCACATTAGCATGAGAAATTTGTTTCTTAGCCAACTCTAAAATTATCCTAGTTCTTGTCTCATCCTCTACTTTAATACATCGTTTGAGTTGTGCAAGCTTAATTTGTTCTGGCAGTCTATACATTTCAATCTTAAATGTGAGCCATGATGCAGGTAATTTAAAGATTATTGCTCCAGTGAGAAAGGCATCACACACAGTGATATCTTTAGTTTTCAATTTAGCTACTAAGTTTTCAAGATCAGTTACCTGAGGGAGAATGGCCTTCTCCTCTCTGAATTCAAAGCTCATGAACTTATCAACCAAGTGAGTCTTGGAGACCTTCTCCTCCTTTTTGAATTCATCCAGCAGATTGTCCAAAATCTCCTTAGTTGTTCCATACTTCATGTACACATCTGCTAACCGATCTGAAATACTGTTGAGCAAAAACTCCCTGCACAGGTCCTCATCTCTGATCCAAGTGGCATCATCCACATCTTCGGTACAGTCATCATAAGTCGTTTGGCAGGTATAAAAGATCTTCATGAATTTTATCCCATACTGTGCTTTCCTCTTCCAATTATTGAATTCAGAACTACTAAACGCCTCTAGTTTAGGAACCTTATACGGTCGATCATGTTTTTCCATCTTAAGGAATAAACGATGAGTTCCTAAAGTTCGAGAGTATGTTCTGAATTATTACTACACAAGTAATTTATAGGGAGACTTATCTGTACTTCTGCTAACTAATAACAGAATAAATGGATTAGATAAATTGCACGAATCTTAGAGTTTTAGAAATACCAGATATTGATGAGATACAAAAGATCTTCACTGTCTTCTTCTTCAATTAGGGTTTCACACACAGATCTTGAAGAAGAGAGAGAGGGGTTGGAGTCGGCGCCTGAGATGTGACTGCCGTCGACAGCGAACGAGAAGAGGTGGGGTTCGGCGCCTGACGACCTCGCGACGCGATCGACTTCGTGGGTCGCGCTTCGACCTCGCGACAGATCGGCGAGCGACGAACGGTGAGCGATCGGCTTCGGCTTCGCGACGCAATCGAAACAGGGAAAGAAGCGAGAGATGGAGATAGGGTTCCGACGTCGGCTGCTTCTTTTCCGACGGGATCTGGCGGCTCCAACAGATTCCGACAGTATTCAAGTATCCCTCTTAATTAATCTCACAAAATTGATTACAGATATCTCAAGATTGTTAGGTTTTTGTGAGGAAATTAACAATTGGAAATTAGGGTTTTATCTCTAGATCTAAGTTGCTTGAGATATTCACCCTAGGTATCAAGATTGGAATACCTAGACTGCTATCACAAGCCAGTATTTATAGATAAATACTGGTTTGGGTATTGGGTTATAAACCCACAGACCCGCGTTCCAATATCCAATCAATTGTACGTTCATTACACGTGTTACACATATGCACGTGCTATATTTATATAGAGAGAATATACCAATATATCCAACAGTCCAAACCACAGCCAACTGTAAACGAACCAGCTAGATCGCCCTTCATCCTGTTACCATGTACAATGGATACAGAGGCATCAAGAATCCCTTAACTTTTTGTTAGCCATTAATCTCTGTAGTAAGATAGAGAACGCGGAAGCACTAAAAATAGTAGCATGTATGTATAAAGTCTAAATGGCTTGACAAAGAACATAAAATGGGAAACCGTCAACCTAAACCAACAACTTTTTTTTATGAAAAGCATCCACCAAAATTGAACATAATTAGAATAAAGAAGCTACTTTAATATTCAGCAATCAGAAACAAATAATCATAAGTATTGGCAGGGCGGTCCTGAGCCTGAGGCAATCTCCCAAAATGGAGCCCCCCTACACCACTACTAATCAGAATGGATTTAACGGCATATCTATCCCGGCGTCTGGGCCTAAACGCCGCTATAGGTCGTCATTATAATTTTGTTTTTAATAGCGGGCCTCTATGACGGCGGTGATATATTACGCCGTTATATATTATATATATAACGGCGGTTTTATATATACACCGCCGTTACAGATCACAAATAGCTAGTCCCTGTTCATTTCCCCCAAAAACGCTATTCATTAAGCTATTCATTTACCCTAATCCTCCCCCGCTCCAAACTTCATTTCCCCCCAAAAACCCTGCCGATCGAATTAATCCTCCCGCTCCAATCTTCATTTCCCCCCAAAAACCCTGCCGATCGAATTAATCCTCCCGCTCCAATCTTCATTTCCCCCCAAAAACGAAATTCTTCTAACCCTAACTACTCACGCGCCGCTCCAAAATCTCTCTCTCTCTCTTTGACCAGTCGCGCCTCTCCCCATTCGGCTTCGTCGCCCTTCTCCATTCAAGAAGAAGCTCCTTGTGGATTCATTATCTATTTGATTGGTACATTTCACATCCTCTTAGTTCTGATGTCAATTTCAATTTTTCGGGATTAGGGTTCTCTTAGTTCTCTTAGTTCTGATGTTAACTTCTCTTAGTTCTATTATCTATTTGATTGGTACTTCTCTTATCTATTTGATTGGTACTTCTCTTAGTTCTGATGTTAACTTTGCTTAATTTGAAATGGTGGCCATCTGAGAAGTGTGATTATGGGACTTGTAGTTGGGGATGTGGGTTTTTGTTTTTCTTTTGAAATGGTGGCCATCTGAGAAGTGTGAAATGGTGGCCATCTCCTAAATCTCGTGAGCTTTTTTTTTCTTTTCAACACAATCTTTATTTTTTGGGGACATTGTGGTTTTGGGGATGTGGGTTTTTGTTGGCATTGGTGATTGAATAATGGGTTGGTTTGTGATATGGGATTGATTGTCTTGATTTGGTAGAAATTTGTTAGCCCATTTGCTATAATGTTATCTTTTAGTTGAATGATCTTTTGTATGAACTGAGAAAATATAATAGTTGATTGTTTTATATTTTGATTTTAGACAAATTGCTATGTAGTTTTCCCCAGATTTTCCTTTTTTTATTATATTTAAAAATAAATAAAAAAACTTATACTCAAAGAGGATAACCCAGATTTTAGTGTTGCTTGTACTATTGTGATATGGGTTGGTCTAGACAAAACAATCCCATATCACAATAGTACACTGTATACTGTATTGTGGAAGATTTTAACAAATTTTAACAGATTTTAGCAGATACACTGTATATGTATTGAGAAGTATATTAACCCAGACATTGTGGAAGAGAAGTATATTAACCCAGATTGGTTTGTGATATGGGTTGGTCTAGACAAAACAGAAACACAATTAAATGAGCATGAATCGCATGATTCATCTTAAGTCTATTATACATGGGAAAAATCAGAAACAACTGTGGAAGATTCTGCCACAACAAAACAAAATGAGTACTTAAAACTTCAATCAATTAGATAAAGCTTAGAGATGAGTTAAAAGGTCTCTCAGGGAAAATGATTACCTGGTCACAACACACAAGTTTTTGTTTTTCTGAAACGAAAATGATTACCTGGTAATATTGAAAGGATGACCTAGATACAAGTCAAGTTGCCTTGAATAGCAGCTTTGTCTTTTTGTTCTGGAGACAGATGTTAGTGTCAATTTTTGAGTCAGCATTGGCATTGATCAACAAATGTTGTTAGTTTAATAAGAAAAATTAAAGGTATCTGCTTAACTAAAATTGTTGGCATATTGTGATGATTTGTGGTTGTTTTAATGTCATTATTTGTTCATATGTTTGATTTGTTGATTAAAATATAATTAGTCTGAATTTTTTTGAAACAGGTGACGTATGGCTAGAACGAAGAGAAAGTTGCCAACAATAGTTGTCAACCAAGACGATGCCGTAGAGCAACCTAGCCGGGGACTTTCTACTGGGCACCCGACGGACTATCTTGAAGGTTCGGCGGATGGGGGTGCTACTACAGTCGGGGGGGGGGGGGGGGGGGGGGTGAAGGTAGCACTCCCACTACTTTGAGGAGGTCGAGGGGGCCGACGAAGATGAAGGAAATCTGGAAGCTCCCAAATAATAAAAAGGTATTGGTGGAATGCAACGAACACAATCAACCATTAAGAGATGGCGGGAGTAAGCTCGCGAAGTTTTGCGGTGTCATAGCACGAAATCCGCGTATCCTTCCCCTAAGCTACGAGAGTTGGTCAAAAGTACCAACGATGACTAAGGTGACGGCCTTCGATGCGATTAAGGTATGTTTTCAAAAATTTCCTTACAAACCCAAATTTTTTTGTTATACTTTACTGCATTCTTTACTGACAATCACAATGTCAGTAAAGAATGTCAAAGAATAACAATTTTCTTGTTATTCTTTACTGCATTCTTTACTGATTGAATAATTCTTTACTGCAGTAAAGAATAATTCTTTATCCGGATAGGAATTTTTTTTGTATGCAGTCTAATTGAAGTTGGTGATCATTTGCACTAAATTAATACTCAAGTAATATAAATAAGAAGGACAATGACAATTCAATAAACGTGTTTAATTTACAGCAGCTTTCCAATGTTTGAAGAAGTGGGAGAAAGAAAAAAAGCCTGGAATGCATCCAAGAAAAACAATACACATATGTCGCGTTTTATACTTTCCAGTTTTATAGTTTTTACTCTATTTCATCTTCAATATTGTAATGCTCCATCATCTTTCTCATTTTGTAGCAAAAGTTTGCAATGCCTGACGGTTCTGATGGATGGCTCAATAAATCGATTTCGAAAAAATGGAGGGATCACAAGAGCTTCTTGAAAGGAAAGTACTATGATGAGGAGAAGACCGAGGTCGAAAATGCAAGGTCAGTCCCCGAATGCGTGACGCCACAGGATTGGCATTTTCTTGTCAAATATTGGAAATCGGAACCTGGAAAGGTAATCATATTTCATTGTTTATATCTTAAATTGATGATATAAATTATTAATTTTGGTAAACATAAGCATTTATTCCAATTATTAAAATGGTATAGAGGAAAGCTGAGATTGGTCAAAGTAGCCGTAGTCAGTTGAAGATCAAGCACACTACGGGGAGCTGCAGCTTTGCTATTGTGCGGGATGAGATGGTAATGGAAATTTTATTTTATAGCAAGTTTTTTTTTTGTTTTTTTTTATTACCAATTACTGCGTTGGTATGATTTAACTATTTCTTTTGACTCATATATAGGATACGACAGTCGAGGGAGAGAGTGTCGGTGAGGTAGATTTTTTTGAATCTACCCACACAAGTAAGGATGGGACATATCGGGATGAATTTGCAGCTGAAATAGTGGTATACATGAAACTTTCGAATTCCAATTTCATTCTGCAACAAAAATTTGGATAATATTCACAACTCTAATTTGGATTTTAATTTGGTCATAACTCACAAAATTTCAAACTAATTTTCAGCCCAATTTTTGATATTAATGTATTGTTTGCTCTCTTTTCTAGAAAGAAGCTAGAAAATTGATTGAAGAGAGGTCGACATCTTCAGCAGATCAATTAACCATCCAGCGTGAAGCTATGACTGATGTGAGGGGGAAAGAGCGACCCGGTCGTGTGCGGGGAATGGGATTGGGGCCAACACCCTCACAGGTATACATATATATTTATAATCTGCTTTTGGTTGTGGATGAGTTGTTTGAGTAGTAAAGGCATCAGCTTTTGGGGAATGGGTGGGTGGTCATAGTACTCAAGATGTAGGACGGACTGATTGACATGTAGAATTCGTAGGACATAGTTAAATGTATACAAGAAAATGGTGAAGAAATTAAGGAGCTGGCTGGGTTCATTGGGTTATAAATTTTGAGCTGACTGGGTTCATTAATTATTCTGTTCAGGATCAAACTCCATTTCTTGTTAACAGTATTTGCCACAATTTTGATCTTATTGTGGGCTAGCTTGTGGACAGTATTCACATATATTTCATTGGAAAGATATGTGAATGCTGATATGAATGCCTGAGTCAGGAAGAAGAAATTGAATCAACATAATTTTGTGTTCTGTATATGACATTGTCTAAAATGCTGCTTTAGAGGTGCATCAGAGATCAACAGATTGTTCCTGAAAATTGTTGTTAGATATCAATATATTACTCTTTTGGTTTCCTTAAGGCCGTTCCTAGGTTTGTCACAATTATGCATTGGTTGTCAATTGGAAGTTGCAACCATCTACTTGCAATGAATTGAATACGTAGTTGTGTGCGACAACACTCATCCAAACACCCCATCAATTAGGTGTAGCAGGGTGAATGTGTATGAAAAAATTCAATTAACTTTAACCAAAATACTGGAACCCGGCCCTTTTGTCGATGACATTTCTCATTCAATGACCTAATTGCTAATTTGAGCAAAAGCTGCTAATATGCTGGAACGAACTTAAAGCGGAATATAGACCACCCAAACTTAAAGCCGAATATGGACTTCAATTGTATCAGTTACTTTTAAATATCTATGTGTTAGATGCAGTTGTTGTTGTTACTTTTAAATTTGTATTTGGATTTGTTAGTACTGTGAATTTGTTAGTACTGTGAAGTTGCAGGGTCTAAACACATACACTGACTGGTTGTAGGGTTATAAAATTTCTCTTCTTTTTCAAGGGTATTTTTCTACATACTAAGTTATTAACTCAATGCACATCTCCCCTCTAAAATTGTTAGGCAGACATGAAGTGTAAAGTTTTTCTTTTTCTTTGATTCATGATGTATGAGTATAAGAATTGTACTTCATGTCTGCCTAATTGAACTATGTTCACATGATGTATGCTATTTGCAGCAGCTTCCATAAGCACAGATGCTGTATCAGTCTGCATATAAATATATGCACACACCTATTCATAAATATATGCAGCAGCATCACCATTTCAACTGTTAATAAGATTAGCAACAATAATATTACTATTACCTTGTTTTCTAAATTCATGCATACAGTTACATATACCCTGAAAAAAATATGTTGAATTTAGAAAGGAGGGTATATATCTTCCATTTTGGAACTAAGTGATCCATAAACGAAAATGGTTCTAAGATATGAATTAAAGTTCTAAAACAACAACAGTAAGGAAGGATCAATATGAGTTGTAAGCTCTCTGCAAAGATAGAGCTTTGTGTTCTCTTTTCCTTTGAGAAATTTATATAGATGCTAGTTCTATATATATATATAAGACCCTGTGATGGTTATGTCTTTTAAACTTGTATATATATAGATGCTAGTTCATATTAGTTATATAGCTAAAAACTAAAGGAAAACAAAATAATTTATATATTCTATATCATCTTCAGTAACATATATATAAGTATGTTAGGCATGGGGGACACATAAGAAACCATTAGGGATATACATAATTACCCAACTTTTGTGTTTATTGGACATCACCTCACTACTCTCGATCATCTATATATAATAAAAATTTAGTGTAACTAATGTATTGAAAATTTTTAAAACTAGTTTCTGGGTCATCATCATTAACATGTTATCTTACTATATATCATCTGGATTGCTATTATTTCTATCAGTAAAGAGATAATAGCAATGCAGATCAAATATTTGTTCTATGACTTGGTTTTTCTTTAAATTTTTTTCTGCTAGTTACTTGGTTTTTCTGTAATATACCTGCAATACGTTAAAAGCTTTAGTTTCAAAATCCTTTAGTTTATTTGGTTTTCCTTTGATGGTTATTTTGTTTAAAAGGTATTTGGTTCTTGTTTTAAAACTAGTTTCTGCTTCATCATCTTGAACACATCACATGGTTTCAATCACAGGTATTTGGTTCTTGTGCATCTACCTCCAGTCGTACATCCTATCCGGATGTGTTCAAGATGCAAGCCAAGATGCAGGAAGAGATTGACGGCTTGAAAGATATGATTGTTTCTTTAATCTCCCAACAAAACCAGAACTCTAACAATCCAGTACATGGAACTGTAAGTATTCAACAATATTTTATGATATTAGTATGAAATTTAACTATTGCATTTTACTTGTGTGGTGCCTAGTGTAGTGAATAATCTAATAAATGACACTATTGTGAATTATACATAGCCAGCGAATTCCATCGACTTCTAGTCACGCACGTACATCTGGGCAAAATATCAGTGGGAATCAAAGCAATGCCGAGCCGCTTCAGTAGACTTTGCCATTGTTGAGTTAAATTTGGACTTTAGTCTTTTTATGTTTTGTTGAAACTGAATTTATGCTTTGTTAAAGAAATTGATGTATAACAAGTATATTTCTAACTCTTCGTATGGCTATTTTTAGACAAGTAATTATTGTTTATTGTGGTCCATGATTATATAGTTGTTTATTATGCTGATATTAGTGTTTTTAAGATTTGAACGTTCAAATTTAATATGACTAAAGATATTTTGAATTTGTGACATTTTTTAAATAGTGGGGAAAAACCAGAAACCCCATATCAATCAGTTTTGATATAAATATGCCGGGAGGATCCACCAATTGTGGTGAATTATTAAAAAAAAAAGAACCAAACCCGGCGTAATAGACCTACGAATTGTAACGACGCTTTTTAAAAATGCCGCCATAGGGCTACGGGTTTTAACGGCGGTTTAAAAATGCGCCGTTACAAGCTGTACACATATAGCGGCGTTTTTAACAAACGCCGCTATAGGCATACAACCTACAACGGCGCTTTTCGCGAGCGCCGTTACAGATCATAGGCCTATAGCGACGCCTTTTAAGACGCGCCGTTGTAGACCTATGGTCTGTAACGGCGCTCTAGACAAGCGCCGCGATAGGCCCATGATCTGTAACGACGCTCGCTGCAACGGCGCTGCTCGCGGCAATATTTAAAACGCCGCTACCATCTATGGCGGCGTTTATAAACGCCGCCATAGACAGAAAAAAACGCCGCTATAGGCTTTCCGATTAGTAGTGCACCCTACATACAAAAAAAAAAAAAAACATATATATATGGAGTACAAAAATTGCATATTGTTCAAGGAAAAATAATATACTTTATTATTACAATAAAGCATTATTTTTTCTCACATTCCTTGAAGCAAACTCACTAATTAAATATATATAAAGGCCTATGCTACCTTTTGGTTGTTAGATTGCGCCTTTCTAATTTTTATCCTCCTGGACTTTTAGCATTGCCGTATTAATCTTTTCCTTTTATTTTTTATTGTGCTGATCTTAGATTACCGGCTATTTCTCCTTTACTTCCCTATTTTTTGGAGGTCTTGGCTGTAGACTCCGTTGTGGGTTTAGTTCTGTTGTTGTGCAGCTATGCTAAATACATTTTGCTCTTAATCTTTTAGTTGCTTTCGCAATTTCCAGCACTGTTATAAACTTTTATGCTACCTTTTTGTTACTTTTTTATGCAACTATTGCTGATTTCCGTAGATTTCAATTATTTTTCTGTTTTACTGTTCTACTTTCCAACTATTCTGTTTCGTATCCTTTAGCGTTCTTTCTTTTATTTATGTTCTGATGGCTGGTTTTCGTGGTTCTCGGTTGATTCCGTTCGGCAGGTGTTCTGCTCGGTATTTGGTTGAGGCCTGTCAAGGACAGGATCACCTTCTCATTATTGTTGGCTCTTAGGTTCTCTTGAGGGCTTCATTGAAGGTTCTTTTGTATTGTTGTCACTGCAATTGTGTCATTTGTTATGTTGCGCTGTAGCAATTGGTTCTTGCTGCTTTTATTGAGGCCAGTTGATGCCACTGCAAAGGGCTTGGATGCTCCCGCGTTTGGGGGGTGCAGCATGCGCAGTGGTTTGTGTTTGATGCTGCTCGTGTGTGCCTTTTTTGGGTGTTGCTGTCATCTCTGTCCTCGGCTCGCTGTCTCCTGCCTTTAGATTGTTGGCTTATGGTTGTCAGTTGCTTCGCTAGCTTTTGTTATTCTTGCAATGCTTTTCATTGCCTCTTAATTTTTTGGTGTTGTTTATTTTCTCGTTTTCTACTTTCAGTTTTACACCGTGTAAAATTTTCAGTTGTATGTACATATTCTCTTATTATTTATATATTTGGGCTGGAGTCTTTCGACTCTATCCTCGTTATAAAAAAAGGCCTAAAAAATTAAATTTGGAGCCCCTAAAAATAGTTATACAAATTGTAATTTAATTATACGCACAAAATACATATATACATGTGTAAGGAAAAAATAATTTGGCCCCTAAAATTGAGCAAAAATTGGGGATTTGAAGCGGCCGCCTCTCCGGCCTCTACATGGGAGCCAGCCCTGAGTATTGGAAACACATGGGAAAAACTAACAACGCAGCCTTACTGAAAACACTGTTAGGAATTATGAGGATCTTGTTGACTCTTTGACACAATCAAACACAAACCACCAAGCAAAACTAGATCGCACCAATCACACAAAGTACATAAGAATTGTCCTGGTTAGGGCTTTCGCCTTAATCCGGGGAAGGAAGAACTGAGATATTATTTCAATTAGAGAAAATACAAGAATATTACAATTCTCACCACGACCCTCTCTCAAACCTAATGGAACTTGATGCTGCTTACAATGAAGAAGCTCTCTCACCCTCTCAGATGAAGTACTCTCTTCTTCTATTCGGCACTCAATAGAATCACCATGAATCTATGAACCGTTACAATTGTTTATATAGATCTAGAGACAAACTCTAAGTTAATATCTTGTTACAATAGCCATTGGATAGTACATAAGAGATAACCCTACAATAGGAGCCACACGATCTAACTTGAAGAGCAAGTTGGGCTTTTCACAAATCAGCCAGACTCAAGCCCGAAACCCATCAGCGCCGCGAACGGTCAACCGCACCAACAAGTCGGTCGAATGTCCTCCTCTCTGGAAGACTTCATGCAGGGGACGGTCGATCACACATGAGGGACGGTCGACTGCAACTTCTGCTATTGCTGCCGCTAACTGTTTCTTGCCTCCACCCTGTTTCCAATCGTCTCGATCCCTCTATCGTCTTATCGTCTTTTTATCCAACATCGTATGCAAGACATAAACCCAACAAACACTGCAAGGCAAAAGGTAAAACCCAACCATACCAAAGCCAAATATAAGATCCAATCATGCATCTCAAATAAAAATCCAAAGAATCAAAACTCAGTAACAAAATCTGACCATGATTGCCGTGGTGGCATACTCCACTTGAAAAAGCTTGTGTTCAGATTGAGAATGTGTTGACCCCTCGTTCATACTCGGTCCTCAACAAAAATGAAATGGGGAACATGAGATGTGAACATAGATAATTTGCCACACTTTTGATATCGAAAATGGCATAACCAACACAAAATAATACACTATAGAATATCTTTATCTAGTTAATAAGTCCATTTCAAAAGTTTTTTGAGCAGGCATACATAAGCCATTATTGAGTGTCGTATAATCGGCCTTCAATAAGACCACAATACATATGTGGGCAAAAAATTGTCGCTGAAAGCAACAAAACCCATAGAATTCTAATCTCTATTGATTCTATTATGACCATTAAAATTCTAACACCAATTCAGAAGATGTAAGCCACATAAAAGCTGTCTCATCTATCTGGTTATGTTAAAATTTCTCCGTGATATATGGTATACTTAATTTTGTTTGCACTTCTGTGTGGGGCTGTTGGTTGCTGCTGTTTGCACTTCTTTGCTGTTGTGTTTGTTGCTGCTTGCTGCCGCTAGGTCTCAGAGTGCTCTAGACGGCACTGTTTTGAGTTGGAGTCTAGATGACACTGTTTCGAAGCATATATGATGACGATGATCTTCTTTGTTCTTTTGTTCTTGTTCCTTTTCGTTATATGTTGTTTAGTGCGGGCAATTGTTCCATAGTTTCTTTCTTCACTTCGATGGGGTTGTATCTGACTACGTATATTGTGGACCTGTTCTTATATTATATATATTCCCCACTTAATTAAGGTAGTGTTCTATCTATTACATCCAAAAAAAAAAAAAAAAATCTTTTAGTTGAAACATGAAAAGAAGACAGAAAAATATAAGTAAGAATTAAGTAGAAAAATAGTGCTACTATGAAATCCATTGAGTCCATCAAACCCAAAAAGAAAAGAAAAAAGAGAGATAGCTAGTGCCCTTGAGAAGGCGGCCTTCTTCAGTTCTTGGCCTCCCATATTCCATGATTTCATTTGTTAGGCTGTATAAATTCCCACTTAATTAGTAACTAAACTTTAGCTGATGTACTGGATTAATGGACCACAGTGGTACTATTTTCACTCTAAATTAACAAAGAAGCACTGGAGTACTTAACAATGAGTAAGACCAAAACAATGCATTTGAAAAATGACTTTTAGAAAGTATTTTAACCTTTTCTCCCTACTAGAAATTGATTCTTTTAAGCAGCTATACACTGATTATATTCTCCAGTACTGCAAGAGGGTTTGATTAGATGAGGGAAATTAGCTAGGCTAAAGTAAATAAACTCCCCCTCAGCTGTAAACTTCTTTAATTAACAACCCCACCCCAACTCCCTAAATTAATAAAAGCACCCTACAATTTTATCTCTTTTTAAGTTTGACCCGCAACATTTTGTTTCAAAAACTAGCTTAAACTTGTACTTACTATACAGAAAATTGGCCGGAAGTTATATTTCTGATATGCAAATTAGGAGTTACAAAGCATGCAACCTTTGGTGATTTGGTGAGTTACAAAGCATTTTGACTCCTCTTTGTAGCAGTTGTGAGTTACAAATCATCGGTTCGAATATATTTATTAACCTTTGCTACAGCCTACAGAAGAGGAGTCAAATTAGGAGTATGTGCAAGGCATTTTGTAGCAGTTGTGTGTGGGATCTATGTTCCATATAATACTCCTCTTTCTCAAGTTGGGAACTTGGGGGTCCACATAAGATGCATCATGCACCTAGTAGGGTTGTTGTTGAACCTATAGTGCAAGAATGCATGTGGCATAATGAACAAATAGTGTACTAGATGAAATGAATCACGACCAAGTTTTGTTGTTTGGGCAAGATGGCAAAAGGAAGGGCCGGGGTCTAGTAAATAAAGGTTAGACCAACGTATCTAGAAAAGTTCAATTTCTATTTGAATCATCAGTTCCAATATATTTAACCACATCTCTCTTTCTCCATCTCCAATATTATCAACATTATGTGTTGAGTTTTAACTGCGGAATAGATGCAAGAACAATAGAATAAAAAACAAGAGAACAAAGATAAATCAAAAGCAACGCACAAGAACACGCGAGATTTTTTCGAGGTTCACCCAATGCAATGGATACTTTATCAGGCAGAGACACTCCTGCGATTTTCACTAGAAATATGAATAACAAGTTTACAAATCTCTTAAGAACTCACCAGCAAGGTGTAGGGTTTCTTTCTATATCCCTCTCTCTCAATGACGGCTGCTAGATCTTTCTTTTCTTTTCTCTCATTAACCTAAAACCGTATACAATACAATATATATAAGTTTACCCAACTTCTAATCTCAGCCGCTCATCAGTCAGCGTCACGACGGTCGACTGCAACTCATGTACGGTCAATCAGTTCATGCCTTCGACGATACACGGTCTAACAGAGAGTAGGTCGGTCGACTGCGCGGTCGACCGGTCATTCCTTCAAGTATACAAGGTTGCAACAGAGAGCAAACGGTCGACTACGCGGTCGACCGTGCACTGCCTGTATATAGTCAGTCGGGGTTGCGATCGACTGCGTGGTCGATCGCAACTCTGCCTGTAGCTTCAGACTGCTCTTGACCTGTTTGCTCCCACTTCGATTCTCCTTCTCGTCTATCTTCATCAACCCTATTATCGTGTATTTGGATCCACATACCCCAACAATCTCCAACTTCGAGACATATACCGAAGTCTCTAATCTGTTCTTCATTCTTCCATTGGCCTAGTCTAGGCTTGTGCCTCTGCGAGCCTTCTCATCAATTAACCTGGAGACAATCCAATAACAGTATAGCAGACTGATATTTCCTGCTATCCACTACCTTTGTGAGCATTTTCACCAAATTCTTAGTACCAAGAATCTTAGATTGCTTCAACCATTTCTTCTCAACCGTACTTCTAAGAAAATTATACCTCATTTGAATGTGTCGAGTCCTAGAGTGATATGCCGAGTTTTTCGCCAAGAAAACTGCACTTTGACTGTCACACCATAGTTCACCTATGGGTTTCTCTCTGCCCAACTATTTTATCAGCTCCAAAATTCACAACATGTCTTTCGTTGCTTCTGTAAGTGCCATATAGTCGAACTCCGTGGTTGATTGTGCTACAACATTTTGTAACTCCAACTGTAAACATATACCATGTAGTACTTCTGCAACCATCACGATTGCTCAAAAATTCCGCATACACATAACCATGTATTTGCAAAGAATCTCCCTCAAAACAAAGAAAAAAATCTGAAGTACTTGCTAAATATCTAAGAATTCACTTTACTGCATACCAATACTGTTTACGTTGATTCTTCATGTAACAGCTGACAACTCTCACTGCTTGTGCGATGTCCGATCTTGTAGACACCATCGCATACATCAAACTCCCAACGGCTAAGGCATAAGGGATAGCAACCATTTCCTCCATCTCTGCCTCTGTCTTAAGATACAAGTCCATCAATAACTTGAAGTGAGCAGTCAAGTGACAAGTGAATGGGCTTGTGCCATCCATATTGAATCTTTTCAACACCTTCTTCACATAGTCCGCTTGAGATAACCAAAGCTTCTTGCTTTTCTTGTCTCTACTAATCTTCATGCCTAGAATTTACTTTACTTCACCAAAGTCCTTCATCAAAAACTCTGAAGCTAGCATCTTCTTCACTTCCTTGAGCTTCTCCATACATGAACCTTTTAACAACATGTCATCCACATACAACGTCAAGGTAGCTATATTATTGTCATCATATCTATGAACATACACATAATAATCTGCTTCGCATTTATCGAAACATTTTCCTCTTACAAAGCAATCAAACTTTAAGTATCATTACCGCGGTACTTGTTTGAGTCCATAAAGACTCTTCCTCAGTCGACACACCATGTCCTCTTTCCCTTTTGCTTCAAAACCTGTGGGTTGTTTCATGTACAGCTCTTATTCGACATCATCATGAAAAAATGCTGTTTTCACATCCAACCGCTCTAAGCGCAAGTTTTCATCTGCCACAATACTAAGCAGAATCTTAATTGAAGCCATCTTCACAATAGGTGCAAAGATCTCACTATAATCAACACTTTCTTTTTGAGAGAATCCTTTCACAACAAACCTCACCTTGTACCTCTTACTGCCATCTGCCTCATTCTTGACTCTAAAAACCCATTGGTTCATAAGAATATGTTTCCCTGCAGGTAACTTGATCAAATCCCAAGTTTGGTTCTGTTCCAAAGTGTTCATCTCATCCCTCATGGCTAACTCCCACTAAATTAAGCCTCATCCCTCAAAGCTTTCTCATGAGTCTCTGTTTCTCTTGAATCCGTGTACAGAACATGCTAGTGAATAATACTAGTTGATGGGTCCAATATCTTGGTTGGCCTTCTCTCGCGTGCCGATCTCCTTAATATAAATACCAGTTCACCGACCGGTTCAGGTTTCCCGAACTGCTCTGACTGTACCTGTTCATCTTGGATAACCTATTTATTCCCAATATGCTCACCATGAGCCTCCTGTACTGCATGTGGTACCTATACCTGCACCTGCTGCTGCACTATAGGGCCCCCGCCATTAGGACCACCTTCAGAATCTGAATCTAAATCTAAATCTGAATCTGAGTCTGAACCGCAATCTGACTCTGAACTGATTGTACTATCTTGACCTGTGTGTCTGTCCTTGTATAGGACCTTTTCATTGAACACTACATTCCTACTGTGAATGACCTTGTTATCCACAAAATCCCAAAATCTGTAAGGATACTGATCGCCGCCATAGCCAATGAATACACACTTCTGAACTTAGAATCCAGTTTCTTTCTTTCTTCCCTATCAATTAGTGAATATGCAATACAACCATAAACAAATACGAATAATTGATAGTTTTACTTGACCATAGTTCTTGTGAAATGGTCCCATCAAGGGGGCTAGACGGAAAAAGGTTAATCAAGTATACTGCCCTATCCACTGTAGCGGTCCAAATATGGACCGGAAGACCCACATGAAGTCTCATGCATCTCGCCCTAAAGTATCGTCTGGTTCATTCTTTCTACTACACCATTCTCCTGTGGAGTCTTAAGAACTGTCATGATTCTTTTGATACATTCCTTTGCCAGATAGTCAACAAACTCTTTGCTTGTGTACTCACCATCATTGTCGGACTTTAATGCTTTCACTTTGCAACCCGTCTCATTTTCAACTCTAGCCTTCCAAGCTTTGAATGCATCAAACACCTCTGATTGCTCGCAAATTGCATGAACCCAAACTTTCCTTGTAGCATCATCGATGAATGTAACGAAATATCTCTTACCACCATAAGAGAATTCCTGAGCAGGACCCTATATATCTGTATGTACCAATTCTAGCTTCCTAAGATACTTCTCATGCCCACTCAACTAAAAGCTAACTATCTTTTGTTTTCCCATCACGCAGTTCTCACAGAAATCCATCTCAACCTTCTTAAATCCCGAAAAAAGATCCCTAGAACAAAGCTGCTTGACACTCATTTCACCAAGGTGCCCCAACCTAACATGTCATAGAATTGAAGAGGAACTACATGTTGATGCTGTAGCAATGATGTCACCTGAATCACCTCCTCTTAGTAAATACAACGTGTCACCACGCTTTTCTTTTTCCACCAACCTGGCACCTGTAGTCACCTTCCATTCTCCATGCCCAAAAGTTATTGTGAATCCTTCTTTGTCTAGTTTTCTAGTTGAGATTAAGTTCTTCTTCAAACTTGGAATATGTCTTGTGTCATTCAAGACCAATTGCCCACCATTGCGAGCCTTCACTCTCACTGTGCCTCTACCTACAACTGGACATATTTGCCCATTGCCAACTGAAACTGCACCAAAATCACTTGTCCTATAATCCTCAAAAACATCCATCATGGGTGTACAATGATAAGAAGCACCTGAGTCTATACATCAATCATCTTGCATAATATTAAATCCAGCAGATAACACAATTCATCTAGACGGGGTGTCACGTCCCACTTCCCAAAAAGAAATACGGAGTACAGATACATGACTAAGTCCAGCGAATGACTTTCACCATGCATAAGCTGTAGGATCGACTTATCATCATAACATGAAATATAGCAAAATATACTCAATCATGCATGCATGAATAAATTATTAATCAACAGAAATTATTTGAACAAATATAAACTTTCCAAATAAATACAAGATCTGGATCAAAAAGTAAAACTTCGGGACAGCACGTCCATTACAAGTTTCAACTAGCAACAGGAATTTAAATAAATTCAAATACAAATAACTAAAGAAAATTTTCCTAAGCGAAGCCTAGAACGTTTGCTCACCAACTCCTTCTGGCAGCTCGTCTCCAAAGTCTATATATATCATGCAGAAAAAAAATAGAGAAGCAAAGACAGACGCCCTTAGTGCAAGTTCGGGTCGCAAGTAGTACAAGCAAGGGGTATGAAAATAAGTGCAAGAAAAAATGAACCAAAGATATGGAATCAAGAATATACCACAGGACATGGAAGGTATGCAACAAGTAATAAAGTTCAAAAGACTAGCTAGCAAGCAAGACAAATCAAGTAACAGGATCGGGTAACAAATACAAGTGGCAGGAATAGGTAACAAGTGAGCATGTAATCTGTATCAAGTATCGAGTAACAAGTATCAAGTAGCATGCGAGGCATGTGTCAAGTGTGTACAAGTAACAAGTTATTCTTAAGTCTATTGTTTAATTCTATCTAGGTAGCACTTCATGCGTCCCATTTATTTACCACATGATTGCTATATACAAACAAGTTACGTTTATATTTCGTAGTGGATTCTATAGGTCATGTACTCTGGTATTCACCGGATTACAAAATTTGGTAGGTAAACTTGATCGGTAACATGTAACAAACTTGGTTGGTAAACTTGATCGGTAACATGTAGCAAACTTGGTCGATAAACTTGATCGGTAACTTAGTCAGTAACTTGGTCGGTAAACATGTCACACAGAAAATACGAGTCTCATTCCGAGTACAGACTCCTATATTGTCCACTGCTAGATCTTTCCCTTAAATCCCCGCTTGTTCTTATTATTATTGTCAAAATATGCATGAAAGTGTGCAAAACAGGACAAATAAACATGTTCAAGAACAGGGAATAAGTTTAAGCTAGGTATAAAGTACATTCGAGGGTCAAAACAAATCAAAATTATCAAGAACGACGAGAATTCCAATTCTGGACAGCATGACGCTGCTGCACCAAAACTGAGATTTCCGCCACCACAGGAATGCAAATTTGGATCCGTCAGAAAATCTAGAAACTACACTCCCTGCCGGTTCCAACTCATATAAACAAGATACATAGAAGTTGTGGTAACTGGTGTCAAAACAGCAAACTACACGGAATTCATGTTCAGCCAGAATTTGCAAAATTGTGTTTAGAAACATGAAACAGGTCTGAAACTTCATCAATTAATTCCAGAAAAAATAAGAAATGTTCTCTAGTGTGTCTGGTATCAGCATACAAAAATTCAAGTCATTATCTTATAGGTAGAATAGTCAATTTAATTTGTGAAACGAAATGACGCAGCAAAATTTAGAAGTTGAAATTTCAGACACAGCAGCACTAAAATAGTGATAATTAACAAACTATAACTCGGAATTCAGCTCCTTTAAAAGGGTAGTAAACTAGACATCTGAGGCTACATTTCATGTTCAGAACTCAAGTCCAGATTCTGATGTTATCAGGGTCGAAACAGCAAGCAAAACAGGAACAACAACAAAAGTAGGTTCTTTTATATAAAAGAAGTGTCATTATCAATAACTATTATGAGTCTAAATTAGTGTGTGATACAAATCAGGGCTCACAAGTATTAAATCAGCACCCATGGCTATTCTCAACTCAAAAAAAAAAGCAAAATCAACACATGCATCATACAAACATACATCTACAAGTCAAGGTGATTCTTAATTTTATGTGTTCAAATAATTTAATGATAAAATAGATCCAACAAGTTGTGAAACGAATATATCAACGAAATGTTGTGACTCTTATGATCATGGAATTGATAAGGACGGCAACAAGTAAAATGAGATCATCAAAAGATCAGCCAAATGGGAGTCACAACTACAATCTACTTGCGGTATTTTTAAATTAAAGCTTGTACTAGAACAACGAATTGTATAAGAAGATACTTGCCTTGATTGGTTGTGGATGTTGATCGACGACTGAGATCAGATGGATCAGATCGGCATGGATCTTGATGGCGATCAAGATCAAGATGATCGGACGGCTGAGATCCAAGAGCTGATGATGATGATCACGATCAGATCAGATCGGACAGCTAGCAACTGCTTGATGATGATGGAGATTTGATAATCAAGATCTTGATGATTATCAAGATCAATCGGATGGCTGAGGTTGCTCTGATCAAGATTAAGGCGATCGACGACTCAGATTGATCAAATCTGGATGCTGCTGCTGCTGCTGATGATGATGATGATGATGATCCAAGATGGCAATCACAATCACGAGGAGATCGAACGGCCGAGGTTCGATGATCAAGAATTTTGATCAAATAATAAATAGCAAGGGCGGCGGCAGTCGGTGATGAGACAGCGACAGGCGTCGACTGGAATCGACGACAATGGCGGCAAGGTGGCACACCGGTGGTTGGATTGAATGGGTTGACAGAGCTTGCTGGCATCGAGCGGCAGAGTGGAGCACATGGATGAGGATGATCAGGGCTTGATGGGTTTGCGAGGCTCGATAACGGCCATGGGGGAAGAAGAGAACAGCAGAGGAGCGGGGGTGCAGGATTTTGGCAGGCTACGGAGGTGGGTGTCGCAGTCGGGGAATTGAGATGCGAAGGTGAAGATAGGGACGGAGGTGACTGGGTGGTCGACAAGGAGGACGGGGCAATGGCGATGGATGGTCGCAGGGGTTGTAAGCGATCGGAGGACGATCGGAGGCGATGGTGGAGGTTGCAGGGTGAAGCAAAGCAGGGGCGGGGAATGGGTTTCGAAAATGCAGAGAAGATGGGAGGTAGGGGATGACGGGAAGAATAGGGGATGGGGTATAGGCTGCGGGGTATAACAGGATTAGGGTTAAGTGGAGATTAGGGTTAATGGGGGTTTAAACAGGGTTTATGTAGGAGACGAATTAGGGTAGAGGGTTATTGGGTACTGGGTTTAAATCCAATAAGATAATGGGTATAGGTTTTTGGGTTTAAAATCCAATTGGGAAAACAATTAGGATAAATAGTGAAAATATAATTTGTAATAAAATGTAATTTTCATTACAATATAGAAATTATTTTGAAATACTACAACACAATTAATAAATAGAAATGGATTTTTAATAAACAGTCAAAATGAAAATAAATAAATAAATAAATAAATAAATAAATAAATAATAATAATAATAATAATAATAATAATCTTAACAATAATATATATATATATATATATATATATATATGGAATTCGAGTTTAACAGATCTATTAAAATAATCCAAATAGTAATAATATGTAATAATTAGTCG
This sequence comes from Hemerocallis citrina, assembly GCA_017893485.1. NCBI lineage: Eukaryota > Viridiplantae > Streptophyta > Magnoliopsida > Asparagales > Asphodelaceae > Hemerocallis > Hemerocallis citrina. The sequence goes on along the minus strand of CM030358.1, from coordinate 107,507,022 downwards.
ATTAATTTGAAATAGAAAATAAGGTTAGAATATGCTATTATTCGAAGTAAATATAATTTTTGGTTCGAAAAGATTTTAATAGAAGGTCCAAAATGAATTTTAAAACACAATGAATTTATAATAGTCAAAACACAGAAAATATTCAGAAAGATATTTAATTACGGGAACAAGGGTTACACGGGGTTCAATACTTACCACATTGGCTACCTATGATCCTGCTTGTGCTTTCTTATACTCCTCGCATTGGTCTCTTCTGTGTCTCGGCTTCTTCCAGTACCAATACTCACCTTTGCGATGTCCGGTTCTTGACTTGGACCTGTGATTCATGCTTTGCGACCTTCCTATATTGTTACTTCTACCACGGTTATCAACTGACAGCGCAGCATTGCTAGGATATGTCTCTGAAGTCTCTCCATGTCTCTTCCTTCTTGCATCCTCCTTATAACATCCTTTAGAGTTGTCGTATCAGTCATGGTGCTTGTAACTATTTGTTCTACTGTGCCGTAACTATCGGGAAGACTGGATAGCAACAACAACGATTGTGTCCTTTCTTCAAACTTTAAACCCGACGATTCCATTTTATTGTAAACCATACAAAAATTGTTGATGTGCTCTGCAACTGAACCATTTTCAACAACTTCATGCTGACCAACTTCTTTAGGTGTATGATCTGGTTCGCTGCATTCGGTTTCTCAAGCATATCTGTCAAGATCTTCATTGCCTCCTTCGTAGTCTTTGCATTCTCAATGTGAAATAGCGACTTCCTACTCAGCGACAACTGAATCTGTCTAAGTACTTTCTGATCAAATCTATTCCAAGCCGCCAATGCAACCGGATCAACCTCCGCCCCTTCTGGCTTCAAACCAAACAATGGATCATCTAGATCCTTATGTCGAAGATAGACAATCATTTGGATCTTCCACATTGTGAAATCTGTTCCATCGAACTCCTTAATTCTACTCTTGTTCCCAATCTCAATCAACGCTACCAATCTGGTGCTCTGATACCACTTTGTTGAGTTTTAACTGCGGAATAACTTACCAACGAGATGCAAGAACAATAGATTCAAAAACAAGAGAACAAAGATCAACCAAAAGCAATACACAAGAACACACGAGAATTTTTCGAGGTTCACCCAATGCAATGTCTATTTCCCGTGCAAAGGCACTCCTATGATTTCCACTAAAAATATGAAGAACAAGTTTCAAGGTGTAGGGTTTCTCTCTCTATCTCTCGCTCTCTCAGTGACGGATGATAGATATTTCTTTTCTTTTCTCTTATTAACCTAAAATTGTACACAATACAATATATATAGATTACACAACTTCTAATCTCAGCCGCTCATCAATCAGCGTCTCGACGGTCCACCGCAACTCATGTACGGTCAACCGGATCATGTCTTCGACTGTACATGATCTAAAAGAGAGTGGGTCGGTCGACCGGTCATTCCTTCAAGTATACAAGGTTGCAACAGAGAGTGAGACGGTCAACTCCGTGTCGACCATGCACTGCATGTACATAGTCGGTTGAGGGTGCGGTCGACCGCAACTCTGCCTATAGTTTCAGACTGCTCTTGATATGTTTGCTCCCACTTCGACTCTCTTTTTCGTCTGTCTTCTTCAACTCTATTATCGTGTATTTAGAACCACAAACCCCAATATTACGGAATGTGAGAAGTGATTATTAGAGTTCAAGTAGAACACACTAAACAACTTGTGTCAATTTCACGTGCAGAAAGTTCAGACACCTGTTAAACTTCTTGATATATCGATCCCCCAAATTGACTTCGTCATGAAATCAATCATTTGGTCTATGAGTTACAAAAATACATATCCAAAGATTGTAATCTATGAAAGATTTGATTTGGTGTACAATGAAAACTACTTGAGATAAAAGTAACTTATCGGACAATCATGTTTATCAGTGTTTAAAAAATAAAAAATAAAAGAGGTATCCTTATTTATTTTGTGTGTGTGTGTGGTAATCTTTGGTTCCATATCTTTTTTTGATGTAAGCGGATAGAGTCAACCGACTCCAGCCCGATCAAAAAATATATAGATCAAAAATATAACTATACAAGGCAAGCAAGGGAGGTTTCACCAGAAGTAAAACAATAACAACTGATAAAAAAATACTAAGCTAATTATACAATAAGAACAAAGCTAACAACGAGATACAAAAGCGGCAGCAAGAAGTGCACAGTCGGCAAAGAAGCTGGTTCGGTCGGGGAGTTGAAGCTTCAACACACAGAGCCAAGTCCAGAACCACTGGGGCGGGGGACAAGGAAGCAACTGACAATGAAATGGGCATGCCAGGGACAACACACAGACGCCAGAAGTGGAAAAGGGTGAGCCAGGCTGTCTCCAAGGGATGGGGGTAAGGGCACGGTACAGAAGGAAAACGACTCCAAATCTCGGCCCACCTAGAGAGAACCAAAATAGGGCCTGAGCATGCCGCAGACCACCAATAAGGCACAACTAAGGAGCAGGGCATAAAGCAGAACTCAATATAAACATCAGCTTGCCGAACAAGTTGAAAAACTATCGAAGCCTCAAAACCAGAAACCTGAAAAGCAACTCAAAACACCGCCGCCTAAGAGGCAGCCAATACACAGGCAAGAAGCCTGAAGGACAAGTCGAATCCCAGAAGCAAAAGAGGCATCAATAACACAAAACAAATCAACCACAATAACAGAAACAGAAAATCAAACCATAAGCATCATCACAATGCAGCAGACAGCAATAGTAGAGTACACAAAGGAGGATCGAGACTCACTCCACTATACATACAAACCAGAGACAGATAAAATATAACACCAAGTAGATCAAAACGTAAATGATTACAAGTCAGGGAGATAGAAGGCAAGAAGACTACAACCTCATGCTCACCCAACTAACTTGGAATCACCGACTGTCGGAAACCAGAGACACGAAGAAGGCCCACCAACCTACAGCCAGGGAGAAGAAACCAAAAGAAACATAGCAACCATAAGACGAAGAAGCTTTAACAGCAGAGATTAGCCAAAATGAGAAGGACCGACCGAATCCAGGCAGCGACAAAAGGACCAGAACCAGAGACTCTTCCGAGCCCAGCCAAAAACAAAAGGCATCGGAAGAATCCAAATGCACAGAAACATCAAAACGCTCACTCCTGCAAGAGCCGCAGAAGAAAAGAGACGAAAGTGAGCACGACAAAAACCTCTATCCAAAATCAATAAAGCAAGATAAGAGAAAAGTATGAGCAGCGAATAAATAAGAAATTAATACAGGGAAAAAACACACGAAAAATTTATAGAGTGTTGAGACTAGAAAGAACAGTAAGAGAATCCTCTAAGCAATGGTAGTAATAAACTTGACGCTTATTATCTCTAAGAATAGAAGTCCAAAATTTGAAAAGAAATATAAGATCCTCTAAGAGGGAGGAAATAGAGGAAGCCTTATGAGAAAAAATCCGGCGATTTCTTTCCATCCAGGTAATCTAGATGATAATGTGGACCGAAAGGTACCACCCTTTACTATATTTGGGAAGACACGAAGGCAATTTCCAGCATGATAGAAGATTGGGAGGAAGGGTTGGATTGGTCCACGCTAGAGACACTAATTTCCAAATAGGCTGAATGAACGGGCATTCGACGAAAAGATGGTCCACATTTTCGGGGGCCTCCAAGCAGAGAATGCAAGGCTGACCCCACGCCAAGTTCCTTTTGTTCAGGACCTGGACCGTGAGAAGCTTGTTATTGATGGCCAACCAAGAATTAATTTTAACCTTGAGGGGAGCGCAGGATTTCCAGATGAAATCAGCAGCAGGGGAAGTAATGCCTCGGAAATTGAGGAACTTGTAGAACGATTTAACCGAGAATATACCAGAGGCATTTCAGCGCCAAGCAATGTCCTCCGTATGATTCCACTCGTAGAGGTTAAGAGAAGCAATCAAACGTTGCAGCTCCAACACAAAATGGGGGGGTAAAGGGGAATTAAAAGGGATACACCAAACCCTAGATGCATTATCCCAGACAAATGATTCTTCAACGGACGCGTCCGGAAACGCCGCGAGACTGAAGAGAGCGGGATAAGCAGAGGCAATAGGGATGTTGCCCAACCATAGATCAGACCACAGTTTGGTTCTCAATCCATCGGCACAAAGTCTAATAATACTGGACTGGAAGGCAGGGAAAACTTTCCATACACCTTTCCAGAACGGGGAAGCGAAACGATGGATAGCGGAACTGAACTGCCACCAAGGGGTGGAACAAAAATAAGTCGTTTTAATGCAATGAACCCATGAAAGATGAGGGAATTTATGGAATCTCCACAGCCATTTACCTAAGAGGGCTAGGTTATGATCACGAAGATTCAATACACCTAGACCCCCGCTGGCTTTGGAAGAAAAGACGATGTTCCAATTGCAAAGGTGTGATCCCTGCTTATAGATAGCATCGCCCGACCAAAAGAAATTGTTACGAATTTGATCAATTCTTTTGAGGACCCAAGACAGAATATAATAGAAGGACATCAAATAGAGAGGAATAGCAGAGAGAACAGAGTTGAGGAGAATTAATCTCCCTCCTCGGGAGAGAAACTTGCCAGTCCAGACATTTAGCCTGGACTCAATTTTATCTCTGATGGGGAACCAGTCAGATCTGTGGAGTTTACCCCATCTAAGAGGAATACCCAGATACGAGATAGGAAAGGAAGCGATACGACAATTAAAGAAATGAGCGATCTCACTATGACGGTAATCATTACCACCGAGCCAATACACTGATGACTTGTTGAAATTAATGGCCAGCCCGGAAGCCTGTTCGAAGCAATACAGCAGCAGTTTAAGGTTGCGTAAAGATGAACGCTCCGGTTTGGAGAAAATAATAGTATCATCAGCGTATTGCAAATTGAGGATCCCATCGAAGTTTTGGGATCGCCCAATACCCTCGATAGCGTGGACAGATCGAGCATTACGGAGCAACCTGCTGAAGACGTCCGCTACCAGAGAGAAGGGAAGATAGCGGGTCTCCTTGACGGAGACCACGCCTGATTTTAAATTTATGACCCTCTGATCCATTGATAAGAATGGAAGAAGAGCCAGCGTTCAAACTGGATTTGATCCATCCAATCCATTTCGGACCGAAACCACGATGATGCAAGATGTCAAGGAGAAAATTCCAATGAACATTGTCATAAGCTTTTTGAAAGTCTAGCTTAAGAAGAATCCCCTCTAATTTGTGATGATGACTAAGCGAGATAATCTCTTGAGCGGCGGCTACGCTGTCAAGAATAAAACGATCCTTGATGAAACCGGATTGGGCCGGATCAATCAAGGGGGGATGACGGCACTAAGCCTGACGGCCAGAACTTTCATGATAATTTTGAAAGAAGTATTGATCAGACTAATGGGTCTAAAATCAGACACCGAATTGGCTCCTACCAACTTAGGAATAAGAACAATGTGGGCATAATTGATGCGCTCGAAGGAAAGGGATCCCTGATGCAAGTCTTGAAAAAGGTCGAAAAGATCAGCTTTGAGCCAGGGCCAGAATTTTTGGAAGAAGAAAGCCGGGAAACCATCCGGACCTGGCGCAGAATCGCTTTTTAAAGCGAAGACAGCCGATTTGATCTCCTCCATAGTGAAGGGAGCCTCGAGCGAGGAAAGATCTATAGATGGGGCACCATAGAGTTGCTGCCAATCGAGGGAGATCAGACGAGGTTTAGTGGAACCAATAAGGTTTTTGTAGAAGGAAAGGAAGCTTTTGTGAATATCAGTGTCGGAGCGAAGTTCCGCTCCCTGATCAAGAATCATGGAGATGTGATTACAACGCCTTCGATGAGAGGCAAAATGATGAAAAAAGGCGGTATTACCATCACCTTCTTTCAACCAGGAAACTCTAGCTCTTTGAGCCCACTTAGAATGATCTAGAAAGAGAATGTCTGCGTAATCTCTCTTGTAGGCAAGCCTCTCCAGAATAGCAGACTGAGATAGGGGAGCTTGCTCTTCCATCAGATCCAGCGCCTGAATGGAGGCAAGAAGAAAATCTTTGAGGAAATTGGTGTTGGATTGCCGTTCACGGTGCCAAATCTTACAGCCAAATTTGATGGCGTGGAGTTTAAGAAGGATGTTGCTTAGGCCTCTTGAACCAGAAATGGAAGCAAGGCATTCCTCGGCCAGTTTAATAAATAACTGATCTTTAAGCCAGAATTTTTCGAAACGGAACTGGCGATGATAGGGGAAGTGGAATTCAGAGAAAAGGGCGATGGGAACATGATCCGACGAAGGGTTGGGAAGGGCTTTCGCGTAGGCATTGTGAAATTTAGAGAACCAGGGGTGCGTGACTAGAAACCTGTCTAGTTTGGCAAGGGCAGGATTAAGATGCTGATTCGACCAAGTGAATTTCCTACCGTTGATAGGGATCTTGGATAATTGGAGATCTCTAATGCAATCGTTGAAAATGCATGACTGGAAGTCAGAAGAAGACGAGTTCGATCTTTCCGATGCAAAACGGGTAATGTTGAAGTCACCACAGACAATGCCGAGACCTTGAACGAATTGGTGGATAGAACAGAATTCATTCCAGAAAAGCGCCCGTCGATTAGAAGTCGACGGACCGTAGACCGAGATAATAGTGAAGACACAATCAAGGAGGTGCCAGTGCAGTTGAATTATCAGAAAGAAATTAAGACGACGAATGGAAATTAGAGAGAATACAGAGTCCTTGAATCCAACGAGAATCCCGCCTCTGGAACCTATGGCATTGAGGGAAATCCAATTTGAGATAGTAGAACCTCCTAATGCTCTATAGAAACGGGGGGAAGGGGATTCAATTTTAGATTCTTGAATCGAAATAATATCACAGTGAGAAGAGGCAATAATGTCGAAGATGGCCCTTTGCTTGGCAGGGCAGTTAAGACCCCTAATGTTCCAGGAGATACTAATCATGATAAAGTCTGTGCTCCTGGACTCGAGACCGCTCGGTCACTCTAAGATGGGAGATAGGGATAGAATAATTGGAGGGGAGAGAAAAGCCTAGGGACTTGGCGATAGCAAACATCTCAGGGTCCGACAGGTCATCAAATTGGTGATGATAAAGAGAGCCCAATGGTGTAGGCGGCGAGTTGGGGCAAGCAAGGGAATAAGCTAACGAGTTAGCAGAACATTTCGCCCTAAGACGGGCACTCGATCGAATCAATCGAAAGGAGCTAGGAGACGACACGGGGGGAACGAGAACTAGGAGAACACAATGGCCCTGAAATGGAGGAGGATAGATGTCCTGAACACTCCACCCTCAGCCCAGAATTGGGCTCCTTAAAGAGGGGGGAGGAGGGGGACATAAACCCAATTGGAGGATAATTCTCACTTGCCACAGACAGAGTCTCGGGAGGCAGAGATAAGCCAGCATTACAGCTAAATAACAGAACATCGGGAGCTATCTTAATTAGAGACAGAGGAAGGAAGGAAATCGAGATAAAAGCCTTTAAAAGACCAACATGAGTCGTTTTAAAGAACGGGAAAGACAATTCCAGCTTAAGAGAACAACTACAAGCAATACAAGCTAAATGAAAATAAAAACAGTAATCGAAAGACGCAGAATAGAAAAGGACCTTTTTGGGAGCCTGAGCAAGTTCAAGCTCAGCCACTTCGTCACCGAGAAGATCATCCTTAGCAGTCCAATCCGAGACTTTAGCTAGAGGAGACGCCTTAGCGGCCCGAGCGGCCGAGGGTGGACGAGAAGAGCTGGCCGAAGGGAAGTGAGCGGAGCGTTGGAATTGATCCCAGTTAGAAGCAAAGGATGGGTTGATGTCCCAAGCTGGCCAGGCCTCAGAAATGGTAGTAGAGGGAGACGGCACCAAAGGACCAGACGAGGGCTCAGTCGCAAGAGCAATCGGGGCAGAAGGAGCAGGAGGAGTGGGCTTCGGCAGAGACTGCACAGCACGATCGGGATTGATCCAAACGAGGTTCGAAGACTTAGCTGGGGAAATCTTTGGGGGAGCAGCAGAGCTAGAAGATTGACGAGGGAGAGAGAGAGACCTCTTAGCTTGGGGAATGGGAGTTGACTTCCCTGAAGAAATTAATGGCTTAGGGCCAGAAGAAGCACCCGGATGAAACTCGGGGGGGGGGGGGGGGGGATGAGAACGAAACCCGGCTTCGAGGACTCAAGCTCGATGGAAGACCCATGGTATTGAACAGAGACGTTGAATGAGGAGGAACCGTCGTTGAGGCAAAAAGCTTCAATCCGTTCCCTTGGGGCAGGGCAACGGAATAACGCGTCAACCTGAATGCTGCCCGAAGCCAATCGAATACAAGAAGCGATACTGATAATTTCTCCAATACACTTAGTGAAAGAAGCCACTAACCTCAGCGAGTCACAGAACGATGGAAGGCCGACCAATGTGACTTTGGAGGGAATGAGCTCAAGAGATTTAGAGGGGGAGGAACAGGAGACCCATTTGCGAATCGACAAAGAAATATCACCAATGGACAGAGATTGATTGACGCAAAGCTCATCGAGTACCTTCGAAGAGGGGCACTGAATCACCGCATCCCCATTAGTACAAGAGTAGAGGACCCACTCCCACTCACGCACATTGCAGCAGTTGCAAAGAAATGCGTTGAGGGTGTAGAATGGGATAGATCCACCAGAGAACGATATAGCACCATAGTTATGGTAGACCTTAAGTCGATCCGTAAGCTCAGAGTTGGCTAAGTAGACCTGAGTCACCTGAGGCTTAACAGGAGGGGAGGAAGACGCAGTGAGCTTCTGGGGAGCCAGATTAGCAGTGGAAGAGCGGAGCGATCCAGAAGCTGGAGTGGGAAGGAGAGGAGAACGAGAGGGTGCTTTAAGCTTCTTAGATTTAGACGGCATCTCAGCCAATTTCTTTTGTAACGCCGGGAAATCAAGAGCTTCTAACACAGACTCCGCGATCGGAACACCAACAGAAAGGCCTAAAAGTTTCTGGAGAGCAAAGCAACGATGACGAGCATGACCGTCTTTGAGACAAAATAAACACTTCATCTTAGCAACGCAATCAATTTTCAAGTGACCCGGGAGGAGACACCGGAAACAGTAAGAGCGAGAGTGGAGAGAAGAGTTAAGTGAAGAAGAGGAAGACGAAGCAGTGGAGTGAAGAAGAGAGCGGGAGAACTTAGATGAGGAAGGTGCTAGAAGAGCTGTACGACCAGAGGTCGTGGGCTTGGGGCCAACATAACCCAAACCAGAAACAGTAGTGTGGATTGAAACTTTTTTAAATCTGTTTTTTTTAACTATCTTGACCCATGGGAAGTCCATGGGCCTTACAAATGTTGCCTAACGAAGGCCCACAAAAGTAAATCAGCCGCAAAGGAGGGCACCAAGCCAACAATGTCAGCGTCCCTAACAGGGCACAACCGAGAACAAGGGAGAACGGAGGAGAGAGGAGAGGTGTAGAAGAAATGTAATATGGCTAAAGAGAGAGCGGGGAGCAGGGAACACGCAGAACCCAATAGCCTCAAAAGAGGGATACAAAAACAAACCAAGAGAGGCACACTCGCCGCAAAAACCACAGGAACGACGAACCAATAACACACAAACAAAACAACACCAGAGCACAAGGAGAAGCTCAATAAAAGCAAAGAAAAGCTCAGAAGGAAGAATACTTACAGTGATCGGAACAGGAGAGGGAAAGAGGAGAACCTGACGTTGAGTGAACCGGAGGAGCGATCCTCACAAGAGCGGAGAGGGAGGGATGACGGATCCCGACCGAAGGGGAGCTGCCGGAAGGAGACCAGCCTGAGGTAAACACGGCGACAGGGGAAGGACTGCAAACCAACAACACGAGCGACGGGGACCACCAGCAACGGCCACGAACTGCCAGCACACACCAAGGGACGAGAACCAAGGGGAGCGAGGGGGAAGGGGGGAAAATGAAAAGAGGGGGCACATGAAACGAAACGAAAAGGGTCTGGAGAGCACACTGCCAGCCCCAACTTTAAAGAAGGAAGCGTAGACGATGGGGCCTCTGAAGCGCCGGATCTGAGAGGGGAGTAGGAGACGAGAGAGGGAGAGAAAAATCGCCTAAAGATCGCCTAAAAATCGCCTGTTTTTTGAAAGTCAAGGATCAATTTTGCTCATATATAAAAACTTGAAAGCAACTAAAAATGCGTGCAGCAACACATGCTCACCTTTGGTTCCATATCAACATAACGTATTCTTAGAGAAAAGAAATTAAATAAAATATATATTTTTTATTAAAAAAAATAGTGCTAGTGGGCCCGAACGGAGGGGTTTTATTGGGCTGGATCTGCTAATTAAGAGGCTTGAAAGGTCTAAATGAATAGGTAAGCTAGAACCCAATCCAAAATGTGCTACCTGGGGTGGGCAAACATTAAGGCCGATTCTTATATCTCTAAACTTAAGAAGAAGAATAATCAATCATTTATAACTTTTATAAAAAAAAAATCAATATTTAGTCACAAAAAAGAAAAAGAACATGCAGAATAAACAAGCTAAATCGTTATGTTTAACACTGCTAAGTAATAGCGAAGAGGGCCATGAGCGTGATTTTTTTTTTTATATAAATAATAATAATAAATAGTCGAAAGTAAAATAAGCTAAATCAAATGTACAATCGTTCAGGCTTGACGCAACGCACATGGGCCTCTCTATGAGAGCAGGCCATTGAGGCTGTCTGTTATAAGTTTTGGGATAACAGTAGACTTCCACTGGGGTATTGTTAGGCTGGGCTGTAAGAACTATTCTTGTTGGATCTTCCAAAAGCCCGGCCAGTAAGAGCCCAAGTCCAACAAAAAATAGACAGATCTCTGTGATCTCTTTTTTGATTTTTTTCCCTAAAATGACCCTTTTTTTTGAAAGTTTTTTTCCAAACTGCCCTATTTTTTATTTTTGTTCCCTAAACGACCCACTCGCTTTTTGAAAAAGCGAGTTTGGTTAAAAATAACTCGCTTTTTCAAAAAGCGAGTCTGGAACTTTTAATTTTCGAAATGTTAGACTCGTTTTTTGAAAAAGCGAGTTATTTTTAACCAAACTCGCTTTTTCAAAAAGGACGCTTGGTTATTTTGATATTATTTTTGAAAGTGGGTTAGCTTGGTAAATACTTTTAGAAAGTGGATTAGTTTGGTAAATAATTTTAGAAAGTGGGCTATTGTGGTAACAAGTTCTTTCTATATCACATTGTCACTTGATCTTCTTTAGACCACTATATATGAAATCGTTTGTCAGGACTTTCTATATCACATTGTCACTTCATCTTCTTTGGTCATGATTTTATAAATTTAGCAACTGTTTAGCAGTAGCAGGGGATATACATAACTTGACATTATTTCAGTATATACATAATTGGTGTGTTTTAAGTTATCGAGAATGAGGCCATAGATACTCTCAATTTTCGGTATACACATAATTGGCTTTTGACCTATCAATCATATGCACTGAGTTCTTGAGCCAAAAGTCTCACACTCGCTTTCTGAAAAAGCGAGGGTGGTTAAAATATCATCTCTTTTTCATCAGCACACCTATCAACTAAAATAGTTCACCATTAGGTTACGATCTTAGAAATCAGATCCAATGGTTAACAGATATGAGCCTCGACAACAATCTTAACATTTATCCATCCAAATACTGAATTGGCATATGTTGATGCTCCTACCAATAAATCAATGGACAAATCATAAACAAAATGAACAATTCATAAACAACAATATAAACAAACGAAAGAAAAGTGATCAAGAGAGAAAATTTCTTCTGTGTTAGGAAAAAATAAACTCGGGCTTTCAAAACAAGTGCAAGAAATACAAAACAATATATTATGAGCAAATCTTAGTCTGCTGACAATATTCAGAACTAGAAAACAATGTCTCATCAATTACCACGTCAGACTTTTGTGGTCTACCATTATGTATAACAGCAACCATGAACGAAGTTACAACAACCCTTTTAATATAAGAATTTTTGGCGCAAGAACCCAGCGCATATGATTGATAGGCCAAAAGCTAAGATTGATTGGGAGTATCTATGGGCTCATTCTCGATAACTTAAAACACACCAATTATGTGTATACTGAAATGTCAAGTTATGTATATCCTCGACTACTGCTAAACTATTGCTAACTTTATAAATATAAATAACTTTATGTATGAAGATCTTCTGTCTCTTGGTGGATTTAATACTTTAAATATAAATAATATATATTAAATATATAAAGTTTATAATTAAAAAAAAAATGTGAAATTAAGAGACAGATGAACTTCATCCGTCCCTCCCTACCGCATGACCCTTTTACCCCTAAGGTGATAATCTGGTTATATGAAGGAAGGGGTAACTTGGTCATTTCTGCCAATGTGAAATACAAAAAAAAAATTATGGACCCTTTTAACCACCCTCGCTTTTTCAGAAAGCGAGTGTGAGACTTTTGGCACAAGAACTCAGCACATATGATTGATAGGTCAAAAGCCAATTATGTGTATACCGGGGATTGAGAGTATCTATGGGCTCATTCTCGACAACTTAAAACACACCAATTATGTATATACTGAAATAATGTCAAGTTATGTATATTCCCTGCTACTGCTAAACAGTTGCTAAATTTATAAAATCATGACCAAAGAAAATGAAGTGACAATGTGATATAGAAAGTCCTGACAAACAATTTCATATATAGTGGTCGAAAGAAGATAAAGTGACAATATGATATAGAAAGAACTTGTTACCAAAATGACCCACTTCCTAAAATTATTTACCAAACTAATCCACTTTCTAAAAATATTTACCAAGCTAACCCACTTTTGAAAATATTTACCAAAATAACTCAGCGCGCTTTTTGAAAAAACGAGTTTGGTTAAAAATAACTCGCTTTTTCAAAAAACGAGTCTAACATTTCGAAAATTAAAAGTTCCAGACTCGCTTTTTGAAAAAGCGAGTTATTTTTAACCAAACTCGCTTTTTCAAAAAGCGAGTGAGTTGTTTAGGGAACAAAAATAAAAAATAGGGCAGTTAGGGAAAAACTTTCAAAAAAAGGATCATTTTGGGAAAAAATTCCTCTTTTTTCCATGAATTTAAATGTAAAATTCTAGCTAGGTTAATGTTATCATAACAAAGTTTCTATACCCCTAAACATTTGTTCCTTTTTTTGGTCATTCTTAATATGCTTGTGAAGGAGGTTAGAGCCATTCTCTCTCAACGGTCTCACCCCCACCAAATATATATTAGATAGAAATTAATTACGGTACTTAAATTCTTACTGCATCTCTACAGCACTAGCCTCAACTATTTTTATGTCTGTCAAATGACATAAAAATATCACGAGAAAAGGTAAAATAAAAAAAAAATTTTAAAAAAAGAGAGAAGCCAGAAGTTGCTCTTGAAGGCTTTTTTTTAAGCTCATTTTCTTCATTAAAAATAAGTTACTTCTTCTTCTATAGAGCTTTTCAAAATATATTTTTGATAAAGGAAAAAAAAAGCTAATTTTAAGCTGGGCCAAACGTTATTTTAGAAACCAGAATTCAAGCCCTTAATTAAGAGGTTTTACCACTGTAACAGTACAATGCTTGCTAAATACAGTTTTAGATTTATTCTCTAAATACCACGAAGTGAAACTTCTAATAAATTGCACGAAAGAATGAGGGGTCCAAATAATAACATGGAAAAGTTGACGGGGGCTTCTCTTAAATTTCAGCCTTCAATAAACACACGCCGAGGTGGCGACACCGAAATGTAACAGTGAGTGAGTGAGGAGATGCTGACGAGGATACAAACGTGAAGACCGATAGACATTTGATTTGTGTCTTTGTCAAGTAACCCTAACAAATTGTCCATGTACATAGCTAGCATGACGAGGATGAACATAAAATATCACACATGAATTACTTCAACTGAGAGGCACGTGGGAATTCAAGTACATCAGCTTTTAGGATTCTTGAAGCTCAAACTTTACAAGTCAAAACTGAATATTAAATTAATGTTCTTTTGGAGACAAAATCTTGATTTGATTAGTTGTAAAGGTTGATATCTAATTACAACTAATAGAGGTATCCCGTTTGTGCTAAAGTACCTAGGTATTCGATACATGCAAAATACGTGATATAATTTTTGAGGACGCATTGAAACGGATATAGATCTAATTAATATGCGTTAAAACAAGAATAAATAACTACATATGACCTCCAACATCACAAATAAGTAAGCATGGAGGTAGGGCTGCAAACGATCCGAGCTATTCGCGAGCTACTCGGCTCGAGTTCGATCAAAGCTCGGTCAAAGCTCGACTCGAGACGAGCTCGAGCTCGATAACTTAACGAGTCGAGCTCGAACTTGGGCTTTTTGTGATTATTAGGCTAAGCTCGCGAGCTACTCAGCTCGAACTCGGTCAAAGCTCTCGAGCCGAGCTCGAACTCGAAGCTGAGCTCGATTGCTTAACGAGTCGAGCTTGAGCCTCAAGATACTCGGCTCGACTCGGCTCGTTTGCAGCCCTACATGGAGGTCATATGTATTTATTTGTTCTTGTTTTACTTCAGAATGTATTTTCCGCCGATATTTTTTCATATAATATTTTATTAATAAAACAAGATAACTATTTTCCACTTTTCATAAAAACAAATGTTAAAACAACCGCAATATTTTAAGAGAACAGACAGATGTATATTAGTTGTACTACTTATTTTGTTAATTATTGAATAATGAAGTGGTGACGATGTATTTTTTTCTGTAAAAAAAAACAACCACAATTTATTTATCACTTCCAATTGAAAATAAATTGTAGTGATTAATGCGGCTTTCAGAGACTTTTGTGATTGAATGTCACCATACAAAATTTGTCATTATTGATATGGGTCAGGTGACGTGGCCCCTCCTGGGCCACAGGATCCTCTAAAAAATCGTTCACCCCCGATCATCAGATCTGCCACATCAACCCTAAACCACCTGGGCTTCCGCAACGTCAGGCCCACGGGCAACCAGGTCCAGACCCGGCCCCGAACGAGTCCAGACCCAGTTGGCACTGCCTATAAATACCAGGCCCTCTACTCCTTCAACAGGTAATCAATCTTTCCCCTCTCAAAATCCTAGTTACAGTTACTCTTCAGTGACTGACTAAACCGTCGGAAGGCCTGCCACCGGGATCAACTGTAACGCTCCTGCCCCTAGCTCGGACAATTTTATACAATTTATAAGACAAATTAAATACTATGTAGTACAACTGCCTACCACAGGCTACCTCTCAAAAGTTGGTTAACCGATTTGGTGACTCTTCATCATAGGCTTTATTATTTATATATTATTTATTTCTTTGTAATTACCGATGTGGTACTATTCCACTCAATCTCCTCCTCTTCAATCAGAGAAAGGCAGCTTCACAAGTCGGCCCCCACATGAAATGATGACTTCATCATCCATTTAACAACAGCCAACTTGGCTGTTTCACAATCTGGTGGGCCCCCCTTAATACAAATGCCATTCATTTTATTTCCAAATCATGTATAGTTTTTATGAAAAAGCAAACTACTTTTTCATCAACTTATATATATATATATATATATATATATATATATATATATATATATTCTTTGAAAACTACAGGGTGTTACACACACGCCCCCTTCAGAAATCAGCGTCCTCGTTGGGCACAGGCATGCACAATCTAGTACAGGATCTCCTTTCTAGCCGATGTGGAGCATCTGCTTTTTTTCTATCTGCCCTCCTTGGGCAACCACAATCACGGAGATCCACTACTGACTGGGTATATAGTTCCGGAGTCCACCGTCAGACTGATCATAACAAACAACCACAGTCACGGAGATCCACCGCCGACTGGGTCAATAGCCACGGAGATCCACCGCCGACTATCTAGACATGCCCCACACTCGGTGTCGAAAGTCGGCTCTGATACCATTTGTAACGCCCCAGCCCCTAGCTCAGAGAATTTTATACAATTTATAAGACAAATTAGATACTATGTAGTACAACTGCCCACCATTTATTCTCAAAAGTTGGTTAACCGATTTGGTGACTCTTGATCATAGGCTTTATTATTTATATATTATTCATTTCTTTGTAACCACCGATGTGGTACTATTCCACTCAATCTCCTCTTCTTCAATCAGAGAAAGGCTGCTTCACAAGTCAGCCCCCACATGAAATGATGACTTCATCATCCATTTAACAACAGCCAACTTGGCTGTTTCATAATCCGGTGGGCCCCCCTTAATACAAATGCCATTCATTTTATTTCCAAATCATGTATAGTTTTTATGAAACAGCAAACTACTTTTTCATCAACTTATATATATATATATATATATATATATATATATATATATATATATATATATATATATATTCTTTGAAAACTATGGGGTGTTACATCAACCGCAGTGTTCCTAGGCCGAGTGCAGGTACACGAGACCTCCAGATCCGAGCCGAGCATCCGACCTCCACCTCGCTCTCACTTACTCACAAGCCGTTCCCTCGGCTGAGGGTCGGGCGTACCGTCAGTACCGAAGCTTCCGCAAAAATACAAATTAAAAGAACTCATACCTGGTGCGGCCACCCCCAAAATTAAATTGCATCAGGTTGACGTCGTCTGTGGGAAGTCTCAATACAGACATCAGTTCGAACCCAGCCATTAATAGCATCCCATCAATCCGAGCTCACATGGTACCCAAGCCCAAGAGGGCTATCACCTCTACACATAGTCAGGACGTTTCCCCTCAGGACGTCCCCACCAACACTCATGGATCCAATAACCTGAGGGACAGCCTCGGACCCCAGTCGGGCGCCTCTTGCTCGGTCGTACCCGACCTGCATCGGGTCATCCAGAACCGACAGGCAAGTCGGACTAGGGGAGGGGCCACTTCCAACTCTGTCCCGAACCGTCCCAGACCTCTGCCCCGAGAGTGGGAGCCGGTTCTCAGCTGCATCGACTGGCGGCCGCCGCCCAAACGCAACCAAACTGAACGGGCTCCAGTCACCCACCGGGAGTTCCAAGACTTCCGGAAAGAGATCATGGAGCCTATCCTAGGGACCCCTATCAACGAGACGCTCCACTGCTCTCACTCGCGATCGGATGTCGGGGCTAGCGTGTCCCGCGGCCCGACAGTCCTGCTAGAGTATGATGAGGACATCCTAAAATGCCTCCAAGAAATGGAGAACCGCCTCGACCACTTCGGCGATGGTGGCGCGAGGCCGGCTCAGGGTCATAGGCCGACCCGACCTCCTTTCTCCGCTACAATCCTCCAAGCAAAAATACCCCAGAATTTTTGACCTCCCCAATTCGAGACCTATGACGGCAAGGGTGATCCTGCTAATCACATGGAGGGTTTCGAGACCATTTTGATGATTCACAGCACTTCGGATCCCCTCCTATGTTGTGCCTTCCCTGCCACCCTCCGGGGTCCAGCTCGGGAATGGTTCTCCAAGCTCGTCCCCGGCTCGATCTACTCATTCGATCAGCTGGAGGCCAATATCCTGGCCCACTTCGTAACCGGCAGAAAAGCTGAGAAGATGAGCGCGTCCCTACTGGATCTTCGACAGAAGGAAGGGGAATCGCTCCGACAGTTCGTCCGGAGATTCACCAGGGAGGCAAGGTCAGTCTCCTCCCTCGATGCTGGGATTGCCTCGGCAGCGTTCCGATGTAACGTCCGGCACGGTCTGCTGAAGGCATCCCTGGCGAAGAAACCTCCCTTCGATTTTCCTGACCTGCTCAGTCGGGTCGAGAAGTACATCCAGGCCGAAGAGGCCCTAAATCCCGAGGACACCAAGAAGACTCAGGGAAAGGGGAAGCGCAAGGCCGACAAGGCAGAGCCAGCAAAGAAGGTCCCAAAAGACGGAACCATCACGAAGAAGGTCCCCACGATTCCGCGCTTCGAGAGGTACACGCCCCTGACACAGAACGTGTCGGCTATTCTCTTAGTAATCGAGGATAGAGACCTCATCCAGATGCCGCCTCGGCCGACCAACAACAAAAAAAGAGATCAGCGGTTCTACTGCCGCTTCCATCGGGACAACGGGCATGACACTGACTACTGCCGGGCCCTAAAAGACGAAATCGAGGTCCTCATCTAGCGAGGGTACCTCCAGGAATTCACACGGAAAGACGCCCGAGACCGAAGAGACACGAGGAACCGGAGGCCTTCCCCTCCCATTCGCACCCCCAAACCGCGTCCAGAGCGGAACCCCGTGCCTGAAGAAACTGAGGGTCAAGCCACCCTGCACTGCATTCATAGGGGGGCCATGGGAGGAGAGTCCAGCACTTCCCACAAGGCATTCGTTCGAGAGGTAAATGCCGTCCAGGGTCTCCCTTCCCCCCAGGTCCAACAGCTCCCTGTTTCCTTCTCCGGTGAAGACTTTGAGGGAGTCCGGCTCCCGCACTGCGATGCGCTCGTCATCAGCCTCAGCATGGCAAACTATGAGACTCGCCGGATCCTCTTGGACAACGGAAGCTCGGTGAACATCCTCAACCTAGAAGCATTCGAGAACCTCAAACTCTCCAAGGATAAGCTAAAGCCAGCCGGATACACCCTGCACGGGTTCTCCGGCATCCCGGTGCCAATAGAGTGGATCGTGACCTTAGACATCAATGCCGGTAAGACCCCTTACAGACAGACAGAGTCGATGGACTTCATATTTGTAAACATCAAGGCAGCCTACAACGCCATCCTCGATTGACCAGGGCTTTGCTCCCTCCAGGCTGTTTCCTCGGCCTACCACCAAAAGCTGAAAGTCCCCACCAAGTCAGGTGTCGGAGTCATCCGAGAAAACCAAGAAGCAGCACGGTCGTGCTATATGATGGCGATCGGCGATGGTGTGTTTCCCCTGGATGCCATCGAGCTGCAACCCGAAAAAAACCAACCCGAGCCGGAGCCGACGGACGAATTAGAAGAAGTCTCGTTCGAGACAAGGGACATATCAAAGTGGTTTCGCGTGAGCTGCTCCCTCGCTCCCAACCTCAAGACCGACCTGATCGACTGCGTTCGCCGCAATGTCGACCTCTTTGCCTGGAAGTCCTCCGATATGCCCGGGATCTCCAAAGATCTGATCATGCACAAACTCAGCGTGATCTCCGGCTCGAAGCCGATCGTCCAGAAGCGACATAATTTTACCCCGAAGAGGCAGCTGACAGTAAAAGCGGAGGTGGACAAACTCTTGTCTGCTCATTTCATACAGGAGGTCAGCTACCCTGAGTGGCTGGCGAACGTCATGATGGTCAGAAAGGCGAACAGGAGCTGGAGGATCTGCATAGACTTTACTGACCTCAACAAGGTGTGCCCCAAGGATTCGTGCCCTTTCCCCACATCGATACTCTCATCGATGCAACGTCGGGTCACGAGCACCTTTCTTTTATAGATGCCTTTTCAGGCTACAACAAGATCCGAATGTTCCCCCCTAATATAGCCAAGACATCCTTCGTCACAGACCAAGGTCTTTACTACTACCGGGTTATGTCCTTCGGGCTAAAGAACGCCGGTGCTACTTATCAGAGGCTCGTCAACCGAGTCTTTAAGGATCAAATCGGTCGCAATATGGAGGTATATGTCGACGATATGCTCGTCAAGAGCCAGCAGGGACAGGACCACGTCGCCGACCTGGAGGAAGCCTTTGGGGTCCTTCGAACCCATAATATGAGGCTCAATCCGGCAAAGTGTGAATTCGGCATTTCCTTTGGAAAATTCCTCGGTTTCGTCGTCAGCCAGCGCGGTATCGAGGTGAACCCCGAGAAGATCTAGGCTATAATAGACATGGCCCCTCCTAGAAACATCAAAGAAGTCCAGAGGCTCACGGGAAGACTGGCGGCCATCGGCCGTTTCCTCTCCAAGTCCGGAGAGAAGTCCCTCCCATTCTTCAAGGCTTTGCGCGGAACCGGAGGCTTCGAGTAAGGTACTCAGTAGCAAGAGGCGTTCACCCAATTGAAAGAGTACCTCGCCAACCCTCCTCTCCTCAGCAAGTCCGAACCAGGCGAGCCCCTCTGGCTTTATCTTTCGGCCTCGAAAAACGTGCTCAGTGCTGTTCTTGTCCGAGAAAAAGACGGAGTCCAAAAGCTGATATACTACGTAAGCCAGGTTCTACTCGCCGCTGAGACCGGATACTTAAAAATGGAGAAGGTCGCATACGCCCTGGTCATGGTCGTGTGGAAGCTCCGTCTCTATTTCCAGGCGCATTCAATTCAGGTTCACACAGACCAGCCTCTGAAGGCCATACTCTACAAGCCCGAGAGCTCCAGACGACTGGTCAAATGGTCGATCGAGCTCAGTCAATATGACATCGGCTATCAGCCAAGAATGTCCATCAAGGGGCAGGCCCTCACTGGGTTCATCACGGAATACACTATCTCCGAGCAACTCGAAAGTAGGGAGGCCGACCAGATGTGGGAAGTTTATGTCGACGGCTCCTCCTGCGATGTGGGGAGTGGGAGGGTATCATTTTGCGAGGATCTGACAGTTTCCTTCTTTAATATTGCCTCCGCCTCAACTTTTTGGCCTCTAACAATGAGGCTGAGTATGAGGCCATGATTGCCGAGCTCACCCTGTCGCATCGGGCAGGCACCAGACAAATTAGGGCCTTTAGCAACTCTCAGCTTGTGGTCAATCAAATCACCAGAGAGTATGAGGCCTGTGACGATCGGATGATCAGGTACTTGGCCGTGCTCCAACAGCTCTTGGCGTCCTTTGACGAATCTGTAGTTTAAGGATCCCCAGAGAACAGAACGATCAGGCCGACACCCTGTTAAAGTTAGCATCCTCGTCTTTCGAGGGCCTCGTCCGCACCGTCCTGATTGAAGTACTCCTGAAGCCAAGTACCGACCTCCCCGAGACCCTCTGCATCGAAGACGGAGCTCACCCTGATGATTGGACCACCCCCATCAAAAAGTTTCTAATCAAAGGAGAGCTTCCTGAAGACAGAGCCGAGGCAAGGTGGATCAGGGTCCGTTCAGAAAGGTTCGTCATGATCAGCAACCCTCTTCAAAAGGTCGTACACCACGATGGACGAAAGGCCCTACCTCCGCTGCTTAACCCCCGACGAAGCAAAGTACGCTCTTAAGGAGCTCCATGAAGGAATCGGCGGGTGCCATATGGGAAGACGATCGCTTGCGTGAAAGGCTCTGAATCACGGGTACTACTAGCCCACAATGCTACAAGATGCCCTGGCCCTAGTAAAGAAGTGTGGCCCTTGTCAAAGGTTCTCCTCGGTGAAAAAAGCTCCGCAATAAAACCTCCGCTCCCTGACCAGTCCGACCCCCTTTACTATCTGAGGGATGGATCTGGTAGGCCCATTTTCGAAGGCAACGGGCCAAAGAAAGTTTCTCATAGTGGCGATCAACTACTTCACGAAGTGGATCGAGACCGAACCTCTAGCCACGATTATCGAGCAGCAGACCCAACAATTTTTCTGGAAACACATCGTCTGCCGGTTCGAGATTCCACAAGTACTCATCACAGATAATGGAACTCAATTCACGGGTAAGAATTTTCGAAAGTTCTGCAAGGATCTCGGGATCCAGCAGTGCTTTTCTTCGGTATGCCACCCGCAGTAAAACGGCAAGGCCGAGAACACGAACTACCAGATTCTTGACGGTCTCAAAAAATGACTTGATAACTCTTCCAAGGGGTTATAAGTCGATGAGCTGCCGAGCATTTTCTAGGCCCACCGAACGATGAAGAGAATCCCCACGGGAGAGTCGCCATTTAATCTGGCATACGGCGCGGAAGCCGTGATTCCCCTGGAGATTGGGCTCCCTTCGCCCCGGATCATGGCCTTCGACGAAGCAAGCAACTCGGCACAGCTACATGCCGACCTGGATCTCATAGATGAGGTCAGGGAGAACTCTGTAATCAGGAGAAACACCTACCAACAGAGGATCGAAAGATTCTACAATAAAAAGGTGTGTCCCACCGACATCAAGCTGGGGGACCTCGTCCTCCGAAAGCTGGCGGTATCGAACCCCGACCAAAAGAGAAAACTGGCCCCAAACTGAGAAGGCCCGTACAAGGTATCTGGGGTTGTATGCCCGGGCATGTACCGCCTCACCGACCCGAAGGGCAAGGCTATCAAGAGGCCCTGGAACGCAGAGAACCTCATCAAATTCCTCGAAGGGGAGGATTAGCCTCTGCAGCCAATGTAAATTATGGAAAATGTAATCGGCACATCGTGCCTTGTTTTGTAAAGCCCAAGTGTGTTGTAATTATGCCAGCTTTCTTAAAACAAGCTCTGGCTTCGTATTAACTTTTTCAAGAAACATGTCTCGGGCTCGATGTTCGGAAGAAGCCGCGAGCCACAAAAAGCTTCTCTTATAAGATTAGGGCTCGGCGTTTGGAAGAAACCGCAAGCCACAAAAAGCTTCTCTTATAAGCCTAGGGCTCGGTGTTCGGAAGAAACCGCGAGCCACAAAAGGCTTCTCTTATAAGCATAGGGTTCGGCGTTCGGAAGAAACCGCGAGCCACAAAAGGCTTCTCTTATAAGCATAGGGTTCGGCGTTCGGAAGAAACTGCGAGCCACAAAAAGCTTCCCTTACAAACTTGGGGCTCGGCAATCGGACGGCACCTCGAGCTAGAATAAATCATCTCTGAGGCACGGGGGCTCGGCGTCCGTCTCGAGCAGAGTTTGGACTTGTTCAAACCCATCAACCTATGTACTCGGCGATGACCGCCAGCTACACCCGTGCTATCTTTCCGAGAATAGGTGTGGGGGCTCGGCGTCAACCTCGAGCAAGGTCTTGGCTTTTTTCAAAGCCATGCGATCTTTATGCTCGGCGGTGACCTGCAGCTATGCCCATCACTGGCTTCTCTAAGGTATGGGGCTCAGCATCGGCCTCGAGCATGGTTTGGGCTTATTCAAGCCTATCAACCTATGCGCTCAGTGATGACCGCCAACTACACCTGTGCTATCTTTTTGAGAACAGGTGTGGGGGCTCGGCGTCGACCTCGAGCAAGGCCTTGGCTTTTTCAAGCCATACGACCTTTATGCTCGGCGAAGACCTTCAGCTATGCCCATCACTGGCTTCTCTAAGGTATGGGGGCTCGGCATCGGCCTCGAACATGGTTTGGGTTTGTTCAAGCCCATCAACCTATGCACTCGGCGATGACCGCCAGCTACACCCATGCTATCTTTCCGAGAATAGGTGTGAGACCTCGGCGTCGACCTTGAGCAAGGCCTTGGCTTTTTCAAGCCATACGACCTTTACGCTCGGCATCGACCTTCAGCTATACCCATCACTGGCTTCTCTAAGGTATGGGGGCTCAGCATCGGCCTCGAGTACGGTTTGGGCTTCTTCAAGCCCATTAACCTATGCACTCGGCGATGACTGCCAGCTGCACCCATGCTATCCTTCCGAGAATAGGTATGGGGGACTCAGCTTCGACCTCAAGCAAGGCCTTGGCTTTTTTCAAAGCCACGCGACCTTTACGCTCTGCGACGACCTGCAGTTATGCCCATCACTGGCTTCTCTATGGTATGGGGGATCGGCATCGGCCTCGAGCATGTTTTGGGCTTGTTCAAGCCCGTCAACCTATGTGCTTAGTGATGACCGCCAGCTACACCCGTACTATCCTTCCAAGAACAGGTGTGGGGGCTCGGTGTCGACCTCGAGCAAGGCCATGGCTTTTTTCAAAGCCACGCAACCATTACGCTCGGCGATGACCTGCAGCTATGCCCATCACTGGTTTCTCTAGGGTATGGGGGCTCGGCATCGGCCTCGAGCATGGTTTGGGTTTGTTCAAGCCCGTCAACCCATGCGCTCGGCGATGACCTCTGGCTACACCCGTGCTATCTTTTCGAGAACAGGTGTGGGGGCTCGGTATCGGCCTCGAGCAAGGCCTTGACTTTTTTCAAAGCCACGCGAACTTTACACTCGGCGACGACCTGCAGCTACGCCCATCACTGGCTTCTCTAAAGTATGGGGACTCGACATTGGCCTCGAGCTTGGTTTGGGTTTGTTCAAGCCCGTCAACCTATGCGCTCGGCAATGACCTCCGGCTACACCCGTGCTATCTTTCCGAGAACAAGTGTGGGGGCTCGGCGTCGACCTCGAGCAAGTCCTTGGCTTTTTTCAAAGCCACGCAACCTTTACGCTCGGCGATGACCTGCAGCTACACCCATCAATGACTTCTCTAAGGTATGGGGCTCGGCATCGGCCTCGAGCACGGTTTGGGCTTGTTCAAACCCATCAACCTATGTGCTCGGCGATGACCTCCAGCTACACCCATACTATCCATCAAGACGTACACATAAGGGCTCGGTATCCACATCGAGCAAGGCCTTGGCTTTTTAAAGCCATACCTTTCACGCTCGGCGACGATCTTCAACCACACCCATTCCAAAAAATTTCATTAAAGATTTAGGGAGCTTGCCTTCGGCAAACGTCCCGAGACCCGGACCATTGGTTGACCCACCTCTCACCCACGAACAACTCGGGGTTTACGACCTTCAAGGCCAAAACTTCAAATTGTTCGAGGGCGGCAGGGGAGCCACCAACCAAGGACTCTCGCCGAGCCTCCGGACCAATTGGTCGACCCACTACTCACCTGCGAGCAACTCGGGGCTTACAGCCCTCAGAGCCAAACCCCAAATTGTTCGAGGTTGACAGGTGAGCCACCAACACGGAACACTCGGACCAAAATTCTACTTACAGGTGCTCGCCTTCGGCAGGCACCCGAATTTTCAGCAGGTGGCAGATGAGTCACCGCCAGTAGCTGATGAAGAAACAGTGAGGAGAGGGGGATTATATAGCCATCTGAGCAGCGCATTTATTACATCGAAAAGTCCAAACGGCGGAAGGCAAAATGTTACTCATTGGGCGTTGCCTGCAAGAAATTACGGTTCGGCCTTTTGCCTCGGCGGCGACCCCCTGCCAAGCCGAGCTCGACAACAATCTCAAGCTATACTCTTGCCCTCCTCACTCAATGAATCGTCAAAGTTAAAGAAGTCAAAAGTTTTTTATTACTCATAGAGTGCCAGAAACGGCTGCCCAATACAATGAAAAGCTTATAAATCACTCATTTCTCGGCTTAAAACTCAAACTCGGCACTTCCCATGGGTTCCTTCGCACGCTCGGTCGGTCCGACCGGGGAAGGCACTCTAGCAACAGAGCTTTTCATGTCGGCAGGCTGGGCTGCCTCTAAGAAAAAGGTCAGAGAAGGTCCCAGTACGGAATTGTTCGCCTCCTCGATCAGATCGGCGCCTAGCATTAGCTTCAATCTGTGGATCTCCAACTCTTTCTCTACAACAGCCTTACGAAGAAAAGACTCTGAAGCCGACTGCCCACTCGAGGCATCCAAAATCGACCAGTTCGTCTCAACTGCCCACCAGTCCCGGTCGGCTATGGCCTTCTTCAGACGAGCAACCTCCAAGCTGAGCTCCCTAGACCTGTTCATGAAGTAATTCACTATGGCTGCTCGGTCCTAAGCCTGCTTACGTTGGCGAGCCAGAACACTCTCCATGGCCCCTAGCCTAGCTCGGACCCAGAAGATCTCGGCAGAACCAAGGTCGACACCGAGGACCTCATGCGTCTATCAAAAAGACAGGAAAAACAACAGGTCACAAAAGAGACTAAAAAAATACAAGTCATGGAGCATCGACCAAAAAATCCTCTTGTATAAGATTCAAAATTTTTTTATTACAAAAAGCGGTAGCCAGTCCGCGAAAGGCGTTTACAAAATCAAAAAACAGAAACCCAAACTATGCTTGAGAAGGGTGGCATCTCTTCATCAACAGGGTCGCCCCCGATCTCCTCTTGGTGAGGGTCCTCCAGTTCCTCATCGCCACCGGGCATGGGCAGATGCTCTGGCTGCTAGTTGTAATGCAGATGATCGACCCGTTTGTCCGGGTAGATCAGCATGAAGTGCTCCTTCGCCTTGGCATAGGCCTTGTCCTGGGCCGCGATCAGAGTATCCGCCATGGAGATCTGTGCCTCTTCCGTGGCCTTCTTTTCCTTCACGGCCTGCGCCTGGGCCTTCTCCTTGAAATGTGCCAGCTCGTCCCTATGATGGCCCATAATCGAGTCCATCTGAGCGTCATGGATTGCCTCCTTGTCCCGGGCCTCCTTTAGATGGGCCGTAAGCTTAGAGACCTCACAGAAGTGCTTCTCCGCTTTCTTCCTCTCGATGAGGACCTCCTTCTCCATACACCGGTGGTAGTGCTGCCCATGGAGTAACGCCTGGACGAAGAAGAACAAGTTAGAAAAATCCTAAACTCTGAAATTCTGTGTGCATGGAAAACACCAAACACTTACCTAGAATTGCGTCTGAGCCCACTACGTGTAGGCTGCCTGGATGTCTGCGTCGCCAGACTCATCTAGTCCCGCTCTGTGGCGATGTGCTCGACCGCCTCCACAGCCACCGAGTCCTGGAGCAGGGTGTCCCCTACCTTCACCCCCCAGCCCAAGACATGCTACAAGCTCTGCCTGTCCACCATCTGCGCGGCGTCGGGGTGAGAAGGCAGAGGCCTTTGCTCTCGAACCTCGGCCGACTTCTTACTTTTGGAGCTCACCCCGGTTCTTTCCCTGACCTCGACAAGTGGTGAGGCCTCTTCACCCTCTTCGGGGGCGGCTGCTCGGGAGCCGACGCCGGTACCTTCCGGACCCCGTGGCCGGTGCTCCACTCTTCTTCTGCGTGGCTTTATTTGCTGCTTCGGCCCTTCTCTTGGCCGCCAGTTCTACTATGGCATTTTGGTTGTCGAGCTCCTTAGTAGACATTTCTACAAAAGAAGAAAAGTAAACATGTTAACGCGAAGGCAAAAAGGAATACAAAATGTAAACAAAAACATACTAGGGTTGGCCGGGCTCAGTCCGGCTCGAGCGAGGTGTAGCTCCATGACGCGAGGCCACCCGATGCTGTGACCCTCCACGATCTTATCAACCTTTGCCCACTCCTTCTCAGTTAAGTCTCTTCGCTTCGGTAGCTTTTGGTTCGGCTTTCCATAGTTCCAAACAATAGGGATGTCCCAAGGCTTCTCACTCCGAACAACGAAGTACTTCTCTTTCCACCCCTTCATGGAGTTCGGATGCCCTTGCATCACCTTCTTGTGGGGCGGGGCAAAAGATAGAAAATCTCCTCCTGGTCCCCGAAAGAGCTCATCCCCAGGACGGCTCGGAAGTAGGTCAGCCTCGGCGTAATCCCCTTCTCCTGACACTTCAAGATAAAACACACTAAGTGTTTCCAAGAGTTGGGACCATACTGCATCGGGCTCAGCTCCCCCCAGTTCAACACCCTCTTGATGAACGAGTGCAATGGAAGCCTCAAACCCGAGACGAAAGCGTCCTCAGGGAACATACAGAAGCTCGGCTCAAGCACGATGGTCGGGCGGATTCCTGGGTTCGGCACCAGAAGCTCGAACTCTCGATGAATGAAGTAAGCCGCCCTCAAGATGGGCAAGTAGTCCCTTGGCAGGGCACACTTCACATTGTCCATCTTGATCATTGACCGGCCCTCGTCCCTCAACAAGGATGTATACGCCAGAAGATCATTCACATCGTCAGGATACATCCTGATCGATCCAGGATTTTTGCCGGAGAGAAGGGGGTACGTGAACCCAGAGCCATACTCATACTTATCCTTCTCGGTCGGACTGTCGGGCCGTATCCACTTCCTCTTCCTCCTTCGGGGACAATCTTTCTTATCAGGGGAAGGGGTCGCTAGGGGAGGCAATGGTGGGAGATCTGCCTCTTCTTCCCCTACCTCCTCCGCGGTCCCTCCGACCTCGCCATGGTCACTGCCACTCTCAGTCCCTTGCTCGGACTCCTCCTGATCATTGCCCTCCTCGACCTGCTCCTCTTCTTCCCGACCTCCTTCTTTAGACTCATTCTCCTCCTCCACAAGCCCCTCTCCCTCGGGATCCCTCTCTTCATGCTCCTCCTCTACATGCTCCTTACCCGGCCTACGAGATTGCAGGGGCTCTACGACAAAGGCTACGTCGTCCTCGCTATCCGACCCTCCTACTGACAGAACCTCCTCCTTTACCAGGAAGACATCACCCAACGAAAAATATATTGAAGACGAATGAACCTCCTCCTCGCCGCGACCTGAAGTGCCTGCCTCGGAACCGGACTGAGACTGTGACATTTTAAAACAAAAATACTAACCTGTTTCATCGGAGAACGGAAAGGTCAACAAAAAACGGTCGGCGGCGATGTGTAAGGAAATTTCTGTTATTAAAGAAGTTGAAAGCAAAGTGAAGAAATGATGTGGGGGGAGGGGGATTTATAAGCGTAGGCGGGACTCCTCGAATTCCGAAAAAAGATCTGGCCGTCTGATCTTCATCATCAAGATCTAACGGCCACTAAGATCTTGATGACGTCAGCTTAGTGCGCAAAAATACCTTCTTACCCTCGGCTCTGTCGACCAACGCGGTGCCTTGTCGCGCAGGGTCAACTTCTCGGATACTTCACCATTATTCACCCACGTTCCTCCAAAAAGTTTCTCCTAAACTGCTTGGACCTCGACGCTCGGATGTCACCGCGAGTCCAAAAAGTTTCTCCCAAACTGCTTGGGCCTCAATGCTCGGATGCCACCGCAAGCCCAAAAAGTTTCTCCCAAATGGCTTGGACCTCGATGCTCGGATGTCACCGCGAGCCCAAAAGTTTCTCCCAAACTGCTTGGACCTCGATGCTCGGATGTCACCGTGAGCCCAAAAAGTTTTCCCCAAACTGCTTGAGCCTCATCGCTCGGATGCCACAGCGAGGCCAAAAAGTTTCTCCCAAACTGCTTGGATCTCAACGCTCAGATGTCACTGCGAGCCCAAAAAGTTTTTCTCAAACTGCTTGGACCTCAACGCTCGGATGGCACCGCGAACCCAAAAAATTTCTTTCAACGGGTTCAGGATCGACACTTGGATGTCACCGCGAGCCCCAAAATTATCCCCTAATAATGAGGGGCTCGCCTGACGACCCTAGACGCTCGACAAGAAGGACCCCCGCTCCAGACTCCTACATCCCCTTGCTTTTTCAACAAGTGAGGGGGCTCCTCCGTCAACCCCCTACGCTTGTCCAAGCGACCTCGAGGTCGACACTCAGATGTCACAGTGAGCCCCAAAATTATCCCCCAACAATGAGGGGATCGCCTGCCGACCCTCGACGCTCGGCGGGAAGATCCACTACCCCCAGACTCCTATGTCCCCTTGCTTTTCCAACAAGTGAGGGGGTTCGCCTACCAACCCCCTACTCTCTCGGCCAAATGACCTCTGGGTCGACGCTCGGATATCACCGCAAGCCCCAAACTGTTCCCCAACCAGCGAGGGCTCGCCTGCTGACCCTAGAGGCTCAGCGAGAAGAACTCTTACTCCACGGGTCTCAACGCCCCCCTTTGCTTTTCCAACCAGTAAGGGGGATCATCCACTGACCCTCGATGCTCGGCCGGTCGAGCTTCGATGCCCCGCATGACTCAAAGAGGGAATCCCTTCATCCTACCCCACTGACCTCTTCTAGAAGATACGGATCCCATTCTTCGCCATACACACCAACCCGCTTTTCCTACAGAGACAAAAAATTACTTCTACATGGCTGGATTACCCAGCCCTCCAGGAGTGGGGGGCTCCTGATATGGGTCAGATGACGTGGCCCCTCCTAGGTCATAGGATCTCCTCAAAAACCGTTCACCCCCGATCATCAGATCTGCCACATTAGCCATAAACCGCCTAGGCTTCTACCACATCAGCCCCAAACCACCTGGGCTTCTGCCACGTCAGGCCCACGGGAAACCGGGTCTAGATCCGGCCCCAAACGGGTCCAGACCCGGTTGGCACTGCCTATAAATACCATGCCCTCTACTCCTTCAACAGGTAATCAATCTTATCCCTCTCAAAACCCTAGTTACTGTTATTCGTCAGTGACTGACTAGACCATCGGAGGGCCTGCCACCGGGATTAACCCCGATGTTCCTAGGTCGAATGCAGGTAAACGAGACCTTCGGATCCGAGCCTCCAGATTCGAGCCGAGCATCTGACCTCCACCTCACTCCCGCCTACTCCCGAGCCATTTCCTCGGCTGAGGGTCGGGCGTACCGTCAGTACCGAAGCTTCCGCGAAAATATAAATTGGGACGAACTCACACCTGGTGCAGCCACCCCCAAAAACAAACCACATCAATTATGAACAATTCTAAGTAGCTTAGCTACTCAGATTCTCCTTAAAAAAGAGACTGGTCAACTAGCATAGGAGAAATGTAGCAAGATATTTTTTTGAAAGAAAACGTTATTCTTGTGTCAAAAGAAGGTGAGTAGATTAAGTTAAAAATTATAAGAACGTTCAACTGTGCAAGGTGAAGTGAGAAGAACTGAATGATAGACAACTGATTTTACTTGAACATAATCATATGTAAGTGAGATTAGTTTAGGTAGGCTGGATGTCTAAAATTGTAACACCCTACAAAATTGAGTTATGACAATTTTGCTCCACAAGTGTTACGCACATATATTTTGTACGGTTATAAGTAATAGTTGTAACGTATTTTTCTACATATTTCTGTATTTTAACTATTTATATATTTTTCGTCTCCTTAAAACTCACTTTCATCCTATTTTGAGTCAACTTAAACATTTATTTTTAATCCTTGTGTCTTTACGTATATTGCACGTACTTTCAATACACGTGTCAATTACGTATATTTTACCGTTACATGAAATATCCGTAACATTGTTAATATACATGTTCTACATATTTTGTATTTTGATTCTTATATATATATATATATATATATATATATATATATATATATATATATATATATATATATATTCTCTCGAATTCGATTATGTATTTGAATTTAAATTTTTCTCAGATATTAAATATTCTATTTTTTACGTACATTACACGTAAAAATTTTATGAACATTTTATTTCTAAAACTTTCTAAAGTCATGAACATATTTTTCCTTTTCATTTTTGTCACAATTGTATAATTTATTTTTAATTAAATCCAATATGCCTAAATCTATCTTGAAGCCCACAAAAAATTAATTATAAATTAAGGTCCATGGTTAATTCTACATTTAAATACACATTTAAAAAGCTAGTACACTTGTCATATAACACACACACATACATCTAATAACAATTAATAAATTATTTTTTATGAGAAGTAGTGTGCACATGGGGTGCACGTGCACGTGCATGTGGGAGGCTGCCGGCCTATATTGGATGAGTGGGTGTGAGTAGGGTGTGTGTGTGAGAAAGTGAGGAGTTATTTGGGTAGTGGGGAGCTTTTTGAACCACACAATTATCCTATAAATACCTCCTTAACATGAACACACACAAATAGATCAAAACAAATTAAAAGAGAAGAGAGGAAGAGAAGGCTTTGGTTTTTTGCAAGAGAGGGAGGATTTCGGTTTTCTTTGCTAAAGGAGGAGGAGGCTACATTTTGTTGGAGCTTGGAGCAATTTTCTAGGAATTCTATTTACAAATTTTCATCAAGAAAGAGGTGGGTGTTCTTATTACCTTCTAATTTTGTAGATTTGTGTGTGCTTAATTTCATCATGAATAGTTGCTAAATTTAGTTTGATGTATTGAATGTTTAAGTAATCTAGAATGTAGATTGTGCATTACTAGTATAATTATTGTGTGATTTAGTAGATGCTTGACTTCCAATATAGTAAAAAATGTTCATGTTAGATGTAAAAGTAGAAATTAATGAGTTTTATGTAGAAAGAGATCCCCTCAAAATATAATTAGTGCATGTTAAATTGATCATGTAGTAGACAAATAGAATTAATGAAGGTGTAATAGTTTTTATAAATTCTTGGATGTGAGAATTTTATAAAAGGAACCCATTGATATTAAATGTATTATAATAGTGTAACTTTCTCAAAATTTTAGTTGGATAAAAGGTAAAAATTTATACAATACAAATTGTAGAATATGAGCAAATTATATAAAATTGAAAGTTAGATTTCATTATATTTAGTGAACAAATAATTATAAGATTTTATCTTGGTGCAAATACACAAAATTTTGGAGTATTAAATTTTGGAAGTTGATTAGAGATAATAATACAAAGCAAATTGGAAATCAACAAATTTTTGTTAAAAGAGATTTGGAAACAGAAAGCTGAAATAAAAGGATTTTTGATCCATATATAATCAGAATAGAATTTGGGTATACTGGTCTTGGCGTGGATTTTAGGCATTGTGAACAATGCTGGGCTTGGTGGGTTCGAGTCTTGGGAGGCTCGTCTTTTATTAAATTTTGATTTTTTATAAAGAAATAGTAAGCAAAGAACTTACGGATTGATTGGGTAGGGGTCTCAAGTTTAAGTTTGGCCATACACAGTTTGCTTTTTATTTTATTTTTAGTGGTTCTTCATGTTACAAAATTTAGGACAAATTATAAAAAAATATTCTAAGTTATTATTAAAGCTTTAAGAAATAATTCCACAATATTTATGATATATTTGTGAGAATTAGAGGTGATATTCACATTAAATAATGTACTAGAAGAACCCTTAAATTCAAATTAAAAAATGAGATTTTTGCATGATTAAAGAGAATTAAAAGAAGAACACAATTTAGACTCATCTTTGTAAAATTTCATGGATATTAATCCATTGAACTAAGTGAATGATTGAGATTGGTTATCATGGAATAAAAATATAATTAAGAGATTGGAATACGAAATTTCTAATCCTTTTAATCTTAAAGAACCTTGCATTAAAGAGGTATTTGAAATATAGAAATGTACAACAAGTTTCAATTGATTAAAAAGACATTGAATATTGTTAAAGGGAATACTTTGGGGTTGTCTACAATGAATATAATTGATTGAATCGTCATTTGAAGTTGGTTACTTCATGGTTGTTAAAGTGAATAGTTTGGGCTTTTTATTTTATTTTTAGGGGTTTTTCATATTACAAAATTTGGGAAAAATTATAAAAAATATTCTAAGTTATTATTAAAGCTTTAAGAAATAATTCCGCAATATTTATGATATATTTGTGAGAATTAGTGGTGATATTCACATTAAATAATGTACTAGAAGAACCCTTGAATTCAAATTAAAAAGGAGATCGATTTTTTCATGATTAAAGAGAATTAAAAGAAGAACACAATTCAGACTCATCTTTGTAAAATTAGATGGATATTAATTCATTGAACTAAGTGAATGATTGAGAAGGATTATCATGGAATAAAAATATAATTAAGAGATTGAAATACGGAATTTCTAATCATTTTAATCTTAAAGAACCTTGCATTAAAGAGGTATTTGAAATATAGAAATGTGCGACAAGTTTCCATTGATTAAAAAGACATTGAATATTGTTAAAGTGTATAGTTTGGAGTTGTCTACAATGATTATAATTGATTGAATCGTCATTTGAAGTTGATTAAATCATGGTTGATAAACTTAAGGAAATGAATAAAGAAGAAATTATGAATAAAGAATGAGTTATCCATGATGAGGTTAGATGTAACCTATGTGATCTCTTTTGAGATGGTTTCTTATTCTAGAGTAAGCGAGGCCCAGAATACCGGCAGCTGTGATATATGGAATTTGAGAAGTAACCTGTATGGGTTGACTTCCTCTTAATGAGTAGCTAGTGTGGGCTTACTTTTTCAGTGTTTTGTTTAAGTCCAGTGGGTAAGCGAACTCTAGGTCTTAATAATTAAACTTAAGGACAAGCACTAGAAAATGAGATGTGATCAAGCTTGGGCAAACGTGAGTGGTGCGACTCTCTATAGTCAGGCGGATGTATTCCGGGACTGGGCTTAACATGGTTGGGTGGATGTATTTCGGGATTATGGTTACAGTCGGATGGATGTATTCCGGGATTGCAAATTTTATGCGAGATGAATCTCAATTACTTCCAGGACTGTGAATAATCGGGCAGATGTACTCCGAGATTATGTATAGTCAGACGGAAGGGAGACAAGTCTATAGTGTTCTAAGGTAGAGCGACGCTTACGGGATGTTTGCGCGAAGAGGGTTCTGTATGATCGGGTGGATGTACTCCAGGACTGGAACCTATACTTGTGGAATGACTAAATCTTGTTTTCTTCACCGACGTAAGACTTCATAACGAGAAAATGAACCCTATAATGAAGAGTACGATAAGGGCTTACCCTCGGACCTATGTTGTATGGGATGCATAGAATCCGAACAAGTATGCATTTGTATCAACGTAGTGTAAAGTCTACATTAGACATTAAGTTCATTTCATACACTGACATGTTTAGAATAGTCACATTTTCTCTTTCTGCATTCAAGTTTGTGATTGTTAAGTTAATAAGATCGATGTATTATAGCATTGCGTTAGTTGTATGCAACGGACGTGCCAATAGTTTTCCAGTTGCAGGATTGAACTTGGCATGGACTTGTAGTCACTATGATGAGCTATTACAAGATTGAAGAATTTTCATTATTGTATATCATGTTGTATTCATTTAAATTCTGCTGTGTTGATGTAAAGAACACGTTGTAAATAAAAGTTGTAAATTCCTTGTAAATTTGTATGGATTTGAAGTAAAAGATCCTGTATTTGCTACGAATTACATGTATTTGGAATTCGGGACGTTAACAAAATAGACACAACACCAAAATCTATAGTTATAATAGTTGGATATTTTTTTTAACTCATTAAAAAATTTATGATCATTTTATTAGTCCTCGTCTCCTGAACTTTTGCAGTCCCAAATTTTTTAGGTAGTTTCTTGGTTTTGACAGATATTTATAGACTACGAATATCTCTTAGAGACAACGAAAATCTTAAAACACCAACAAACTTTGGGGTACTATGATACCATGTGAAAATTTCTATCATTAGACTAAACTTCGAAGTTGTAGAACGGTTGAGAAAATTGCAGTTGTATTTTAACACGAGATATCTCCTTCTTCAACTCTATATATCCTCATACTTATAATACCTCTTATCCAAAGAATTGTATCCTTTTTTATAGAATAAATTTTACCAGTTAACAATCATTTTATTCAAAAAAATTATTTTCTTATTTTTTTTTTGCAAAATCTCATTTTAATTGGTATGTTAGAAATGTGCAGGGCTTAAAAGTAGGAAATTTTTACCTGCATATGTGTCAGCGCCTAGAGATTTGGAATGCTTATTCTTCGCCATTGATAGAGACTAGGGTTTGAGCGAGCTCAATTTGGGGAAGACACAAATGTGATTTGGATTAAATTCTTGAATTCAGTTACAATTGATTTTTCCTCTTTAATAGGTCAGAGACTTACATACAACGCAAGTGAAAACCCATAACATAAATAACTGCTTTCCAGCTGGGCATGAACTAACTTAAAGGCCATTTACAATCTATATAACAAAACACAAAGAAAGTTATCAAGTGGCTCTCCTTCAATCCCCCCAAAATCAAAGGCCCATAACTAACCTCACAAAACACATTTCCTTCCCAAAAGTTTTTCCCCAAAACTCAAATTCAAAATTCCCCCAAACAACTCCTTTATTTATTTAATTATCTCTCTCTCTCTCTCTCTCTCTCTCTCTCTCTCTCTCTCTCTCTCTCTCTCTCTATATATATATATATATATATATATATATATATATATATATATATATATATATCGAGAGAGAGAGAGACATGGACTTTTATTTACAACTAATTATTGTCATATTATTCAAACTTGAGCTACATAATTGTTGATTTACTGTTTACAAGGCTTTTCATATGTTGTATCGTTCTGAAGACGTGTCGTAGGCACATGCCCACGGGCAAATCTAGTTATTGAATACAAAAGAGAAAGAGCTGATACATTCATGTATTTGTTTGGTAACAACAACTTCCTTCTTCCTATTCAACCATGTACATCAATATCTAACCAACATATTGTAATAAAAAAACAACCTGGGCCAACCCGCAACCCAGCCTATCCTGAAACGGGTTCGACCCGAATGGGTTCGTGGATCGACTAGGTTGAATATTTGGATTTCAAACCCGGTCCGGCCCGGCTCGGCCTGGTTATGCTAGCAACTCGACCCGAATCTGCCCGAATATCGAACCGACCCAACCCTGCCCGAATGACCCGATTGCCATCCCTAACCACAAATGTGATATGGATTAATTCTTGAATTCAGTTACAACTGATTTTCCCTCTTTAATAGGTCATGGATTTACATACAACACACTTGAAAACCCTTAAGAGAGATAACTGCTTTCCAACTGAGCTTGAACTCACTTAGAGCATCCACAGTCGTTTGCTAAATTTTCATATTATCCATAAAATAGCAAACGCGCCTCTACAGTCGTTTGCTATTTATTCATATTTTGGCAGATTATCTACAGTAGATCGCTATATTTGAGAATAGATATGAGAATATGCATATTATAGTGGGCAGAACTTGAAGATCCGTCCCAAAAAAATTAATTTTTTTTATATCGTACGGATATTCAGGTTCCGTCCCAAATTAATAAAAAAAATTATCGGACGGAACCGGAACTTCAAGTTCCGTGTCAAATAAAAAATTAATTTTTTCTTAAATTTTTACCTCGGACGGAACTTCACCATTTGTCCCATGAGCAATTGTGTGTTGGACGGAACTTCACCATCCGGCCAACTTCAAAGCCCATTTAATGATTAATTATACTTAGGCTCAGTTAAATATACTTAAATAATTAATTAGGGGTTAATTAGGGGGTTATATTAATTACTGGGCAATTTAGGGGTTAATTAAGGCCGGTTGAAAGTGTGTTAATGTGGGGATGGGATGGGCGTGGTAATTTTTTTTTTCCTTCATCCAATGGAGCTTCAAGTTGCATCTGATCATATTTTATTTTAAATTGCTATATTATAGAATTTTACCACTGCAGCAAACGATACTTTGCTATATGTATATTATATATTTTGCTATTTTTTTGCAGTCACGACTCTTAAAGCCCGTTTTCAATTATTGAATACAAAAAGAATAAAAACAGAAAGAACTGGTACATTCTTCCTCTTCAACCCTGTACATCAGCTCCTCATCTCCATTCCCTGACAAGATGTGGTTGGAGAAACTTGATCTTCGACGAGGAAGTAAGTAATAGGTTTTTTATAAAAAAAAATATGTCCCCTTTTAATCATTTAGTATTCAATTTACTATTGTTTCTTTCTCATAATCCAATTAATCAATGTTAAAGATTATGAGAGATAATAACAATGGAAATTAGGGTGAATATCCTAGACTAAGGTACTTGAGATATTTACCCTCGGTATCAAGATTGGAATACCTAGACTACTATCACAAGCCAGTATTTATAGGATAAATACTGATTTGGTACTGGGTTCTCAACCCATTAAACTCGCGTTCCGATATCCATACAATTAGTATGTAACACACGTGTTACCCATAGAATAATATTATACATAATATTATTCATATAGTGAGAATATACCTATATATCCAACAATCTCCTCCTATATTCTCAGTATATAAACGTACTGGATTATCTTATCAGTTCAATATGAAGTTGAATGGCTAATAGCAGTCTTTAAATAGAAGAAATGCATCACTCAATGTACAATTCATAAGGACTAAATCAATTATAAATCCGAATAGCTGAAAAAAAAAGACTAAACCAAAATAATTAAATAGTTCTCAAACCATATCACAACTGAATAGTTCACAATGGCTAAACCAATTGGAGTGATCTGTCATAGTTTCAAAATCAACCAAAGCAAATAAACTTCAAGAACAAAATATGAGTTTTAAGCTCATAAATACAAGAGCCTTAAACTCAACAAAAGTTTTACAAAGCAAGTGACAAATTTATTCTCGAGAGAAATAAACCAAAACTATATCCTTGCAAACTGCTTTATGTTTACTTCTCCATTTTGAGCAAATCATTATTTTGAAATCTATGTTGACAGATTCAACTCCTCCATCTTTACTAGCTTATTGAAAATAAGAATATCAAGAGTCACATCTCTAAGAATTCTAGCAAATTTTATAAAGTATCTAGTTCCACAAAAGAACTTAGTACAATTCATAATTAGCTTAGCAAAAATATAACGCAAGCATCACAATCAAGTTTCTTTAACTAAATAAAAACCAAGAATTATTATAGTTTCTATACAAGAACTATACAATGTTTCATATTGGAATGATAGAATAGTCAAATCAATTATGGTTAATTCTGAATCATCAAAATTGAAATGAAACAAGAATCCATAAAAGAGATATATCATCAAAATTGAAATGATATAACGACATTCTAAACATCGAAAACACATCGACAAGTTTTCACGCTTTCTTTTGGAATAATGAGATGATTCTAAGTAAATTATGAGAATATATAGCATTATCAAAATTGGAATGAAATTATATATTAACAAAAGTTACATTGAACTTTTTCAATTATCTAAAGCATACCAACTGCCTAAAATTGATGCTTAAGTTTGAACTTCTCTATGGCTCCAATTGGATTCTAAATCTCAAAATAACTCGGATGTTATAGCTTTTGACTTAATAGCTTTTAACTCCATTTTCCCCATAGTTTTGATACTTAGATCACTTTCAAGTCTTTTATCAAGAGCATTAGCCATACTTGTCGCAATTGCACTTTATCTATGAGAAAGTTCAAATAGGCTTCTTTCAGCCTTAATATACACCTCTAACTATTATAAAGTGAGTTATGAGCTACCGTGCATTGTAGCTTGATAGTCGAAGAATAAAATTAGAGAGTTACTTAAACTTCTTAATGGATGACTAACAACAAGTTCTTCAATCCACTCAGCCTCTTTCCCTGCAGAGGATAACACATAAAGGTCTGATTTTATGGATGATAGCACAGTGCACCTTTTAATTTTCATAACATTTCTGTTCCTCCTAGTGTAAATATATATCCACTAGTTATCGACTTTTACTAAATTTTGAGCATTATAATGCATCAGATCATCCATTCATTCTTGAAGGATGACTAGAGTAGCACAAAGCAAACTGTTGAGTACCTTTCAAGTAACTCATTAGCCTCTTAGGGCTCTCCAATGTGTATGGGATAATTAATGAATCTGCATATCATACCTACCTCAAAGGCTATGTTTATTCTAGTGCAGATCTTTGTACACATGTAAATTTCAATTCTTTTAGAATGATCTACATGTTTCATAGTTGCACCATCATTAGGTGTCAACCTTTTATCATAATCAAAAGGTATTTCAAAACACAATTTCAATCACTATATCCCCACCTTTGCAACACAATGTTGATTTGATGAGTTTGACTAAGGGTTATCCCTTGCCAACCGAAACTCACCTTTATACTATGGTGTCCACAATACCTAGGTGTTTCATGCTGAATTCTTTGGATAACACAATTTTAATTTCATTTGTAATAGAAAGGTCACTTCCAATCAACAAGCATGTCAACATCACAAGTAAATAATAGCCATTATATTTGACACACTACAAAATTAAAGGCACTGATTTGAATTACTTAATTCATATACTAGGCTCTTTAAGAAATTTGTCAAATTATTTTTTTTCGTTGGCTATACATGTTTTAAGGATATACAATAATTTTACTAAATTATAAATCTTGTCCACTAAACATATTAGTGCAAACTTTTTAGTACAAAAAATTTTAGTACAAAACTATTTAAACATCTCTGATGAATAACAAAATTTTCAATAGATGGAAGGTTAAGAAGAATACTTATCGTAGTAATATGACAAACATGTAAGTAGACATCAAACCAATCACTTATCACAGTCAGTCCTTTAGCTACTAAAATTGCATTAAAATTGCTAATGAACATTTCAAAATTAAGTTTCTTCTACAAAACTCCTCATTTCGGAAAATCAACTAATTTAAAGTATTATGGTATAATCAACAAATTCATTTCATTATTTACTAAATGTAACTCTCCTGTCCCAAACTCAGACAATTTATACAATTTATCAGACAAATTATTTATTACTTAGTACAACTGCCCACCACAGGTTGACTCTCAAAAGATGGTTAGCCAGATTTGTGACTTTTGATCATAGACATTATTATTTTAATATTAATTATTATTGCAAACTCCCGATATGGGATAATTTCAATACTCCTGTTCTCTTCTATCTGCGCTGACGTCACCAGAGCACCCTTCGGCGGGCCCCACATGTCAGCTGAACAGAGCTCCCCATCCATGTACACGTGGGCCCCCCTCCAGCCACGTGGCAATACTGTAGCGGCAGCAGCTGCATCGGCCTCACTCTGGGCCCCACGTCGCCACGTGGGCAAAGCAGTAGCAGTATTGCTGCTGTGCTCCCGGGCCCCACTGTAGCATCAAATCCCTATACAACGCCCCAATAGAATTATTCTATGGGGCAGCCACCAATTACTATTTTCTAGTGATCATAATCTGAGCACAACTTTCATATTTTTTATATTTAATGGAGTGTCATTTAGCAGAGTTATGAGTTTTAATAAGAACACACAATTTATATATAGTTCACATGTCTTAGCCTATTATGCCGTGTTCAAGGATTACACAAATTCGAACTACTATTGTCAATTGCTTCATTTGTTAAACTCAACTTACATATGTCATTGACTATGATTTGTAACAATATGAGTTAATACATTATTACTCTACCACATTTCACAAAACTATTTACTTTCTCTAATGATTCTAACAATGTCCACTTGCTCAAACACATTGAGTGAAGAGTTCTTTCCTTTATTCGTTCTTCATCATCTTCATAACGCTAAATGAGATAATGACTAACATGTTATAAATGATCTTTGCACATAAAGTACAATGAACGAGAAATAACAAAACGTAACTAATGGAGTCATATTCTACATTAAGAGATGCTCTCTCGTAAGTTACAGATATTTTTTATACATCTTAAAGATCAAATTATTATTATTATTATTTATTATTATTAGAGAAGCAAATATATAATCTCACACAAACTGCAAACAATGAATTTGACAAAAATATCTATACACATAGGATGATAAAGCATTTAACAACCCTAAACATGTTAGTTTCAAAATGAGAATAATTATGATCTAAAACTCTCAATCATGTGATCAAACGCACAAAACGTTAAACATTCATCACATGAAAATACTAAGAAAGATTAGAGTAGATCATACTGACACTTCAAGTTAGAAGTGTTTTTCAAATTCGATGGAGAAGCCTGTGTAGTGCAGACTTATTCAACCGTGATACATATCCATCGTCTCCAACACACACAATTTGTAAGTAACTTTGAAGTTCCTACATTCATCAAATTGTTAAAGATTAGACAATTAAACGAATTATTAGTACTATCTAATTCTAGCAACAATTTAATTTGAGATCTGAACATTATAGTCAAAACATACAGTTTAACTTATCAAAAATAGGTATTTGATTTTAGCACATAACCAAAACAACTGTTCAACTTGTATTTAATTAAACAAATAATTAATACAGTCTTGAACTTAACCACTTAGTATCATAGTAATCCTATAATTCAAAACATAAACTTAAAACGAATGTTTTGAACTTCCAGCACATAGCAAAATATTTAACAAAAATTTAATATGAGGAAAGTAAAGAACTTATCTTTCACCCTCTCTTCCCCTTCAATTGATTAAAGTCAAGCAAATCCAATCTATTCCATTTTTAACCCAAAACACCACACACCAATAGATAGACTCAATCTGCAAAAATTCTCTGCAAGGCTCTATTCCGTTGGAGCTGTGGCATCTGCCTCGGTTGGGATTAGGCTCATTGAGGCTCCAACCACCAATAACAACTCCTAATTTCAGGCCTCTCAAGAAGCCCCCCAAAGCACTCAAAGCATTTGGGTTACAAATTGAATCCTGAGAAAGAACAAGGGGGGCTTGGAAGATGCAAAACAACAAGCACCATAAGTGCATCAGTACAAATGTCTCCATTTGAGAGAAGACCCAACTGAGGTAAAGAGATCATGAGCAATAAAGGAGGGTCCTTTCTTGATTTTAGCCAATAATTAGCAAAAGCCATTAGAGAATTAGATCTGATCCCTTAACCCGATAGAGAAGGGGGGTGTAGCGGTGCGGTGGCGACCTTGGCTGCTTGCAGCGTCCCCAGCGTCTGCGACGGCTAGCGATGACGACAACAAAATCCCAACAGACTGTGATTTGCTTTATGCGATGGCGACACAATGGCTTGCCGTGATGCTGGCGTTAGGGGTAGCACCGTGCTGGATGGTCTACGGCGACGTCAGCGACTTCGACGGTGGCGGCGGGAGTTGACGCCAGCGATGAATAACCACATCCGGTGAAGATCTCCTCTCTCTTAATCTCCAAATTAATTTAATCTAAATATCTCAAGATTGTTAGAGATTATGAGAAATAATAACAATGAAAATTAGGGTTAATATCCTAGATTAAGGTGCTTGAGATATTTACCCTATGTATCAAGATTAGAATACCCATACTACTATCACAAGCCAGTATTTTAGGATAAATACTGGTTTGGATACTGGGTTTTCAACCCACTCAACTTGCGCTCTGATATCCATACAATTAGTACGTGTAACACACGTGTTACCCATAAAATAATATTACACATAATATTATTCATATAGTGAGAATATACCTATATATCCAACAACCAATATTTTTTTTTGAGTATATAGCCAACGACTACAACACCATACATTTTTCTAATTTTAGCAAAGTTTGGATAAAAAGCCAACAACTACAGAAATAGTTATAGACACTAGTATTTTTCACGTGCGATGCACGTTTTGATAAAGAGTTGGAGTTAAACGTGCGATACACGTAAGTCGTTATAAAAAAATGGAGTTGAACGGGCGATACACGTATTTTTTAAAAATTAAGAAGGAAAAACATTGATGTGTACGTGCGATGCACGTGTTGAAAATAGATTTGGAGTTGTACGTGCGATTCACCTGTTTGTTTTGTGACAAAAGTGATATTTCTTTTGTGATAAAAAAATATTTAAAATTGTTTATTTGTGACAATCTCTTCCAATAAATAGTAAGTAAATATATTATATTATAGATAGATAGATGGATAGTAATTTACACATGTGATGCATGTTCGATAAACAAAAAATTTAAAGTAAAAAATCTGACATAGTGAGGACTCGAACTTGAAAACTCCATATTAGTTATGCACGTTGATGCACGTGTTGGTAGATTGACAAATGACACTAAGGCATTCTCCTATTATAATATTCGACATTAGAGATATATGTTTCAAATAATACCTAAAAAAAGGTGGAATATATATATATATATATATATATATATATATATATATATATATATATATATATATATATTCTCTCTCAACAACTCAATTTGTCTTCACTCATTTTTTTTTAAAAAAAAAATTTAAAAATGAAATCAATTTGCCTCTTACTTTGGGAAGTATTCTTTGAGATCTAGTAAATAGGCTTACAAGGGCCGCAAATCGAACTATTCGTGAGCTATTCGGCTCGAGCTCGGTCAAAGTCGGTCAAAGCTCGGCTCGAGCTCAAAACTGAGCTCGTTTCCTTAACGAGCCGAGCTCGAGCTTGGGTTTTTTTTTAGGCTAAGCTCGCGATCTAGTCGGGTCGAATATGGTCAAAGCTCGGTTCGAACCGAGCTCGAGCTCAAAACTGAGCTCGTTTCCTTAACGCGCCGAACTCGAGCCTGAAGGTATTCGGCTCGGCTCGGCTCGAATGCAGCCCTACTTACAACCCACTATGTACTCCAAAGCTACAGCATGGAAATTTACATCCAACTACAACCTTTAAATATTGAAATTTGGATATTTGGTGAATAATGGTCTGCCATATTTGGTAGACGATACAGTAATATGAAAAAAAAATAGCCGACATGAAAAAAATTGCTGATGAAAGATGATATTTCGTCTGATCGATCAGATGAAATATCATCTTTCGTCGCGATTGTCACAATTATTTTAAAAATTCGACAGAACATTTTATTTATTTATTTATTTTAAAATTTTATGTTCTATTTTTTAAAAAAACGAACACAAAAGGGAAATGATTCTCCGTCGGATTCAAAAAAAAAAAAAATTTAAAAAGGAGAGGGGAGGGAATGAGCCCACATCCCAGTGCATTTCTTTTGAAAAATGTTGAAAAAATCCTATAAACTATAGCCTATAAATAATTCTATGGATATAGATTATGTTTTAATTGAAATTGATTAAGAATTAAGATTTATTAAGATTTAATTAGGATTAATTTAACAGTAAATTAGGAATTAATTAGGAGTTATTTTTTAAAAAAAATATTTTATTTCTCAGATGGGAAAAGATTCACCGTCCGTTGATTTTTTATTTAAAAATTAAAATTAAAATTAATAGACAGGAAATCATTTCTCGTCCGCCGATTTTCTAAACTTAAAATCCAAAATTTAAGTTCAAACGACTACAGCTAAACTCAAATTTCCTATTTCTATATGTCAAATACTCAAAGTTTGAGTTGGAACAACTACTTATGCTCTAATAGATTTTATTCTTATTTTCTGTTTCTCACGGAAACTGTGCAAGAAAGAAGTTCAAAATATGCCAAACATATTCTTTAATATGTTTCATTTTTACAAGAGCATCATCTCAACAGCCATGGTTTCCAACAAATTGACTTTTTAAAAAAAGAAGGAAAAAAATTCCGATTTTTCGTGCAAAATGCATCTTTTTTTAAGAGAGATTAACTAAATAAAAATAAAAAATTGAATCATATTTTTCTTTCAAAATGTATTTTTTTTATGCAACGGATTAATTTAAAAAGGGAAAAACTCAATTCTAGATTTCTAGAAAGCCTACCGCCAGGGCCAACCCTGAGTTTCCGGCGGCCCCAAAAGAAAGAGCCAAATAATTATTTTTGGGGGCCCCTAATTATAATATAATTTTTTTACACGCAAAATACGTGTCTATATTTATAAGGGGAATACAAATTT
This sequence comes from Hemerocallis citrina, assembly GCA_017893485.1. Classification (NCBI taxonomy): domain Eukaryota; kingdom Viridiplantae; phylum Streptophyta; class Magnoliopsida; order Asparagales; family Asphodelaceae; genus Hemerocallis; species Hemerocallis citrina. The sequence continues at coordinate 107,462,229 of CM030358.1, read as the reverse complement.
GAGAATTCCTAAAAGTGCAAAAAATTGGGGGCCTGAGGCAGCCACCTCACCGGCCTTAAGGTGAGGGACGGCCCTGCCTACCACCCTTCATGGAATAAGCATGGGGGGAAATTTAAATTCAACAACCTACTGGTTGTAGAAAAGCTTTTATAACATATATAATAAAGGAAGAAAGAAAAAAAAACTCATCTGCGAGTATTTCTAAAATCTTTAATTTTATAATGGGAGAAGACCTTGTCTACTTGTCATTTGTGAATCTATCAACGCGTGTGATGCACGTACATAACTAATATGAAGGAGGTTTCAGGTTCGAATCCTCACCACGTCAGAATTTTTATTTTAATTTTTTTTTATTAAGACGTACATTACACATGCAACTCCAACTCTCTCATTATATTGTTTATACTTTTAAAAAAATATTAACTTACGCATTGCACGTGTAACTCCAATTCTTCCATTATATATTTTTTTTACTGGCAAAAGGTAGGATAATCCTACCTCACAGAAAATATATATATATCAAAAGAAAGTAAGTGCTAAGACTATCACAAAATAGGTTGTAGGAGGTTACTCGAGCATAGGGTGAAGCCAAGTTCGAGATGGCATGCCGTTGGATCGTAAAGAGTGTATTGGACTATTTTCGTACACCTCTACTAGGTCCAATGACATGATCTCATCTCCCTTTTCCACCCATACAAAGCTCGAAACAAAAAGAACCCACCTTCAGCCATAATAAAACATAAAGACAACCAGATAGAGTTTGAGAAGAGTACAAAACTGGACTAAACACAGTCCAAAAAAATAGAAACCATAATCAGAGTAGAGCCATTCAGAGATGGAGTGTTGCCGCCTGCACTATCACCTCGCGCAGGCTTCATGAGGTCGCTGTCTCCCGTGCCACTGAGTTCCTCCATAATCTTTGCCTTCTTCTTGGATTCTCCATTGGAATCTAGCCAATATGAAAACCAAAATTTTGTATTAGTGATTAGCTTATCCAAAGGTGGATGCTTGCTGTAAAAAATTCTATCATTTTTAGCATTCCAAAGGCTCCAACAGACAGCTAGTGTAACCAAATGCCTTGAGTGAGTGAATTTGTGCTTGTTGTGATCGAAACACCAAGAGGTGAAACATGTCGACATAGACTCTGGCAGATTTGTGATGCTGAAAGCTTGTGTGAAGTGCAGCCATGTATGAGCAGCCACAGGGCACTCAAAGAAAATGTGGTAAGAGGTTTCAATCTGACATGCACAAGCAGTGCATGTCAGATCACCATCCCAACCTCTAGAATGCAATCTGTCCTTGGAGTTAAGCTTTTTCCGGCTCAGCATCCATATGAAAATTTTGCATTTGAGTAGTGCGCAGTTCTTCCAACAAGCGCGATAGAAGGGAGAGATAAGGCCAGAAACACTATAGAAGCTATAGGCTGATTTGACAGAATAGCGCCCAGTGCGAGAGTTGTTCCAGAGAGCTTTATCAGGCTGCTGAGAGGGCTGGACATTAGAGATGGCCTGTAGAATGTGTCTCTTTTCCAACAGGGTGATGCTAGAAGAAGATGTGTGTAGACTAGGTCTCCAAGTCCAATTGCCTTGGGCCAGTGTGCTCTGAGAATGCAGAGGGGCTTCTTTGTTCCATGCTGCTTCAAAGAGGGAAGGAAAAAGGGTGGCAATGCTTTGTCCCTCTATCCATTTAGAGGTCCAGAACTTGAGCATAATCCCATTACCAAGTTCCCAGGAGATCCCCTGGTCGAATTGTTCTTTAAGTTTGAACAAATTCTTCCAAAAGTCGGAGGCCTGGGCCTTGTAGATGAATTCACCAGAAGTGTTGTTGAAATATAGGAACTTGAGAGTTTGAGAACAAAGGGAGTTGTCAGTATAGAGTTTCCACCACCACTTCATGAGAAGTGAGTTATTGAATTGTTGGAGGTGTAGGACTCCAAGGCCACCCTATTTTTTAGGCTGGCAAATATGCTTCCAACTGGTACAGGAGGCCCCCGTAGCCTTGGTGTCTCCTCCTACCCAAAAGAATCGGCTCCTCATTTGATCGATCCGGACAATCACCCACTGAGGCAGCTTGAAGAAGGAGGCAAAATAAGTTGGGAGGGCGCTAAGAACAAAGTTGATCAGAATGAGTCGACCCCCTAGATAAAAGACGACCTTTTCATGTGGACAATCTCCTCTTAATTTTAAGAAGCAAAGGTTGCCAGTCTCGTTTCTTGAGCCTCCCCTTTGCGAGTGGCATTCCAAGATACTTGGTTGGCAGGGTATCTTGATTGTAGCCTAAGATGTGCGAAAAAGCATTAAGCTTAGCCTGAGAGTGTCCAAAATATGTGATAGAGGATTTGGAGAGGTTGATGTGTAGTCCAGAGACATTCGCAAAGAGGTGCAGGAGTACTTTCAGGTGGAGAACTTCTTGCTCGTCTCCTTTCCAGAAAATAAGAGTGTCGTCGGCAAACTGTAATATGGAGAGATGGGCTAGGGATCCCCATAGGTTGAGCTAGAAAAAGGTGCCATTATCTCTGCCAACACGCAACATTTGCACGAGCACATCAACAACAAGTATGAAAAGCATTGGAGATAGAGGATCACCTTGCTTGAGTCCCCTCTTAGAGCCGATGGTCTTGCCCCCCATACCATTGACCAAAACATTGGATTTGGTGGAGTGCAATATTGCTTTGATCCAGGAACACCAACGAGGGCCAAAGCCTCTTGCAAAAAGCAGTTGCTCTAAGAAATTCCAGCTAAGAGTATCAAAAGCCTTGCGAAAATCAATTTTTAGCATAAGCGAATCAGATTTCTTAGAACAACATAAGTTGATTGCTTCGTGCGCCACTAGAAAACAATCCACCGTAGATTTGCCCTTGAGAAAGGCGCTTTGAGAAGATGATACAAGAGTGTGCAGCATAGGGCTTAACCTGTTGGCCAGAATCTTAGTGAAAATTTTCATGGAGCAGTTGAGCAGGCTAATTGGGTGATAGTCAGAAACAGAGGAGGCTCCTTCACATTTAGGGATGAGCACAATGGTAGAGTAGTTCAGTCTATCGATGTCAGCTTCCCCATTTTTGATTGCCAGAAGCATATTACATAAGTCATCTTGGATGGTCTCCCAATGCTGTTGATAGAAATGCATAAAGAATCCATCGGGGCCTGGAGCTTTGTCTCCGTTCATGCTAAAGATTGCTCTCTTAATTTCATCCTTACTAAAATCTTCATCAAGTACAGAGAGGTCAGACGTTGATGGGGGATATAGAGATGCCCAATCTACTCTAAAGTCTGACTCAGAGCTAGTGCCACAGATATCATGGAAATGTGACTCAAAACAGGATCTAATTGCCGACTGATCTGTGATGAGGTCTCCATTGTGAAGAAGTGAAAAAATGAAATTCTTACGTCGCCTCCCGTTAGCCATAGAGTGGAAGAACTTTGTGTTTGCATCACCCTCTTTGATCCAAGTGATACGAGATCTCTGCCTCCAGTAAGTGATCTCAGTTTGGATCAGTTGATGATATTCAGTACGGGCAGCAAAGAGTTCAGCAAATTGGGCAGAGTTTAGAGTTTTTGAGTCAGCTATGATGTCAAGATTGTGGATAGCTTGGAGTAGGGACTCCTTGCGCTTGGGAATGTGGCCGAAGACCTTATTCTCCACCTTCTGATCCTTCTCTTTAAGAGGATAAGTTTCTTAGCAAAGATATCAACTTTGGATCCAGCACAGTTGAAACTAGTCCACCAACTAATAATGTTGTGGTTAAAATCCTTGTGAGAAGCCCATACTTTTTCGAATTTGAAGTAGTGGATTTTGTTCTATATCGATTGGGAGTCGAGGATAATAGGGCAGTGATCCGATGCAATGCGGGGTAAGAAGTGCTGGACACAAGAGGGGAAAGACTGATCAAAGTGGCTTGAGATAAGGAATCTGTCTAACCGCGCAAAAGAAGGATTCTGTCCAAGATTAGACCAGGTGTACTTCCTCCCTGCAAGCGGGAGATCAATGAGCTGCAATTGTTGGATCCAGCTGCGAAGGTTCTTCATGTCTCTGCTAGAACTGGAGCATCTATTCCTTTCTTGATTTGAGATAGTCGCATTGAAATTCCCACAGACGACCCATGCATCACAGAGTAGCCTTCTTCGCTGCACAATTTCGTGGAAGCAGAGGTCTCTATCATCAAGCTCAAAAGGTGCGTAAACGGAGGTGAGGGACCATTCCAACCCTGATGATTTAGTGCGGAAAGAAAGGGAGATAGAGAAAATATCAATAGCGCAGTACAGGAAGTCAAGGACGTTATTATTCCATCCAACAAGAATACCACCGCGACTATCAATAGCATCAAGGGATGTCCAATTATTGATAGAATTGCCTTCGATAGAAGTGAGTTTTCATGTTGAGGGGTTGGATAGCTTGGATTCTTGGAGGCATGCTACAGTAATTTGGGCGTTCCGAAGTCCATCTTTGATTAGGGCACACTTATAGGGGTTGCCTAACCCCCGAACATTCCAACTTCCTATCTTCATTGAAAATGAAAAACACAACAAGTGTGCAAGCAAGCAAGGTGCAATAGACTCAGGCACTAGTTGAGCTGTTGCTGTTGATCAGGGAGATCAACTGCAACCTCTGCAACCTGCTTGAGCTTGACGATTGAGTGTGGCCCAGTAGCCTCCACTCCAATAGATTCCGCAACTTCGATAATATCTTCATTAGAAAGCAAAGCAAATGGATTGCGGCATGCATAGTTAATAGAAGGCTTGGAGGAGGATGTACCTGCCAATTTACGGAGGGAGGCAGCCTTGGTAGAGGAGCGAAGATGCTGCAAGAATGGTCTTGATGAGGAAATTTTGGTGGCGGATCTGCTGCGCTTGCGGCGCTTGCTAGCTTCTTCTTCAAATCCTGGGGGTACAGAGCCTGTGGAAGAGGTGGAGACATTCAGGAGACGCCCAAGAATAAGGGATTTGGTTCTAAAGCTTGAGGCTCTAGCTCCTATGGCACCAGAGCTGAATTGGAAATTCTTAGAGGCCTCCAGCTTGGAGACGCACTTGGAGATGCACTTGGAGACCTCCGCCTCAAGTACAGATTCCACTGCCGGTTTGATTTGAATGAATAAGGATTGGGGTATATTGACCGTCTTGCCTTTCCACTCCATTTGACACATCTCTTCTTCAGGTGCAATATCATGTGACTTGGCAGAGCTGTCGGGATGGGTTTGAGATGCCTCAGTAGAAATATCCATATTGCCCTTGGGGGAGTCAGATTCGATCTCAATGATAGCAGGAGCAGGATTTGCCTCAACTGTTGCCACTAATTGCTGTGGGGGAGGGACCACTTTTGGAACCTTCGTACTAGAATCCGCCATGCTAGAGATATTCAAAAATTGGTTAGCAAAAAGGGAAAGATTCTGTAGGGGCTGTGACCGTACCGCAAATTCCTTAACTGTGCTAACTATCTCCATGATTTTTGCCTTTCCTTTGTTGTCTCCGATAAACCCTTTATCACCTAGCAAAATTTGTGGGGGGTTTGCAACTGCCTTCTGAACCGGCGGCACTTCCTTCCGGCGCCAGAAGCTTGTGAAAGAGGCAGTATTTTGGAAAAATAGACGTACCTTGCCGCTGGCAACGTCAGCGGAGGGGATTGGGTTGCCATAAATAAGCACAGGTACCTCATGAACTTGTAGTTCCTTTGTCCAAGGCACTTGATAATGAATGAGGAGATTCTTTGGGATTAGTCCAACATCATCAACTTCAATCAAAATGAGGGCTTGATCACGAGAGGTCGCTGCTTTCATGTCTCCACTCATGGTGACATACTTACCGAAGGGTTGAACAATCTGCTCGATGGAGCTTTGATTCCACATATGAAAAGGCAGCAGGGGAACATTGATCCAGATGAAGCATGGCTTTGGCTTCATTTTAGCTCCAAAATCCATCGACCAAGGGGAAAAGGTCGCATTAAAGCCTGAGAACTGGAAAATACCATCTGCGATAGCCCTTTTGGCATCTTCTTCTGAAGGGAATTGGACGTGGAAAACCCCGTCGCAGAACCTCTTTACCTCCCACCATCCACCCTGTCTCCTCCAGGCGAAGTTTAGAGCACTTTCTACCGTTGCGGCATCTGGGTTGGAGCGGGGGTTCATCAGGTGTAAGAAAGCGCTTGCATGCAGCGCTGGAAGGGCCGAAGCTATCTATGAGTTGTGGGAAGCTCAATGGCCATGGACTCCCTCCTGTTGAAGATCGGATAGTCTCTGATGCGATGGCCAACCTTTCGACAGTTGAAGCAATGTATACTGCTCTTTCTGCAATCTGCCGCCTGGTGGTCCATGTCTCCGCACCGCATGCACCGAGTCTCCATCTTGCTACGAAAATTTCCTTGTTGGGTCTTGGGGCGGCGAGAGTAGAAGCGATTTGAGGGGAAGAAGGGTTTGGGAAGGGGAAAGGGATTTTTTGGGTTTTTTGGTAGGGAAGTGAAAGGGTCGGGATGAATAGGGTTTGGGCATTGGGAACGAGGAGGGTAATGATGAGGGGAAGGAGCCATTAGTACCTGAGCATAAGACCTGCTCTTGTTCCAAGGCAGCCATGCTCTCTCTTCTCTCTTCTCTCCTCTCTCCTCTCTCCTCTTTCTTCTCTCATTTTTTAAATTCTTCCATTGTATTCTTTATACTTAAAAAAAATTATTCAGATGTGCATCGCACGTGTTAAATACTAGTTTCATATAATTAATATAGATTAAGAAACCTTATTAGAGTATTAGCATCTACAAGTATTTAGCATCTACAATTTGCTCCACCACTCTATCTACAATGTAATACAAATTAGTAAATAAAGACCAAAAAATAAATCAATTAGACACCAACCCACCCTACCAATCTGTTGTAGAAGGAAAATAAATACACTAAGATACATATCATAAGAGCATCTACAGCCGTTTGCTATTTATCCATTTTATACATATTTTAGCAAACGAAGCGCTGTAGTTGTTTGCTATTTATGCATATTTTGATGATTTAGCAACAGTTGATTGCTATATATGAGAGCGGAAATGAGAAAATGCTATATATCAAGATCTGTCCCAATTAAATTTTTCTTTTCATTTTTCCCTCGGACGGCACTTGAAGTGATGTCCCATTTTTTTCCATTATTAAAATTATACTTAAATGTATATGTAAATACTTAACTTAAGGGTTAATTTAGGGGTTAATATTAATTAGTGGGTTAATTAAGAGGTTAATTAGCGGTTAATGTGTGTGAAAGCGACATGCCAAAGTTTGGGGCTTAATATGTTTTTTTTCCTTTTCGCTGAAATTTTCTTATTTTTTAATGTAGATTATGCCAAATAATGTAGACTATGTTCATCTACTTGCAAACCAAAAAAGGTAGACTATGTAGACTATGTTCATCTACATGCTATCACATGCCAATATGTTTATCTACTTGCAAACCAAAGCTAAGCTATCAAATGCCAAAAAATAACCAGATAGTAGAATAATGAATTGAGTTGAAAACACCTGCAATCAGTGAAATGAATTCTAGCAAGTGAATGAGGAATGAGTAAGCAATAGTGAGAGGGGGGCGTCGGGGGTTGGGACATCGGGAGCTCGGAGATGAACAATCCTTCTTCTTAACATAACTCCTAATCAATTTTCCATCAGCATTTCCCTCATTCTCACTCATTTCCATCTACTAACCAAACCCTACCCTAAAATCCACACAAACACACACAAAAAAGAAAATTTAAAATAGCAATAACAACAAAACCACAAACCCAACTCAGATCAAAACCGTAATTTCATTTCAATCAGGGCTGCGAAATTAGACCCAAAATCTCAACCAAATCCCTAAATTCGAATCGGAAAATGAGAGCAAGAAGAAGCATACCTCGATTGTGGCGGCAATAGGAGAAGGAGGAGAGTGATCAGTTCCTAAAATGGACGAGAACAGAGATTACAGAGACAGCCAGGGTGAGGTGATTTGGGGGGGATTTTGAGAGCGGGATAATTAAGAGGAGCGTCGGGGTGGAGTAGTAAGGGATTAGAAGAAACACAAATCGAATTAATGGTTTCGATTTGGAAGTACAGATCTTCAGATTTGTAACTAGGGTTAGGGTTTTGTGATTTGGGGGGATTTTGAGAGCGGCTCAATTAAAAGGAGCATCAGGGTCGAATAGTAAGAGATTAGAGGAGGAGAGGCGCGGGAAGCGACGGGGTTTCGATTTGGAGCTAGGGTTTTTTGTGCGATTTGGGGAGAGGAGTGAGATGGGCAGAGGAGTGGGGTGAGGGAGAGAAGAGAGCTGAAGTGAGTGCGCATATGAAAATTCCACTTTACCCTCAAGTGGCCGCGCAAGAGAGCGGGACGAATTAAGAGCCACATGATCTCCATCAAGATTGTGATGGAGATCGAACGGTGGAGGGACGGTGCACATCTGAAGTGCGCAACTGAAGAGCCCTATATATATATATATATATATATATATATATATATATATATATATATATAGAGAGAGAGAGAGAGAGAGAGAGAGAGAGTTTTGCTCAGTTGAAAACGGGTTCATTTTCAACGGGTTGGAAAACAGAGATTTGAGCCGTTGGATTGCTCTTGATCTTGATCGATGACTTAGATCGCTGCCGTAAAGATTTAGAGCAGATGTCCTATTAGAGCAGAGGAGCATTTTGGGAAGTTCACGCTAAATAATGCTTCAGACTTAGCGTTAATTAGCGTGAACATTTTTTTGGTCGAAAAAACACTTAGGACGTTGTTGGGAACAACGGCCTAGGTTGTTTTTTTATAAAAAAATTTGAGCTAGGCCGTTGTTGGGAACAACGGCCTAGGTATGTACAAGTATTTTTCCAAACACTTGTACATACTCAGATCGCCATCTCCCTCATTCTTCGTCGACAACTCTCTCTCTCGCAACTGGAGCTCGCAATATTGATTCCCCAAACCCTAGCTCTACTCCGAACTCCTCTTCTATATCTCTATCTATCTCTTCCTCTCCCTATTACCCCCAAATCCTAACCCAATCCGAAATCTCCCAACTCACCCGAACCTTAGCACAAATTTTTCGAAACCCTAGAGTCTACGACTTCTTCGTCTACAGCAGCGGCTCCTCACATCTTTGACAACTCTCTCTCTCTCCCTCTCTCTCTCTCTCTCTGGACTAGGTATTCACTTATTCACAATTTAGTGTAATGAACTATGTTAATTTATTGAATTGTTTTTCAATTTTTGAGTTTGATTATTAGTATAATGCGTAGTAGTCTACAATTTAAAGAGTCCACAATTTTTGTATCATGTGTGTTGTATATATTTTGTTGCCATTTTCGTAGATGTAGTATTAGTTGAAGTTGTAGAATATAGGAAAAGCAAACAAACGAGATCCAAAAATTTTCAAATTTTACGAGTAGGTCGGACTCACCACGTATAAGGCAATGTAACTTGTAGAGGCAATTTCTGACTCACGCTTTGCAAGATACGTCCGTTTATTACTTTTATTCAATAAAATAGATATAAAGCGATACACAGTCGTATATTACAAACCGAGAGTCAGAACTCACCTCTGCAAGTTGTGTTGGCTTGTGTTTGGTGTGCCAGACATAACAGCCAAATTTCGTAATTTTTGCATCTCGTTTGTGTTGTTCTGTCGCGTATATGAAAGAACTTTTATATATCTCGGAACCTTTTTAGTGCGGTCTCACTAGAAAACCGCTCAAACGAAGTCCCAAAAAAACGAAACTATGCGAGTAGGTCGGGCTAACCATTCACAACCCAACACAACTTATAGTTGTGAGTTCCGACCAACGGTTTGCGAAATACGTCAATGTATCGCTTTCTGCTTTTTTTTCAAGATTGAAAGTGATACACGGCCGTATCTTTGAAACCGTGGGTCGGAACTCGCTTTTACAAGTTCTGTTGGATTGTGTGCAGAGAGCCCGACCCAACCGTAAAGTTTTGTATTTTCTGGTGGTTGTTTGCGTGGTTTTCTCATGCATTTTGTTATGTATTTAGTGAGTTTTTAATAGATAACTTGCTCAAAAATTATGAAATTGTTCGAGTAGGTCGTTTTCGCCACTGACAAGCCAAAGCAACTTGTAGTTGCGAGTTCTCACCCACGGTTTGCTATATGCGCCTGTGGATCGCATTCGCTTTTTTTCAAGAGTGAAAGCGATACCCGACCGTATCTTGAAGACCGTGAGGCCAAGCTCGTTTGTACAAGTTGTGTTAGCTTGTGTGCGACAATTTAGACCCAATCACATATTTTTGTATTTTTTGAAAGTCGTTTGTGTGGTTTTCTCACGTATTTTGTTTCCTATATATATATATGTGACATTTTTTTGTGAACAAATTATTTTATATATGCGATCTTTCGTACAGAATAATGGTTAGAACAAAGGGAACCGGAAGATCATCTGTTAGTGGTCGGGACGAACACTCCACAGAAGTAAGAGAACTATTAATTTGTATTGTGAATTTTGTATATAGTGGTATTGTTACTACACTAATAATAATTTCACAATGTGTTAGTGTAGGTTGGTGCATCCTCTTTGGCAGCAGAATGAGATCCAGGACCAATATATAAAGGTGAACTCATCTTGCAAGACCGCCACAGATCCGAGGCAGTGTGGGGTTGGATGATGCAGAGGTGTAATTTTTGCACTTACGAGACTATGTTTGTGCACCCACATATCGTCAAGTACCTCGTTCAGGCCGGTTTCTACGGAATCAGTATGATGGGTCAGGTGAAACTAGACCGAGCACTTTTTGCAGCACTCGTCGAGTGATGGAGGTCAGAGTCGCACACCTTCCATCTACCGGTTGGTGAGATGACGGTGACGCTATAGGATATAGTGATGATCTCCGGTCTTCCAATAGATGGGATAGCCGTGACGGGTTATATAATTTTTGATAAGAGAGACCTGTGTAATGAACTCCTCGGCACAGAGTTTAATGAGGAGGACGAGGACGAGGACGAGGACGATAAGCTTTTTTTTTTCACATAATCAATCCGACTATCTTCGTTGAAGGAGTATTTTGAAGAGAGGTTGACTGAGCAATCGACCAACCGCGAAGTGCAGTGCCACACCAGAGCATACATTCAAACGGTGCTTGGAGGGGTTCTCTTGCCTAACTCATCCGAAAATGCCGTACCACTTATGTATCTATGATTGCTCGCCGATCTAGGCCTAGCTGGCCGGAACAGCTAGGAAAGTTGCGTGTTAGCAACATTGTACAGAACGTTGTGTTCAATAGCGTTAGATGGAACCAAGATGACCGGTCCAATGATCTTGTTACAGATTTAGTCAGGAGAGCATTTACACTTGGGTCGTCCTCGAATTACGAGACCGGCAGTCGGTTGGATGGCCGAAGCACCAAATGTGGATATGTTAGCACCCTTAGGTGTATATTAGGCAGGTAAACGGAGTTACAGAGACAATCCAAAAGGTGTACTAACTTACTATAGAGACGAGCTCGACCAACTACGAGAAGAGTTCGTGATTTAGGTGCCTATACACCCGAGCGGGTGGGAAGACTACCACCGTTGTGCATGACCGGGTTGCAGTTGTGGATGACGATGGCTCCATTCATCAACTTTGGTATAGTAGAGCATCCACAGCCAGAGAGAGTCCTTCGACAATTCGATCTTCAACAAAATCTACCCAAACGATGAGCAAACCTATACCACTTTGAGTTACATGTTGTAAGGGGTACCGGTCGTATGCCTACCAATGATTAGGAAGATTTCCACCGTGTTCATGTTGCAGAATGGAATGAGCGACGGTTTGAACTCGTAATTGTTGATGTTCCCCCGTACGATGGCACGCAACAAATGAAGTACATGGAATGGTACAGATGTATTACACATTTGTACATCTCTCCCAATACAGAACTACATGTTGGTATTCAACTACCAATTGAGGGGAGAGAGATTGAACCACGACCCACGTATTCTAGTTCACAACCCATGTTCCAACCGAATGCGTCATCTATACGTACATTGGTGAGTATAATGATTAAATATTATTGAAATTTCCTTATTTTTAAAATGATTAAATTGATTACAAATCCAAATATGTTTTATATATATATATATATATATATATATATATATATATATATATATATCAATAATACATGGGACATGGCAAAAGAATGCGTGCAGGTACTCAAAAGTAATGTTGCCCAACCTATGAAGAAGTTCGCTCAGAAGATGCTCTCTTCATGTTGGGGCAATTTAGAAGTTTTAGGAGAGGGTGAAGCTTTGAACCGGTATTTGGATAAATCCATATGTACACAGCGACGTAAGAGCATGAGGGGTAGGCTATTTGACCCGGGGCAACAACGAAAATATCATCCTCCATCTCCACCTCAAGAAGAAGAGCAAGTAGAAGAGCATCAAGACAGTGTTGTTGGAGACAGACAAGAGGAGGGAGAAGAAGAAGAAATTGTTGCGGCGTCATCCCCAACCCGGCGGTGACAACCTCTTTAGAAAAGGCGAGCACCACAAACTTACACGCCCGGTGGTTAAATGTTTACCGATACAGTCTTTTTTGGAGTACAAAGTTTTTTGTTGTTGTTGAATGTAATTGATAGAACTTGTTGTGGTTGTTATTGAGATATGGTTAGTTTTAGTTGTTGTTGATGTAGTTGTTATTATGTGATGATTGTGAATTTTGTTGTTGTTTTTTTATTGGTGTTAGTTTTGTTGTTAATCGTTTACATTGGTGGGATTCAAGTGTTATTGTTGTGTTGTAGCTAAAGGGATTGTATGTAGAATTTTTTTGGAGAATGTAGTGTAGCAGTTGTAGCTGCTGTGTTAACTTGTAATTCATTTTTTTTTACTTAGGCTGTTGTTGAAGGTTCTATCAATCAAATTGGTTTTTTGATCAGTAGCTCCCTGTCTTGGCTTAGCAAAAAGGAGCAACAACTGATAAAAATTTTCCAATTTTTTTTAAACTAAGGCCGTTGTCTAGTTATATGAAAAAATAAAAGTTTTCTGAGTTGCTCTCTGTCTCTGGCCAAGCCAAAAGGAGCAACAACTCATAAATGTACAGAACTTTTTTTTAACTGAGGTTGTTGTCTCCAACAACGACCAAGTTATATGGACAATTTTGGATTTTTTAGGTCCCTCTCTGTCCTAGCCAAGCCAAAAGAAGGAACAAACACCCAAAAAATCCAAATTTTTTTAACAACGGCCTTAGTTATATGCAAAAATAGATTTTTTTGAGTCCCTCTCTGTCTTGGCCAAGTGAAAAGAAGCAACAAACTCATAAAATGTCCAAAAAAAAATTTAAACTAAGGCTGTTGTCTCCAACAACGGCCTAAGTTATATGGAAAAAATTGGATATTTTTAAGTTTCTCTCTGTCTCTGGCGAAGCAATAAGGAGCAGCAATTCATAAACAATGAGTACAAAAAAATATTTTAAGTAAGGCCGTTGTTGGATACAACGGCCTTAGTTATATAAAAAAATTTTGGATTATTTTGAGTTGTTCTCTGTCTTGGCCAAGCCAAAGGGAGCAATAGCTCATTATGTTACCCATTTTTTTAGTTACTACCTTGGCCGTTTTCTCCAACAATGGCCTAGGTTATCTGATAAAATTTGGATTTTTTATGCTTTTCACAACTTTCTCTCCACTCTTTACGAACAGTGTTTCTCGAACTCTACACAAAAGACATTCATATGCTTGTATATCGTCTCTTTATTTTATTAATTTCCATTTTTATCCACCTAAAAAAACAATATACAATCGTTACGGTTAAATACTTAAATAAGTACCAGTAAATAATTTATTTTTTAAAATTTTGTAAAAAACTTTTTTTTAAACACTAAAATGTAATTTCTTAAAAGATATTCATATGCTTGGGAATAAAACATGGATCACATGAATAGAATATACCTGTCACGCCCCGCTTCCCAAAAATATGGAATACGAGCACGTGACGAAGCCCAGCGAATGATTTTTACATCATCCATAAGCTGTAGGATCGACCCAGCATCATAACAAGTATATACAAGAGAAATATATATAACAAGCATGCATGAATAATTTATAAAGCGACAGAAAACAATTTAAACCGATAATGATATTCAAATAGTTCTCATGTCTAGATCAAGTATAAACTCGGGAACAAGTCTTAAGCAGTAGAAGAAGTGAATACCTTAAGAGAAGCAATTATTTAAACAAATCCTTACTCCAAGCAAAGCCTGAAATGTCTGATTGCCAATCCCAGCAAGTAGCTTATCTCCCAAAGTCTGCTTAATAATATAAACAGAAAAACAAGGGAAAAAACAAGAGAAAATGCCCTTAGTGCAAGCTAGGGCCACAAATAGTAAAAGCAAGTACAAGAAAGGGGAAAACAAGAATTGGAATCAAGAATAAGCAAGGTTATGAGGAGTAGTAGGCAAATTCAAAGACTAGCTAGCAAGAGGGATCATCTTAATAACTAGGTTGGATGTCAACTGCTAGTGGTGAATCGCATGTCAGGTACACCTATAAGGGTAATTAATATCAAGTGTCAAACTCAAGTCTAGTGTCATATGTTATTTTAAATGTTAGGTCTCAGATGTCAAGTCATCAAGTCCAAGTGTCAAGTTATCTAGCTCAAGTTTCTCAAGTCCAAGTCTAGTTCAAGTTATCGAGTCCAAGTTATCAAGTTCAAGTCTAGTGGTGAGTTACTAGCTAGGTAGCACGACATGCATCCATTCTTTTACTACATGGTTGCTACAGTCAAAGCACTTTCGTTTAGATCTAGTAATGGATTTTATAGGGCGGCGTACTCAGGTATCAAGTATCAAGCAAGCCTTGGTTCATGAATCGAAAATTAAATAACAAGTTCACGAAGCAAGTTCGCGAATCCACAAGCAAGTTCAAGAACCGCACAATGGGTTCAAGAATCAACAAGTTCATGAGCCGAGTAACCGACTCCATGAATCAAACAAGATACAACAAGTTCATGAACCAAGTATTGGGAAACACGGGCCCCCTTCCGAGTACACGTATCTATATTGTCCACTCTATAATCTTTCCCAAACCCCGGCTTGTTATTGTTATTAACTCTTATCAAGCAAGCACACCTAAGTAAATGTTGTAAATTAATTCTAGAAAAATTTAGGGATGTCCTAGATGATGTCCAGCAGCTACACACAAAATTTGGGGACAAACGCACGCTGTTGTACAGCTAAAATAATTCGCAAAGTCAATATATACAGCAGTTTTTACAAAACTGCGCCTACTGACACAGCTGCAGTATAACAGCCATATCTCCTAGACCGTAACTCCAAATTCAATCATTCTGGAGTCTATCGACATCTACACATCCTGATCTACGTTTCATTATCAGGGCTCGGGCCCAAATTCCAAAGATAAGAGGGTCGAAACCGCAAAAGGAAATCCAGACAGCAACATAGGGAAATAATTCACTAATGTAGATTTCATAGAATTACGTAACTTGGTCTAAAATCATTATGTGGCACAAATACATGGTAATGGGAATCAAACAGCGAATAATAATATTTTCCAAGTCATAATAATCACAAATTGCCAAAACACTAAATTTATATGCGTCTACAATTTCTAGGGGTCCTTAATTCTTATGTCCATGTGATTCGCAAGTTCAAGGAGATAAAAGAGTCCAATTGAATTATTATTTAATACGAGGAAGTTTTGTGACTCTTAGATTGGTGAGTTTGAAGGTTCAAATTGTTTTACTATGATATTTCAAAGGAGAGTCACAACTAACTACATGTGGTATTTCAAGGAGACTTGTACTAGGACAATAAGATGTACAAGGTTACTTGCCTTAAATGACGATTAAAATCTCCGCTTGTTGAAGCAAATAGAGTAGAAAAATCCTCGAAATGCGCGTGCAAAAATCCGATCGAAGATCGAGCTTTCCTAGCACACACGATCGGCCCAAAACAGCGTTCAGCGCTCGGATCGGCTGCGGGTAGAACAGGAAACACCGAAACAGGCGAATCAGATCGCTGGGAAGCAGCGGATCTGAGGCGAACAGGGAACAGCGGAGACTGGATCTCGTGCGGCACGAACACCGAACAGCGATCAGATCGCACGGATCTGGCGCGATCCAACGGCTGGAAATCGTCCCCGCCTTTTTCCCTCTTCTTCTTCGATCGTTCTCTTCTTCGTTCATTCCTTCGACGAAACAGCGCGCGAGCGAGATAGCGACGGCGAGGGTTCTTCGACGGCGGCGACTGCGGTGCGACGAGCGGCGGCGAAGGCTCGAGTGCGACGGGAGGCGACGGCGGCGGCGTGCTCCTCTGTTCGTGGGTTCGAAAACAGGGGTGGAACGGAGGAGTGGGTATTCGGCGGCGTGGGGTGTTGGCGAAGCGTCGGAGGTGGAGAGGATGACGAGGGGATGAGTTTGGAGGCGACGACGAGGTGTTGCGGTGGTGTGGTGGTCGGAGAATGAGGAAGGCGACGAGCTGGGTAATGGTGGAGTTGGGGAATGGCGATGTTGGAGGAGCGGGTTAATGGTGAAGACGGCGGCAGATTGTTGCCGCGGTGGGGCTGATGAGGAGCGGGGGTCGAAGGGAAAGAGGGGGCGAGGCGATGAGGTCGTGAGGGATTGGCGAGTGGTTTAATGGGTTCGGAGGTTGGAGAGGATGACGATGGTAATGGCGGTGATGGAGGTGATGGGTGTTGGGGTGACGCGATGGCGATGGGGATCGGAGGGGGAGACGAAGGAGGTAGGCGACGATGGGGGCGATCGGAGTATGGGGCTCGGGTTCGGGGTGTTGGAGATGGAAACGAAAGAGATGAAGAGAAGGCGGCGGTAGGATTGTGTTAGGTTAGAACAGTAGGTTGTAGGGTTAGGGGTTTAAATAGTGTGGGTTTGCGGGTTTGCGGGTTCATGGGTTTTGGGATCCGTTTCAAAAAGAGCCCAACAGAAGAAATGGTAATGCACAAAAATGGGGATTAGAGAGATAAACGAGAAGAATCGGTCCATTTCTCATGAAGAACGGTACAAATGGCACACAATTGAATTTGATAAAAGGACCCACAATTGAGTTGAGACAAAAATAATGATTTTATTCGAACTGAAATAAAATACGGGATCTCAAATAGACAAAAGAGTACAATTGAGAAAAAAAAATACGGTATAAAATACAAATACGGGAAAACAGGAGTTACAAATCCTACCCACCTTACACAAAAATTTCGTCCTCGAAATTTGCTTAGGCGGTACATAGGACAGAGTAAAGTAACTTAGGGGAGAGTAACAAACAAGGGATCCAAGAAAAATCAACTTGGTGGTAACACCAAAATAAGAAGGGAGTGGATAACAACGAGGTCAAATGGATGGCATGAAAGAGAATAACAGTATCTAAAGGATCCAAATAACACAAGATAATAAATACGATGAAGGAGTAGGCAGAACTGAAACCAAGGAGATGGAAGACTGGAAAGAAACGAATCCAATAATGAATGAGTACATGATGGCAGGATGGAAAGCAAGAAGGAAATAACCGGTATCAAAAACGAAGAAGAACACTGAACACCACAAGACTTGCAAGATAACAAGGCAAGGAGGTGCACGAATAGAAAGAGTTGGAATCGAAGAAGGGAGCGACAAGGGAAAGATGTACCACGCAATGAGTCAATAATGAGAACAAAAGCAAGAGATAGGGGACAACAAATGGTGCAAGGAATGGAACAAAACAAAATACAAGGAAGGAGAAGCAACAACATGATCCTGGTCCTGTGGGTTATGGGCCGACCACGCATCCGCTGCGCTACTCTGATGTTGACACTCCAAACTCCAGACATGTCGTTGTAGACAACGTGACACCAAGCGACGATCCGAGCAGGAAGAAAGGAATGGGACGTCAAGATCAAAGAGAGTATGGGTTCAGGATAGACAATAATGCAAAATGGATATAAGGCTTGAGCTTCAATCTTCATAATTAAAGATAGAATACATATCAAAACAAATGGCTCTTAACAGAATTAATATCACAACAAATATCAATAATAATAATAGTATCAATAGTAACAGAATAATAATAACAATGATAAAAATAAATATAACAATGATAATAATAAAATTAGTAATAATAGTAACAAAATAATAATAGTAACAATAATAATAACAGAAATAAAATCATCATAATCATACAGGTAATAATAACTTAATAAAAATATCAACAATACTAGTAATAACAATAATTCATACATGAAATAATGGAATTCAACACACTCATGAAAATAATGCAATAATAATAATAATGGTAGTATCAAAAATAATATCAATAAGGAAAATAAATAATATGATAGTAGCAATAATAACAATAATATCAATAAAGTAACAGTAATAATATTAAAAATAATAACTGTAGTAAAGGTGGTAAAAATAATAATAATATCATCAATTGAAACGACAATGATAATAATAATACCAATAACAACGAAGATATTCTTTTACCATCAGTTTATTTATACAAGTAACGAGTCTTGAAATACCAATTGGCAATAGGTAGAAAATCTTGCCTCCTTAACATCAAGTTGCATGTTTGCCTTCACGACATCAGGTTGCAGGTTGCCGTCCGGATGTTCGGCTGCACATTTTGCCTCGCCGATATCCAGTTGCAATTTGCTTCCATTGACATCGAGTTGCATATTTGCCGTCTCGATATTAGGTTGCAACGAAGTTGTGGAATGTATATAAAATTGAGCATGCTCAGGCTCAAAACAAATTAATAATAATAATAATAGTAATGATAAAAATAATAATACCAATAACAATAATAATAACAAAATATCGATACTAAATCAATAAGAATAACAATGATAAGAACAATGATCATAACAATAATAATAACAGTAATCGCAAAAAGAATGATAACAATAAAAAAAAAAAAAAAATAACAACACTAGTAAAAGTAATGCAAGACAAAATATAGTTGGACCCAACATTTTTGTGGAAGAAATTTAATAGTAATAATAATAATAAAATAATGAAAACAACAATAAGAACATCAATGGTAGTAATAACAATAATAATACCAGTAATGTTAATTAAAGTAATAACAATAATAATAATAGTAGTAATAATAGCATTATACAACAAAAATGAGAGTTTGTCTTATCAAAATAATCCATTAGAAGCATGTAGTCGATCAAAATGACAAGTGAAGTTAAAATACACCATTGTTCGGAAAAACAAATTCTTTATTAAGAAACATTTTTTTTTTCTATATAGGAGATCGAAAATAAATATAACAAATAATAATCGAAATATAGAAAGTATTCGGGAAAAATAATTATAAGGAGAAAAATAAGTATGAGAAAAATGAAGCTACATCCAATAAGGAGTTAAAGAGAATGACGACTACAAGGGACGAAAGAAAATTAAGGAATTGAATACGAAGGAAGAAGGACGAGAGGAAAAATCGGAATTGAAGAGAATATAGCGGGGAAGGAATAACTAGCATGATACTCATTATGAATCAACAAATGATAATGAATGCAAAGCAGGGAAAACAATGAACGACACCCGAGTTGAAATAAGAAGGAATTAATGAGGCAAACAGAAATTAGAGATTGCTTGCACCGGAAGCAAAAGAATATGGGTACGGAAGAATAAATTGTACCCAATAAGGACACAACAAATCAGGATGACTGTAAGAGATCTAAGAATTGAATATGAAGGGATCAAATGAATGGGATAAGACTTGTATCCAGATCGAGTTGACTATTAAATTATTCATGTGGTTGCATGGCCTGTTTAATGTTGAGTTAATCCTGACTGAGTCAAGCCTGTCTAATGTATTAGTCAAACTAACACATTAGCCAAACCTGAGCTCTGATACCACTAAAAACCTTGTCACGCCCCGCTTCCCAAAAATATGGAATACGAGCACGTGACGAAGCCCAGCGAATGATTTTTACATCATCCATAAGCTGTAGGATCGACCCAGCATCATAACAAGTATATACAAGAGAAATATATATAACAAGCATGCATGAATAATTTATAAAGCGACAGAAAACAATTTAAACCGATAATGATATTCAAATAGTTCTCATGTCTAGATCAAGTATAAACTCGGGAACAAGTCTTAAGCAGTAGAAGAAGTGAATACCTTAAGAGAAGCAATTATTTAAACAAATCCTTACTCCAAGCAAAGCCTGAAATGTCTGATTGCCAATCCCAGCAAGTAGCTTATCTCCCAAAGTCTGCTTAATAATATAAACAGAAAAACAAGGGAAAAAACAAGAGAAAATGCCCTTAGTGCAAGCTAGGGCCACAAATAGTAAAAGCAAGTACAAGAAAGGGGAAAACAAGAATTGGAATCAAGAATAAGCAAGGTTATGAGGAGTAGTAGGCAAATTCAAAGACTAGCTAGCAAGAGGGATCATCTTAATAACTAGGTTGGATGTCAACTGCTAGTGGTGAATCGCATGTCAGGTACACCTATAAGGGTAATTAATATCAAGTGTCAAACTCAAGTCTAGTGTCATATGTTATTTTAAATGTTAGGTCTCAGATGTCAAGTCATCAAGTCCAAGTGTCAAGTTATCTAGCTCAAGTTTCTCAAGTCCAAGTCTAGTTCAAGTTATCGAGTCCAAGTTATCAAGTTCAAGTCTAGTGGTGAGTTACTAGCTAGGTAGCACGACATGCATCCATTCTTTTACTACATGGTTGCTACAGTCAAAGCACTTTCGTTTAGATCTAGTAATGGATTTTATAGGGCGGCGTACTCAGGTATCAAGTATCAAGCAAGCCTTGGTTCATGAATCGAAAATTAAATAACAAGTTCACGAAGCAAGTTCGCGAATCCACAAGCAAGTTCAAGAACCGCACAATGGGTTCAAGAATCAACAAGTTCATGAGCCGAGTAACCGACTCCATGAATCAAACAAGATACAACAAGTTCATGAACCAAGTATTGGGAAACACGGGCCCCCTTCCGAGTACACGTATCTATATTGTCCACTCTATAATCTTTCCCAAACCCCGGCTTGTTATTGTTATTAACTCTTATCAAGCAAGCACACCTAAGTAAATGTTGTAAATTAATTCTAGAAAAATTTAGGGATGTCCTAGATGATGTCCAGCAGCTACACACAAAATTTGGGGACAAACGCACGCTGTTGTACAGCTAAAATAATTCGCAAAGTCAATATATACAGCAGTTTTTACAAAACTGCGCCTACTGACACAGCTGCAGTATAACAGCCATATCTCCTAGACCGTAACTCCAAATTCAATCATTCTGGAGTCTATCGACATCTACACATCCTGATCTACGTTTCATTATCAGGGCTCGGGCCCAAATTCCAAAGATAAGAGGGTCGAAACCGCAAAAGGAAATCCAGACAGCAACATAGGGAAATAATTCACTAATGTAGATTTCATAGAATTACGTAACTTGGTCTAAAATCATTATGTGGCACAAATACATGGTAATGGGAATCAAACAGCGAATAATAATATTTTCCAAGTCATAATAATCACAAATTGCCAAAACACTAAATTTATATGCGTCTACAATTTCTAGGGGTCCTTAATTCTTATGTCCATGTGATTCGCAAGTTCAAGGAGATAAAAGAGTCCAATTGAATTATTATTTAATACGAGGAAGTTTTGTGACTCTTAGATTGGTGAGTTTGAAGGTTCAAATTGTTTTACTATGATATTTCAAAGGAGAGTCACAACTAACTACATGTGGTATTTCAAGGAGACTTGTACTAGGACAATAAGATGTACAAGGTTACTTGCCTTAAATGACGATTAAAATCTCCGCTTGTTGAAGCAAATAGAGTAGAAAAATCCTCGAAATGCGCGTGCAAAAATCCGATCGAAGATCGAGCTTTCCTAGCACACACGATCGGCCCAAAACAGCGTTCAGCGCTCGGATCGGCTGCGGGTAGAACAGGAAACACCGAAACAGGCGAATCAGATCGCTGGGAAGCAGCGGATCTGAGGCGAACAGGGAACAGCGGAGACTGGATCTCGTGCGGCACGAACACCGAACAGCGATCAGATCGCACGGATCTGGCGCGATCCAACGGCTGGAAATCGTCCCCGCCTTTTTCCCTCTTCTTCTTCGATCGTTCTCTTCTTCGTTCATTCCTTCGACGAAACAGCGCGCGAGCGAGATAGCGACGGCGAGGGTTCTTCGACGGCGGCGACTGCGGTGCGACGAGCGGCGGCGAAGGCTCGAGTGCGACGGGAGGCGACGGCGGCGGCGTGCTCCTCTGTTCGTGGGTTCGAAAACAGGGGTGGAACGGAGGAGTGGGTATTCGGCGGCGTGGGGTGTTGGCGAAGCGTCGGAGGTGGAGAGGATGACGAGGGGATGAGTTTGGAGGCGACGACGAGGTGTTGCGGTGGTGTGGTGGTCGGAGAATGAGGAAGGCGACGAGCTGGGTAATGGTGGAGTTGGGGAATGGCGATGTTGGAGGAGCGGGTTAATGGTGAAGACGGCGGCGGATTGTTGCCGCGGTGGGGCTGATGAGGAGCGGGGGTCGAAGGGAAAGAGGGGGCGAGGCGATGAGGTCGTGAGGGATTGGCGAGTGGGTTAATGGGTTCGGAGGTTGGAGAGGATGACGATGGTAATGGCGGTGATGGAGGTGATGGGTGTTGGGGTGACGCGATGGCGATGGGGATCGGAGGGGGAGACGAAGGAGGTAGGCGACGATGGGGGCGATCGGAGTATGGGGCTCGGGTTCGGGGTGTTGGAGATGGAAACGAAAGAGATGAAGAGAAGGCGGCGGTAGGATTGTGTTAGGTTAGAACAGTAGGTTGTAGGGTTAGGGGTTTAAATAGTGTGGGTTTGCGGGTTTGCGGGTTCATGGGTTTTGGGATCCGTTTCAAAAAGAGCCCAACAGAAGAAATGGTAATGCACAAAAATGGGGATTAGAGAGATAAACGAGAAGAATCGGTCCATTTCTCATGAAGAACGGTACAAATGGC
This sequence comes from Hemerocallis citrina, assembly GCA_017893485.1. Taxonomy (NCBI): domain Eukaryota; kingdom Viridiplantae; phylum Streptophyta; class Magnoliopsida; order Asparagales; family Asphodelaceae; genus Hemerocallis; species Hemerocallis citrina. The sequence continues at coordinate 107,439,318 of CM030358.1, read as the reverse complement.
ACACAATTGAATTTGATAAAAGGACCCACAATTGAGTTGAGACAAAAATAATGATTTTATTCGAACTGAAATAAAATACGGGATCTCAAATAGACAAAAGAGTACAATTGAGAAAAAAAAATACGGTATAAAATACAAATACGGGAAAACAAGAGTTACAATACCATATTGAGAGATTTTTCAAACTTATACTAACTAATACGGTTTATTACGTTACATGTGATGCCAATAGATGTGTTCACCCCAAAAATTTTAATAAAGTCCACAACCCTACACAACCGCCTTGCCTGTTTTAAATTTATCCATTTTTTTGTTAACAAACTAAGGCCGTTGTCTCCTCCAACGGTGACGCTAGGTTATATGATTAATTTGGAAAAAAAATTACACTCTTAACAACTCTCTTTCAACTCTTTACGAACAGTGTCTATCAAACTGTATGCAAAAGACATTTATATAAGTTATATTGTCTCTATATTTTATTAATTTTTATTTTTAGCCACCTACATGAACAATATACAATCGTTAAGGTTAAATAATTAAATATCTACCAGAAAATAAAATATGTTCTTCTTTATTGTAAAGAGTTAATTGTTATGGTAGGGTAAAGGGTTTAGGGTTATGGTAGGGTTTAGGGTTTAGGGTAGGGTTATATGTAGGGTTATAGCAGAGATACGGGATAGTGAAGGGTTATGAATAGGATTATGGTAGAGATCAATAGAATTTTTTTTATTGTTTAGTCCAGGAAAAAAAAAGAAAAAAAAAAGGCAAGGCTGTTGTCTCCAACAACGGCCTACGTACAGGAGGGTTATGCGAGGGTGAGGGCAGAGGTTGTGTAGGGTTGTGGACTTTAATAACATTTTTGTTTTTTTTTAAATTTTAAAAACGTGTATTCCCAAATTTTTGAAAAAATAAAAAAGGCAAAGTCGTTGTATACAACAACGGCCTACGTACATGCGAGTTATGCAAGGTTTGGAAAGTGCATACCAGGTTCAGAATGATTATCTTTGATTTCTATGGTGAACACATTTATTGGCATCACATGTAACGTAATAAACCGTCTTAATCAGTAATAATATTAAAATTTTCTCAATATGGTATATTCTATTCATGTGATCCAAATTTTATTCCCAACCTGTATCGTTCTCTATTGAAACATTCGATTCGAACTAGTTCCCATGTATTGTCTAATAGATTAAATCATTTATACTAACCCTACCCTAACCCTAACCTTATCCTGACCCTAACCGTAACCAAACCTGTGGTTGAAATATTATGGGTTAGGGTAGGGTTATGCGTATGGTTAGGTATTAAGCTGAATAGGTATGCACATTCTAGAAGAAAATACATTTTAGGGTTTTTTTAAAAAATGGGTTTTTACAAAATTTTAAAATATAAATTATTTTCTGGTACTTATTTAATCATTTAACCTTAACGATTGTATATTGTTCATTTAGGTCGCTAAAAATGGAAATTAATAAAATATAGAGTCGATATACAAGCATATGAATGTCTTTGGTATAGAGTTCGAGAGACACTGTTCGTAAAGAGTGGAGAGACAGTTGTAAAAAATATTAAAAAATTTCTAATATAATCAGATAATCAAGGCCGTTGTTGGATAGTTAAAAAAACTTATTTGGATTATTTTTGTCATTTGTTGCTTCTTTTGGCTTGCCCATAACAGAGAGGGACTCAAAAAAATCCATATTTTTTCATATAACTTAGACCGTTGTTGGAGACAACGGCCTACGTTTAAAAAAAAGTTGGATTGTTTGGAGTTTGTTGCTTCTTTTGGCTTGGCCAAGACAGAGAGGGAATCATAACAATCCAAAATTTTTCATATACCTTAGGCCGTTGTTGGAGACAACGGCTTAGGTAGTGAAAAAATAATATTGACTTTTTATGACTTGTTGCTCCTTTTGGCTTGGCCAAGTCAGAGTGCAACCCAAAAAAATTCATTTTTTTGATAAAACCCAGGCCGTTGTTTAGTTTTAAAAAATATGGTTGCTCTCTGACTTGTTGCTCCTTTTGTCTTGGCCAGGTCAGAGAGCAACCACAAAAAAACCAATTTTTTATAAAGACAACGGCCTTAGTTTTAAAAAAATATGGTTGCTCTCTGACTTGGTGCTCCTTTTGGCTTGGTCAAGTCAGAGAGCAACAAAAAAAAAACCATTTTTTTACTAAAACCTAGGTCGTTTTTGGAGATAACGGCCATAGTTAAGAAAAAAATATGGTTGCTCTCTGACTTGTTGCTCTTTTTGGCTTGGCCAAGTCAGAGAGCAACCCAAAAAAAACCATTTTTTTGTTAAAACCTAGGCCGTTGTTGAAAGAAACGGCCTTAGTTAAAAAAAATATGGTTGCTCTCTGACTTGTTGCTCCTTTTGGGTTGGCCAAGTTAGAGAGCAACCCAAAAAACCCAATTTTTTACTAAAACCTAGGCCGTTGTTGAAAAAAATATGGTTTCTCTCTGACTTGTTGCTCCTTTTGGCTTGGCCAAGTCAGAGAGTAACCCAAAAAAATCCATTTTTTTGATAAAACCTAGGTCGTTGTTGGAGACAACGGCCTTAGTTGCTCCATTTTTTTTGCTTGCTCTCTGACTTGTTACTCTTTTTGCTTGGCCAAGACAGAGAGCAACCAGCAAAATTCCAAAATTCACTTATACAACTTAGGCCATTGTTAGAGACAGCGACCTAGGTATAAAAAGGAAAAAAAATTAAAAACATGTCCATTGCAGTTGTATCTGCTACACTTCAATCCAACCGACATATAAATACACAATACAATCAACAACAACAAAACAACAACACTTGAATTCCAACAACATTTAAAAATAACAACAACTCTTACACATAACAAAAAATCCAAATTATTGCATCAATATCTAACATACTCAAACTGTACATCAAAAAATTTTAATTCACAATGCTTCATCATATCACTCCTCGGAACACTCTTCATCGGATGGATTCACTTCTTGCGGATTGATTGCCCTTAATTCAAAAATAAGTTTTAGTTAGTGACAAATTCATTTACCACAAATGAAGTATAATAAATTTAAATAAATGTTAACCAAAGAAATTACGCGTATTACCCCTCAAATAATGTTGGACAATTTCTTGAATCATGATCCTTTTGCACAATACCGCATGTTTGTTGTTGGAAATCTAGCTACCTAAATAAATAGATAAACCTAGACACAAATTATAAAACCTCGCAAGTGCACGAATCGAATCGTAGTAATAGCAAGGGTCGATCCCACAGAGATTGTAGACTTCAACTTACTAATCAATAAAACTAATAATAAAAGTGAATAAGAGTTGTTATAATATTCTAAAAGAACTAAAAGACTAAAGCTAAGATGAGAGGTGTTGAATCACAAATATCTCTTGAATAGTTGGGTTGTTGATCTCCACCAATAGTTAGTAATGCTAAGTTGCCTTCTGAATTTACTTCTAATTACTCATGTTGTTCACTTCAAGGGCATGGTATCTACTCCTTAAAGTACTGTTTCCCTAAGCCAAGAATTAGGCATGGTATCTACTCTAATTCGTTTCTTTCCGTAAGTATCTAGCATGGTATCTACTAAATTATACTTAGAGAAAACATAAGAACAGTGGAAACGAACAAACACTTAAAGTTCTAGAACTTGGTATCAGATCTAGATCCTCTAAGTTGATTGAACCAAGAACCCCTAAAGATTCCTTTGTTACAAATTATGAGCACGAGATTCGGTCGTCTCAATATGCTTCATATAACAGATTTAGATAAATGATAACATAAACTTGATATTCTCACGTGCTGTATGTCAGTCGACTGGCTCTCACCTCAGTCGACTGCTCTCAGACTTCAAGATCCAAGTTTGATGATCATTAATCTATGTCAATTCAACCAGATTCAATCAATAAGTAATTAGAAGATCTCAGAAGAATATAGCACTACATAACTACGGTTTCGATCTACCCAACTATGAAATTAGTTCCACATAATAATAACTTTATTGCTTAACAAGTTTGAATACATGATCAACATAAAAAGAATAAAGAGAGAAGAAGAAATAAACTAATGGATTCCGGCAATATGGTCGACTGGCTGTCACACAGTCGACTGCCTTCTGGTTGCTGGATCTTCTCTTTCCTTCTTCGATGTTGATGGAGTGATGTTCTCGATGCTTGTTCAGGAACTTGGTGATTGAGTTGCTTTCCAGAGATATATCTGATCGTCCTTGGATGGAGTCGTGGAGTGGAGAGAGAGCCCGTTCAAGAGATGGTATTCTGATATTTATAGAATACGGCTGAGAATTAGGGTTTCCACTTTTTCAGGAAGATTCTTCTTTATTTGATTTGATGATTAATATCTTTCTCTTTTCTCCTTTCTTTCCTTATCTGTTCACCACGTCCACTTGGAAAATACCCCGTCTTTAGATTTGATTCGCTGTATAAAATCTTGATCCAAGTAGATTTGAATTTAGATGCAGGTGTATCTTTGAAGATCTTATCTGTTTACTCCGCCGCAGACCAGTCGACTTGTCTTCGAACCAGTCGACTGAGTCGAGACTTCTGAAGATTTCATCTTTGGTCATACCAGTCGACTGTCTTTGGGAATAAGTCGACTGTGACGATAGTTGTGGAAAATCAGCTTCTCCTGTCCAGTCGCCTGGTTGAGGAACCAGTCGACTTATCCTCTGCAGTTCTCTGTGTATTGTCCTTGAAGTCCTGAATCTGCTTCGTTTTGCTGTTATAAGCTGTTTCCTATGGAAAAGAGAAAATAGGAGTTAAATACCATATAGAGAGCTTTTAAATGTCTAATTATATTAAGATTATTGCTCTAAAAAGTGAATAATAATGTGTTCATCAATGTTCGGCACCGTCTCGGTTCTCTAAAGCAAAGTTGCTCCCTTATCGGCATCATTCTTTTGGCATGAGGCCTTCCCTTCGTTATGCATTGTTGTGGGTTCCCTTTCTAAAAATTGGTATCAGATCTAGATCCTTCAAGTTGATTAAACCAAGAACCCCGAAAGATTCCCTTGTTACAAGATATGAACACGAGATACGGGTCGTCTCAATATGCTCATATAACAGATTCAGATCTATACTACACAAACTTAATAATCTCAGATTCAGACCAGTCGACTTGCTGTCACCTCAGTCGACTGCCCTTAGGACTCTGAACAAGTTTGATTATTATAAATCTATTCCAATTCACTTAGGTTTAATCAATAAGTAATAGAGTAGTATTCGGAAGAATATAAGCATTACATAACTACGGTTTCAATCTACCCAACTATGGAAGTTAGTTCCACATAATAAAACTTTTATTGATTGACAAAATAGAGTTCATGACTACAATAAGAATAAGCTTCAAAGGAAGAACAGAAGAACACTGATTTGTATGATGTTGAAATTGAGCCCAATCAGCAGTCGACTTGTTCTCCTTCTTGATGCTTGCTGTAGATGGCTTTTCTTGTTGATGGCTCCGGCCTCCCTCCTTTCTCTTGATGCCTCTTGGTTGATATTTATAGAACACGGCTAGAGAATTAGGGTTTGCACTTTTCTTTTATAGAAAGGTCCTCTTCATTTTATTTAATTCCTCCCTTATTTGATCGGCGTTTTATTTCTTTCTCTTTTCTTCTTTCCTTCCTTATTTGCAAAGTTCCTGATTTCTTATCTTTTAACGCATAAGACTGAGTCCACCTTCTTAATTAATGACGAGTTGTTACATGCACACGACCTGGGCTTGGATGAGGATGCATCTTCATATGTTCTTATCTTCTGACTCCGCCGACGACCAGTCGACTGTCTCGGGAAGCAGTCGACTGTTCCGAGCCCCATCAAACTCTCTGTCCAGTCGCCTGTTTGAAGAACCAGTCGACTGATCTCTGTTGTTCCCTGTATATCATCCTCGCAGTCTGTATTAGTCTGGAATCTACTTCGTTTAGCTGTTTTTGGTTGTTTCCTATGGAAAAGAGAAAAGAAGAGTAAATCACCACATACAGAGCATTTAAATGTCTATTTTCACTAAGATTATTGCTCCTAAAAGTGAATATTATTGAGTTCATCAAAAACCCCCAAACTTAGCTTTTGCTTGTCCTCAAGCAAAAAGTAAAATTATGAACAAGGGAAAAACACTAGTCTCAACTCATCAGACCAAAAAAAATGTCTCATTATGCAAACATCAAAATTTTGCAATCAATAATACAAACAATTGCAAATAAAGTAAAAACAAGTATACCCACTTTCTTCAGTGCAATTATTTAGTCATAATCCCTAAACCCAATCATATTTGTCATGCAATTAATTTTAATTATAGTATGTAACTACCCAATCTGTGATTATCCCTTTTCTCTACTACAAATCGAGTAGCAAACTAGAGTTTTTTTTTTTTTTTTTTTTTTAGTCTCTTCTTTAAGTTGTCACTTGCCTTTGGACGCTAGTGCAAGACATTTGTGATGAATCCACCCGGTTACTCAACAAGTCACAAACTTTTAGTGCTTTGCATACTCATATTTCAAGTTGCCGTTTGACGTAAAGGTAAACATTGGTGATGAATACCCCTAGTTACTAAGCACTCAAAACATTGGAGTAGATTGACTTTATTCATATATATATTCTTTTTATTTTTACTCTATTTACTTAAACTCTGTTTAGGACTAGATCAAAGGGAATAATCACTAGAAAAAGCATCACAATTGTTTTTATGTATAATCGCATAACTCATATAATTTTGTAAGGCATTATGAAACTTAACAATCCTAAAGTAAATAAGTATCCTTACTCTTACTTTATAAGAAATTGTTTATCCTAAAAAAATCAAAAGACTCCAAATGTAACTAACTAATACCCCCAAACTTAGATGGAACATTGTCCTCAATGTTCGCACAAAACTTAAAATATAGGCATGTGTTACCAACTAGTTTGAAGGAAAGAAAATAATGTAAAGAAATAAAGAAGTGATTAAAGAAATAAATAAATAGAGAGTGTAAGTACTCCCATGAAAATTGGGTTGCCTCCCAATAAGCGCTGTGTTTCCTGTCTTCAGCTAGACTCGATGAGTTGTGCAATGTAGTGAATGGCTCGCGGCTCACAACTCATCTTATTATAAGGTTTTCCCCTCTGCCCATTCACCTTGAACGTTTGATTTTTCTCCAACGCTCCATGTGGGGGAAACCTTTGCAACAATTTATGGACCGTACCATCTTGACATCAGCTTATCTGCAAGGGTCCATCTTAATGCACCATTGTGCTCCTGCAAGACTCCCTGCAGCTGCTCTTCTTCCTGCATCCTTAGGTTAGCAACTGTCACAGGTAATGTCTGGTTTTCCCCCAAATATGCATGCGTCAAATGTTCAGGCAGCGGCTTCAGTTCCACGTCTGGTGTCCTGGTAGCAGTAGACTGGCTCCATGCACCAGTCGACTGATCTGAATATGACTTTGGAGTTTCAAGGTGATGTACTGTCTCTACAATCCTCCAGTCATCGTATTCCTGTTCAACATGAGATAATGTTAGAGATTGTGTAATTGTTGCTTGTAATGGATCAACACTATGTTCCTGAAATGTTTGAACCACATCAACATTATAACATTCATGATCATCGTGTGGTACTTTTGGTGCATCAAACATTTTAAACTCAATATCGTTCTCAAGTGTTATCACCGATTGGAGCTGTTCTTGTCCTCTAGGGTTTGGTATGGTAATTGGTGGGAGTTCTCCTGCCTTTCTTTCATTTAACTCCTTAGCAATTTGACCAATTTGATTTTCCAATTTCTGAATGGCCTGCCCTTGTTGGTTGCTTGTTTGTTGTTGCTGTTGGAGTAATTGAAGAACAGTGGATTCGAAATCCAACTTCTTCTGTTCTTGCACTGGCTGAACAAACTCATTCCCAATCTGGAGTTGCTGTGCATGCCCCTGTACAAATTGGTTGCCTTGATGGTTTTGATTATTGCTCCAAAAAAATTTTTGATGGTTTTGCCACCCTGGGTTATACATGTTTGAAAAAGTGTTGTTCTGGGGTGGGTACATTCCCTGTCCTTTGTAGTTTGCGTGCTCCTGATCTGTGAAAGAAGACATGGGACATGTATTAGTTGTATGATCGGAATGAGAACAAGTTGCACAAATTTCTTTTGGTTGGTTTTTTACGCCACCCAACGTTGAAATTGTATTCACAAGCATATCAATCTTTTTGTTCATAATCTCCATTTCTAATTGCATGCTATCATTGCTAGAAATTTCGTAGACGCCCTGTTTTTTCGAAATGCCTCTTCTTGTTGAGAATTGTTGTGAGTTCTCGCTGAGTTCTTCAAATAGATCGATGGCCTCCTCACCACTTTTCCTCATCAAGATTCCACTGCAAGCTGAATCTACAATTGCTCTGTTAGTGTCATTTAAAAGAGGTAGGGTTTGAACTAGAAGTGGCCGGGTCGAACACGTCATGGCAGGGAGGAGGGTGGTTCAATCAAAGGCAGTGAAAAGGGATTGCCCTCTATTCTAATAGTTACCTACTTCGGTTATCGAGATAATAAAAGGAATAGCGCGCTGTAGTTTAGGTAGGATTCGCCGACGGAGGATGAGACCTGATCATCCTTAGGTATGTTGTGCATAGGACACTTGAGAAGTTTGTTCTTGAAGTCCTTCCATGCCTCGAAGAATAAATCACCATCTTTTTGTTGGAATAGTAGAATTTCCCTTTTTAGTGTCTGGTTTTCTGAGCGGGAAAGAATTCCTTCAAGAACTTTGTTGCCAATTGCTCCCATGATTGAATTGATCCTGGTTCCAAAGAATTATACCACAATTTAGCATTAAGTTTTAAGGAAAATGGAAACAAAATTAACCTGATTTGTTCAAGGGTAAGCCGTTGGACGCTTTGTGTTCTGCAAAGATCAAAGAAATCTTGCAAATGTAGATGCGGATCCTCGTCTAGTCTGCCAGTGAAGTGGGAAACCATGCTGAGTAATTGAGGTGATAGATGCATATTCCCTGTGATATTAGGTTGAAAAGCTATGCAGGAAGGGTGCTCAATATTCTTTGGAGTGAATTTGTCTTGTATTGATACTCGATTTGGTACGTTCTCCCCCATTGTTGATTTTGAAAATATTCGTTGTACAGTCGACTGGTCCTTGAGACAGTCAACTGGTCTGTCTCTGCAAAATGTAACCTAAGAGAAAAGAATAAGAAAAGAATAAAATAGAAAAAATTAAATAAAATAGAAAGAAAAAGAAAAAGATTTGTATTGATTTTGCAAGTTAAAATACTAAACAATCTCCGGCAGCGGCGCCAAAAACTTGTTGTGCAATCTAGATGATCTAAATATATAGATAAACTAGACACAAATTAAAACCTCGCAAGTGTACGAATCGTTTATAGAAGCGTAGTGACGAGCAAGGGTCGATCCCACAGAGATTGTAGTACTTAACTCACTAATCAATAAAATAGAAAATAGAATCTTAAAGTGTTGATCTAAAAGTCTAAGGAAATTAAAGGATAAAAATCTAAATTAAATAGCATGGTATCTACTCCTTAAAGTAATGTTTCCCTAAGCCAAGAATCAGGCATGGTATCTACTCTAATTCGTTTCTTTCCTTAAGTATTTAGCATGGTATCTACTAAGTTGTACTTGAAGAAAGCATATGAACAGTGGAAACGAACAAATACTTGAAGTTCTAAAAATTGGTATCAGATCTAAATCCTTCAAGTTGATTAAACCAAGAACCCCGAAAGATTCCCTTGTTACAAGATATGAACACGAGATACGGGTCGTCTCCATATGCTCATATAACAGATTGAGATCTATACTACACAAACTTAATAATCTCAGATTCAGACCAGTCGACTTGCTGTCACCTTAGTCGACTGCCCTTAGGACTCTGAACAAGTTTGATTATTATAAATCTATTCCAATTCACTCAGGTTTAATCAATAAGTAATAGAGTAGTATTCGGAAGAATATAAGCATTACATAACTACGGTTTCAATCTACCCAACTATGGAAGTTAGTTCCACATAATAAAACTTTTATTGATTGACAAAATAGAATTCATGACTAAAATAAGAATAAGATTCAAAGGAAGAACAGAAGAACACTGATTTGTATGATGTTGAAATTGAGCCCAATCAGCAGTCGACTTGTTCTCCTTCTTGATGCTTGCTGTAGATGGCTTTTCTTGTTGATGGCTCCGGCCTCCCTCCTTTCTCTTGATGCCTCTTGGTTGATATTTATAGAACACGACTAGAGAATTAGGGTTTGCACTTTTCTTTTATAGAAAGGTCATCTTCTTTTTATTTAATTCCTCCCTTATTTGATCGGCGTTTTATTTCTTTCTCTTTTCTTCTTTCCTTCCTTATTTGCAAAGTTCCTGATTTCTTATCTTTTAACGCATAAGACTGAGTCCACCTTCTTAATTAATGACGAGTTGTTACATGCACACGACCTGGGCTTGGATGAGGATGCATCTTCATATGTTCTTATCTTCTGACTCCGCCGACGACCAGTCGACTGTCTCGGGAAGCAGTCGACTGTTCCGAGCCCCATCAAACTCTCTGTCCAGTCGCCTGTTTAAAGAACCAGTCGACTGATCTCTGCTGTTCTCTGTATATCATCCTCTCAGTCTGTATTAGTCTGGAATCTGCTTCGTTTAGCTGTTTTTGGTTGTTTCCTATGGAAAAGAGAAAAAAAGAGTAAATCACCACATACAGAGCATTTAAATGTCTATTTTCACTAAGATTATTGCTCCTAAAAGTGAATTTTATTGAGTTCACCACCCTTACACGTGTAGGTACGTGTCCGCTGCCTTCATCATGAGGTTGTGCACTACGATGCGGTTGTATACTACCATACGGTTGTGTACAATCATGTGGTTGTGAGGCCTCTTCGGGTTGTTCACCCAATCCGGGTTGTAGCCAAGAGACACTGTCAATGATCTTCTGCAAATTCTATAGCGTGTATTTATAACTTTCATTGGAGGAACAACCAAGATCGGCAATTTGTTTTGTGTGGTAGCTCAACTCACAATATCGAGAAGCAAAATTCTCGGTATTCCGTTCGGTTGGAACAGATGTATAACTTCTTCTCATCGCATCCAGGGTTCATCTTCTTTTAATGTATACATCCGGAAGAAAAGTGTGATGGCTGAACCGAAGAACCACTAAAATATGCCTGCAAGGAATGCCAACGAAGTCGAAGAAATGACAAGAACATGTAATAACTTGGTTGAGTTTGCATAATTAAAGAAGGCGAGCCGGTTCTGATTCTCCACAAAGTATCACATGGAAGATTGAACTATCCGGTGTCTCAAGATCGCCAACGAATGTCACATTGTACATAAAGCTTTTTGTAACTTCATCTTGGAATTTGTAAAAAAAAATCAAAGTGTATGTTCTCGCCATTTGTGCCTCCAAAGCCCATTCGCTCTTCAACTTTGGTCTATTCTCACGGTTATGATGATTTTTTTTCAGTTCATCATGTCTTTCCCTTTCCAAAAAACAGTCGAAGATGACGGCAAATTCATGCAAGAAAACCGTTGGCTACTCAACATGCAGACCCAAAAAGAATCTTTAGCATAGATTTGTGCCCATTTTTCACAGATATCAAATAGATCGTTCAACCATTTGTTATTCTCTAATCTGTATTGCGAAATCAATAAATTCCATTTTTTCTACAAATTCATGAACATATTCGAAATTGTAGATGACAGTATTCAATGAATCCCTAAACTTGTCGACATCGTTCGACATATGCACCTCCTGCGATAACTTATCCAATATGTGTCAAATACAAAACCGATGCCGAGTCTGGGAAAAACTTTCTTTACTGCGGCGGCGATCCCACGGTCTTGATCGGTGACGATGCTGGATGGAGCATGATTCATAACACCTAACCACTTTTCAAAGAACCATTCAAACGAAGAGGCCGTCTCATTTAGAATGAACCCAGCTCCTAAGAAAGTCAATTGCCAATGTTGATTCACTCCAACAAAGGGAACAAATATCATTCCATACTGGTTCGTATTGTACATGGCATCAAAGCAAAGTGCATCGCCAAATTCTTGATAATTCATCCTAGAAATACCGTCAATCCATATACAATGTGATAACCGCCCTTCGAGATCTACTTGAATGTCATAAAAAAACGAAGCATCTGTCTGTTTCTTAGATTCAAAAAAATCAATTAGCATTTTCGAATCGTGTCCTTTCAATGCTTCTTGCAAGTCTCTAAGTAAATTTCTAACATCTTTTTCAGTGAATCCTACTTGATTGTGACCACCACTAGTACTTTCAAAAAAGAGCATTTATCAACATGTCTGCATATTAGCTTGGTTGAATTAGTTTATTATCCTTTTATCCGTATTTGACACAAACAGTTTCGAGGCAAAAGATGCCTTCTACCGGGTGAGGTGAATTTGTGATTGAGTGCTTCATGAAATGAATACAACACCCACATATTACTTGCTTCATTCAGTTTTATACGAACACAAGCCTTGCAACCCATTCTACAAGTTGTTCCTCGTCTACCATCACTATGTTGACTCGGCGACGACCCGACTTTATTACATAGATAGGACTTATCTACTTCCACTACTCTCTTTAATTTATTCCTACTCTTACGCATTGTAAAACCCCCACATCGAGCATATTTCAGCCTCAACTGAAGTTGAAAACGTCATACCTAACTTTGGTTTTAGGTGTTCTTCGACTAACGGCATGGAATCAATGATTGGTTCTACCCACACAAAAATTATCGCCGACAGCCGAACTCTCCGTATCGTTGTTCATCTGCAAAAAAAAATATATTTTTGGTAAATTAATACACACATCATATATAAAACAACTTGTTAACAAACGATTGTGATATATATACAGATACGAAACAAAATACGTGGGAAAACCTCACTAACGACATCCAAAAAATACGAAACTTTGCAATTGGGTCTAGCTTGCCGCACACAAGGTAACGAAACTTATAGAAGCGAGTTCCGATCCACGGTTTGCAAGATACGGCCGTGTTTCGCTTTCAATCTTGGAAAAGAGGGGAATGCGATACACGGACGCTTACAGCAAACCGTAGGTGAAAACTCGCAACTACAAGTTGCTATGGCTTGTGAGTGGCGAGACTGACCTACTCGCAAAATTTCGTATTTTTCAAGTGGGTTTTCTATTGAAAACTCGCTCAAAACAAAACAAAATTTATGAGAAAACCGCACAAACGACATTAAAAAAAAAACTAAACTTTGTGATTGGGTCGGGCTCCCCGCACACAAGGCAACGCAAATTGTACAAGCGAGTTTCGACCCATGGTTTGCAAGATATGGCCGTGTATCGCTTTCACTCATGAAAAATGCCAACAATGCGACATTGACGTAGCCCGTAGACCTTGGGTCGGAACTCACAACTACAAGTAGCGTTAGGTTGCAAGTGGTTAACCCGACATGCTCACAAAATTTCTTATTTTTTGGATGTCGTTTCCTTGTGAAAAGTCCCTCGATATAATTCAAACATTAATTGTTGTTGTTGTTTAATATACGGTAGAAATCCGTACAAATGAGATCAAAAAATTCCAAAACTTTGCGAGTAGGATGGACGCAAAACACATGAGCCAACAATACTTGTAGAGGTGAGTTTTGACTCACGGTTTGCAATATACGCCGATGTATTACTTTCACTCATGAAAAATAGTCGAAAGCGATACACGGCCGTACACATCAAACCGTGAATCCGAACACACTTTTACAAGTTGCATTTGCTTGTGCGTGGTGAGCCCGACGTACTCGCAAAATTGCAGAATTTTGCGATCTCTTTGTGCGCTTTTGCTAACAACGAACAATAACAACTAATACTACATCTACATCAACAATAACATTATAATTACCTACGCATAATATACAAATTATACACTCAAACATTGAATAAAAATTTTCAATCAATTAAACTAGCTAGATCTACTGAAATAGAAAAAAATTATTACCTTTCACAATGAAGGTTTTCTAAAAAGAGATAAAGGAGGTCCTTGCGCGCTGCTGCAGACAAAGGAAGGGGAGTAGGGTTTGGCTAATTTCTTTAGGATTAGGGTTTTAGGGTTGGGGAAATTTCGTATAAGTTAGGGGTTTTGGTATTTGGGATCTTCAAAGGAAGAGGGCAAGAGTGTGAGAAGAGGGAGAGATTGAGTGAGAAGCAACGAGCAAGAGAGAGTTAGGGTTTTCAGAACGAGAGAGAGAGAGAGAGATGGAGTTTGGGGAATCAATATCGCGAGAGAGAGAGTTGTCGACGAAGAATGGGGGAGATGACGATCTGAGTATGTACAAGTGTTTGGAAAAACACTTGTACATATCAAGGCCGTTGTTGTTGGGAATAACGACCTAGGTTGATTTTTTTTTTTGGCCTAAGTGTTTTTTGACCCAAAAAAAAATCACGCTAAATAACGCTAAGTCTGAAGCGTTATTTATCGTGAACTTCCCAAAATGCCCTTCTGCTATAATAGGAGATCCGCTCTGAATCTTAGCGGCAGCGATCTGAGCCGTCGATCAAGTTCAAGAGCGATCCAACAGCTCAGATCGTTGTTTTCCACCCCGTTGAAAATGAACCCGTTTTCAACTGAGCAAAATCCATATATATATATATATACACACACACACACACACACACACACACACACACACACACACACACACACACACACACACACACACACACACACACACACACACACACACTAGGTTTGCCCGTTGACACGTGCCTACGGCACGTCTTCGGAACGGTGCACCTGATTTGATTATATAAAATAGTTTTGGAGGTCCAGCAAATTAATTGAAGTAGCAAACATATTATATGAGGAAACAGTATATCTACTTTTAAGTTCAACCATTGCCTTCTTGATCATTAGCTTGAACTTACTTGTAATGCATATAGTTTGTTAGAAACACTGCATAGAGTTCTTTTTTAACTTCAACATCACTTTTAGATACTTGTAATCATTATGCAAGAACATTATCATATATGTTTTATAGAGGTTACTCTAATCCTATAACCACTATGAGCATGTCTAAATACAATGGTAACGCAAGTGCAGGTGTGAAGGTATCTACAATACCAATAATCTAAATATTTGTTTGTCTAAGACTCAGTTTGCAATTAAAATATCTCCTATTATTATTTCAACCAAAATGAAATACATGAAGTTCTCAAAACTCTAATCCAAGCTAATCATTTCTTTTATCTCCACTTTCTCTCCCCATTGCACCTTTATAAAAAAAAATCAAAATGGATAAATAACAAATTTACTTTAACTGTCTTTCTTGAGTTGAGAGTTTGCACCCTTCACTGGTAAACTCCAGTCATCCTAATCCTATATATCCAAACATACACTAAAAGTTCTTATATGTTATATTATCCATGGTTTCTAATAACCAGTGAAGGGAACACTTCACGATAGTGTTTTCTCTTGTAGTAAAGAAATTAATGTTGCATATTTGCCACGTTATTTTAGATTGCTGGTCAGCTTACCTGTCCTGCTATGGTTTGGAAGCCCAAATTGAGGCTACCAAATAATCCATCTCTCATTTGCATACACCTTAGATCAAATCCAATAAAAAACTCATCAAATAAATCACTAAATTAAAAATTTTTAAATCCAAAAATAAAACAATCATACCTCTCTAAACTTAGATCCCATGCACACACAAAATTCGAGTCAGTAAAAAATTGAGTAATCCCCTGCACACATAAAATTAAAAATTAGAATGAGAATTCGGTTAATGAGATGAAATTAGAGTAGTCACATCGCATATAGAGGCTCTCGATTCGGTGGAGGAGAGTCGCCGATACAGAGTCGCTTGATATTCGCGCTCGATTTGGTGGAGGTGAGTCACCGATACGGAATTAGCAGCGGATCAGAATTCGGCGATGACCTCTTGATTGGGGTTAGACATTGGATTTGGATTTGGATTTGCTTTGAGATTTTCAAAATTTTCAAATTTCCAAATTTTTAAAAATTTCAAATTTTTTTTAAAAAAATTATTTTAAAATTTTTTAAAATTTTTAATTTTTTAAATTTTTTTTAAAAAATTTTTTTTAAATTTTAAAATTTTTAAAATTTTTCAAAATATTTATTAATATTTTAAAATATTAAAAAATTTAAAAAAATTTAGAAATTTTTGATATTTTTGAATTATTTTTAGAGTTTTAAATTTTAAAAATTTTAAATTTTAAATTTTTTCAGTTTTAAAATTTTTTTTTAATTTTTAATTTTTTATTTCCTTATTTTTTAATTTTTTTTTTGGGGGGGGGGGGGGGGGGGGGAGGGAAAGAGAGAGAATTAAATAAATAAATGAGTTGTTTTGGGTGGGGGAATTTGAATTTGAGTTTTGGGGGGAAACTTTTGGGGAAAAAATGTGTTTTGTGATGTTAGATCTGGGCCTTTAATTTTGGGGGGATTGAAGGAGAATCACTTGATTGCTTTCTTCGTGTTTTATATATATACTAGATTTTCCCGTGGGCACGTGCCTACGGTACATCTTCGGAACAATACAACATATGAAAGTCTTGTAAATAGTAAAATAACAATTATGTAGCTCAAGTTTGAATAGTAAAACAATAATTAGTTATAAATAAAATTCCATGTTTCCATTAGTATATATTGAAAAATAGTTATAAATGGGGGTGTAAAATCCAACTTCTAAGAACTTTGAGTGTGGAAAATGATGAAATTTAACTCTTGAGGAGATATTTGATATTTTCAATGTAACATGTGCAATTAAAAAATGCATAAAAAATCTGAAAATTTACAAACCTGAAATATGAAAATATAAATTTCTGAGTAAATGGAGAGAGAATGAGAGAGAGAGAGAAATAGATAAATAAATAAATAAATAAATAAATAAATAAAAGAGTTGTTTTGGGGAGATTTGAATTTGAGTTTTGGAGAAAACTTTTGGACGGAAAAATATGTTTTGTGAGGTTATATCTGGACTATTGATTTCAACCCTATTAAATGGGAGCCATCTTTTGGGCGATAAAATATATTTTGTGAGGTTATATCTAAACCATTAATTTCAACCCTATTAAATGGAAGCCACTTGATACCTTTCTTTGCGTTTTATTTTATATATATATATATATAGAGTAATGCTTCAGTCACTACCAATTTCACTACCATTCTCTTCACTACCTTAGGTGGCATACTCCTATTGGAGAGTTCTCCCACCTACTCTATCTTCCTCTACCTATTGGAGCGTGCCACCTAAGGTAGTGAAGAGAAATGTAGTGAAATTGGTAGTGGCTCTAGCATTACTCATATATATATATATATATATATATATATATATATATATATATATATATATGAAAACATGGACTTCTATTTATAACTAATTATTGTCATACTATTTAAACTTGAGCTACATAATTGTTGATTTACAGTTTACAAAGTTTTTTCATATGTTGTATCGTTCTGAAAACATGCCGTATGCACGTGCGCCCGGGCAAATCTAGTTTTTGGATAAATTTTACAAATGTGTACATAAAAGTTAAAAATGTACCAAAGAAAAACTACTATTACAAAAGTTATGTACAAAGAGTTCTTATTTTAATTTTTTTTGAAAATTGATTACACGTATTGAGCTGCAACTAAAGGCGATTCAAAATCCCCCCTTCTAGCTCACTTTTCTCACCAGATCCGCTCGATCCCGTCCCTCATCCTCAGCGCCTTCTTCATTAAAGTTGTAGATCTTTCTCAGATCTACTTCCTCGTCCCATTTTTTTCGTCAATGGTTGTTTCCCCCAGGGAGCCCTTGGGGCTGTTCCGCGCTTCTTGCTCCTTTTTGCGCTCCTGTAGTGGCTGCTAGCTCCTAGCGGTCAGCCGGTTTAGGTAGCGACGTTTTTGGTGGTCTTCAGCTTAGTTTCCAGTTTGATCCGGTCCAAGTCGTCTGCCTCTTTCCCTCGCTCTTCGCCCTGCTTTCGACCGTAGTTGGTTCCCTCCCGCTTGGGTTTGGCCTTGTCTCTTGCTCCTCCGCCTCCGTCAGCACTCCATCAGGAACCAGGTTTGGCCGTTTTTTTAGATCCAAAGCACTGTAAGTTTCCTCTCTATTTAGCTTTTGCATTTAATTTTTCCTGGCTATTGGTGTTGCTTCATCTGGTCATGCGACCAGTCTTTTGTGGTGGTGGAGCTAAGCTGCTCTCATCTCTATTGCAGTGGTGGATCTATCTGAAAGTTCCTATTCTTTGAGGATTCTTAGATATCCTCTTGTGTTATTTGAGCATTGTTTTTCTTGCTATTCCATTGTTCTCTTGATTCCGAGCTCTCTTCCCCTGGCATTCTTTCTTCGAATTTCCCATTGTTTGCCATTGGCATTGGAGCTCTTGCAACCATCTTCTTCTCCTCTTTCTTCTTCGTTTCTCGGCTTATTCCTCTTCCTGATTTATTGGTGGTGGGCCGTATCTTTAGGCCCATGGATCTCTCCTGGGTGGAGGTTGTGAAAAGAAAAAAAAAAGTAAATTGTAATTCTAATCAATCTCTTTTGGGTCATGGCTTACCCAGATATGGGCCTTCTGTTTTGGCCTGTCCCAGGTCTTGTCATGCAAAGCTTCTGACTGGCTTCTCATTTTCTATTTCCCGCTCATCTTCTGTATCTTCTCAATCACTATCCCTCCGTGCTCCCTCTCTCCACTGTAATCGTTCTATTGTCTGTTTTCGTTACCTCCAGAGAGGTCATCTGAAACTCCACTGTTCTAATAAGATGAAGTGTCTCTTTTGTAACAAAGACGGTCATGCCAAACATCGGTGTTTTGCTCTGCAAAAAATTCTTGGGCTTCCAGTTGGGGTGCCCATTTCAGAGCAAATTGTTAATGCGGTGGACCTTGATTCTCTCCGCGTTCAGTTGCATGCCCCCAAACCGCCTAAGCCCCAGAAGAAATCTTCGTCTGCTAATTCCCCTCTGCTTCCCACTCCGTCTGCGGAGCAGCATCTCCCTGACAGTACTCCTCCTCCCTCGGTTGTTTCGTCTCACCCTTCGCGTCCTTCGCAGCGTCCAGTGACTCATGTTTACCTCCCTAGATCAGAGTTATCTGATCGATTGGCCTACTTTGGTAATTTTGGTGCTATTTCTTTTACTGGGGGATCGGTACCTTTCTACACCCTGAACTCTTTCCTTAGTAACTATTGCAACGTTGTTGACTGGGAGTGGGTGCTCTGTAATTGCTCTAATGGTGACTTGGTCTTTCACTGCCCTTCCTCTAAGATTTTAGAAGACCTTATTGCGAATCAATCTCTGACCATTGGCACGATCTCTCTAGCAGTGCGCCAGTGGGTTAAAATCCCTTCCCCTTCTCTGAGTTTTGAATCCTCCGACACCAAGGTTACGCTGGTTGGTCTCCCTCCATTTGGCGACACCATCCGTTTTGTTGGTGAGATGACAAAGTGTGTTGGCGAGCTAGTTAGCATCTCTTCTAAGGCCAGACTGGCATCTGGTAGCCTTCAGATAGAGGCAATTTTTCGTTGTCATCGTTCCTCTGCTCGCACCGAAGAGTTCTGCCTTACGGATGGGATTTCTTCGTTCCCAGTTTCTGTGCATTACCATGATGCCAAAACTATTAGCCAACGCTCCCCTAACATCCCTCCTGGGTCCTCGTCTCCATCCTTTGGAGCTGACATTTCTACTCCTTTCCATCCCGGAGCAGCTTCTTCTTCTAAGCCCAAAGTGGTCAAATCTAAATCTAGTAGTGCGGGTTCTACTCGCAGCAAACTTCCCTCGCCTTACATGCTGCCGGCTCGTCCCCCCTGTTCTAATATATCTCCTTCGAAATCTCCCAACTTGGTATGGATAAATCCTGATAGACAGGGTGCGAAAGGTGGTTCTAATGCTTCATCTGTGGTTACTCCTTCTCCCTCTTTGGCCCCTAAGCCGATCTTCTCTAATGCAGTTTCTGCGGTGGAATCTACTCCCCCTCCAGTCAAGGAAAAGAAAGACTCCTCTCATTGGCCAGCTTGGGAAGTTAATCCCATTTTTAAATCGGATTGGGAGCAATTCCAACAGCTCGCGCACTTCCCCACTCCGAAGAAGTCGGATCCTGCTTTTGCACCCTCCAAACCGTCACCTTCCTCTGTTTCCAAGGATGCAGGCTGGATTGAGCAGGACTCCCTCTTATCGGAGGAAGAAGAGGAGTTGTCACGTGGTCCCTCTAATAAGGTATGCTTATTAGATGTTTATCGGTTTTATTTTGATTGTGCATATGTTATTTCAGTCAGCATTTTTAAGCTAGTTCATATGGGTTTTTGGCACCTATCTTGCTCGTTTCTTCGTTGCTTTCGGCCCAGTGTGGGGAAAGCACTTTCTGTTCATTATTCCCTTAAGTGGATTTCTTCTTCCCTCGAGGCGAGAGCCCGGGAACTAACGGATCCCTCTCCTTTCGTTCTTTTGAACTCTATTAACCGCACTTCCAATTTGGATATTGAATCGGTTATAGATTCTGTCCTAACTCTTCCTTCTGTTGATTTGGGGGACTCGATTGAGACCCCCTCGCCTTATAAGGAAAAGGATATTTCTCCCTCCCTCATGGTCCAATCCCCTCGTTTTAAGCATCGTCTCTTAAGATCGAGCGCTCGTCTTAGAGCTAAAAAATCGGTTAGTATCGATTTTAGCTCCCCAGTGTTGGACTACAGAAGTCGTCCTCTGACCGCCCTTCTCTTTCTCCTTTCAACCAGTTAGGATCCATTTATGTTCCCATTTTTGACTCGTTATCCGACTCTGAACTTGCATCTTCGGCTCAAAATCTTGGTTTTGTTTTTCTTCCAAGGGACACTGCTCGTATCCTTTCGATTAGAAAACAGGAATACTCTAGAGTCTCGGAGCATCGTCTTTTTAATGATTAGTGTCTCCTGGAACATCCGAGGTTTACACTGCCCGTCTAAGCAAAGGGCTATTTTTGCCTTAATTTCCTCATCTCGCTGCGATCTTATCTCCATCCAGGAATCCAAACTGGAGTCTCCATCTCCCGCGACCTTTCGTGCTTTAGGTGGATCCATTATTTCAAATTGGATCTCACTGGACGCGATTGGAGCTAGAGGAGGTATCCTATTAGGTTTCAGGGAAGCTCTTTTCTCTCTTCTTTCAGTTCATCGTCTGACCTTCTTTTTAATAGTTAAGCTCCATTGGGCTACTTTTGTAACACCCCGAATTTTAAATAAGGATAAATTCGAGATTTCACAGGATCTTTACTTCACTTCGTACAATTTTACAAGAAAAATTTAAAACTTTTTATTCACAATACATCAGAGTTCAATTACAACTTGGTTTTACACAGCGGAAGACTAAATGATTACAATCAATGAAAAACAACTAGTATAACTTTAACATTATTTGCAACATCTTTAACTTCTAAACAGCAACAGCATATCCACTTTATAACTCCATGAATAGTCCATTACCTGCATGTCAATCTGTGGGCACGTCAGTTACTTAGAACTGACGAAATGTTATACACGGCTATCCTCTCTATGCCGGGAATAGTATAACGATCTCATACTTTAACAAATCAACAAAAAGATTGAATGAACAAGTAAAGTGTCAAAGGTGATTATTCTAAACATAAGTGTATGTCATGCCTTAATGCCTAATGCACACATTTCTATACTAGGATGACACTAATGCACACTTGTTCGGATTCTATGCATCCCATACTACATAGGTCCGAGGGCAAGCGCCTACGTACTCCACATTGAAGGGTTCGATCCCTCGCCATGAGACTACCCAGTAATAAAACAAGTTTTAGAGTTATTTCACAGATACGGATCTCAGCCTCCCTGGCTAGCCTCCCTGGCTTATATTAACAGATCCCAGCCTCCCTGGCTATTATATCGTGATGATAATCCCGTAAATGCCCTTCTAGCCCCAGTATATACATATTCTTTGGAGTATGGTAAACATCCGTCGACTACCCTAAGTCCCGGATAAAATACAGTCCATCTCCTATGGGGCAACCACAGTCCACCAACTGGGTCTATAGCCACGGAGATCCACCGCCGACTATATAGAAGCACCCATTTACGTTTGCACAAGTTTATCACATCTTCACTTAAGTGCCTAATTATTCTTAAGTTCAAGACATGAATAATTTCCACTCATAGAATTAGTTTTACCTCATACCGGATTTATTCACAAAATACGAGATCGCCCGACGGCATTATCTCAAAATCATATCAATTCTTTCTTTCAAAATTACCGGTAACCGAAGTCTTACTAATTCTTAATCATAATCTTTCATGTACAAGAAACATGGGTACACATACCCTTTAGTAATCATGTCTTAAACTTATATAATTTATTCTTTCAATTCACTTCACAAAAATAATCAAATCTTGTCTTAACACTTATCCACAAAGTAATCATTTCATAGTCTTGACACTATTCATGATCTAGTTATTCATAATAAATAATAATTCATTCACAATTTCAAATTCATACGATGTCTCATTTTAACACGATTCAATGTCTCATCTTTAGCACTAAACATGATTTACACATTCACAACAAAATCTTTCATGATATCAAAAGTCACATAACTCAACCATATTGCATTTCTAGAAATAAAGAGATTTCAATTCACCCTAAATCATTACTTTGTAAATTAAAAGTCATGCTCTTTACTAATATTTTTGTAGTTATTTATTTTTCTTCCTATCTCAAATCCCCGTCAATTACACAAAAACAATCTTTAAGAATAAATTCTTCATTTATGTTTTATGAATACTAAAATTTACCCAAAATGAAACACTTTTGAAAGTTTTTACCCAACTGACCCACTCTCGAAACTATTTACCAAATTGACCTACGCACTATCAAAATTACAGATCTAGTTCCCACGGAAGTTTTTACCAAACTGACCCACTCTCGAAACTATTTACCAAATTGACCTACGCACTATCAAAATTACAGATCTAGTTCCCACCCACTTTCGAAACTATTTACCAAATCATTTTAAAACCCCAAAATAAAATATAAGTCACCAGGGAGTTTTGAACCCGTGACTATTCTAAACCAAACCCAAGTTTATTATGCTAACCAGTAAGTCTATGTGTAATCTTTGTTTAAAAAAGCACAAATGTTCTTTTGTTCAACTATCCACAAAGTGTGTCTTTTTCCATAAAATGTGTTCATTCCAAAAGATCAATTCTTTCACAATTTTAGAAATAATCCTTTCCATGATAGTAACTAATAAAAAGATAGTAACTAATAAAATTTACAATTATTTTAAAAATACTATTTTTCACTTATTTAAAGAAATTCCTTTTTCTCATCTTTTGCAAAACTTAGACTTTTCTTTAGGAACTAAATCCTACAAAAGGAATGAAAACTAGTATCCATGTTTATTTGATTAAAATCTCAATTTGTCATAAATCATATTTTATAATGAAAATAAAAGTTGCTCTTTCACACAATAGTTCCCATTCTTTTAAAAATAAAACTTACACATGTCGACTAACGAAATTTCATTTTTATTTTATTATAAAATCTAATATGGTTAAGCATAAAATTTTACAATTTACCAACATGGTTTATACAAGAATTTGTCTTCTTTCATTAACATGGTATTTGTCACATTAAGACTACTTTCGTATCTATTATGATAGCATGATTCCCATTTGTAAATTTCACATCAAAGTTATTCTCATATATTAACACTATTGTAACCACAAAGCTAATCAAACTTACTAACATGGTTCACAACAATCAAGTAATTCTCTTTCTTTAGTTAGCATGGTAGACTTCCTTTTTCTACTTAATCACAACATTACTTTAAACTAACATGAATTTTATCTATTCATAACAAGATTCTTCACAAAAATATTTTTTTGCAAAAGAATGTATTCCCAACATTTTTCAACAAATTTCTCATACAACCACACACTTTTAACATGCATAACATTTTATAAGTATTCTAACATGATCTATGACATTAGCTCTTTAGTCAAAAATTCCTATTATTTGTTTAATCACAGCAATAGCATGTAACACTAACATGAAATTTTAACTACACATCAAAACAAAATGTTCATATATTATCACTAGCATGCATAGTTCTAAATTAGAAAGCATGAGAACCCACCTTATTGAAGCTTGAACAATTGAAGGAAAGATGTGACACTTCTTCTAGCTCCAAGACAACTCCTAGCAATGGCTCCTCCTCCTAGCAAGCTCCCTAGCAATTCCTCCAAAAGGACCCTCACTCTCTTTCTTTTATTCTTCTCTTTCTCTTATTTATTTTATTTTTGGTGTGAAAAAGAATGAGAAATGGGTTGCTATTTATAGGACAATGCTAGGGACTATATTGCAAAATCTCCCACCTAATAACTTCTCATTTTAATTCTCTTTTTAATTCTCACCTCTTCATATTTTTAACTCCTAAAACTCCCAACCTCTCATCTCCCCACTCTCCATGAACTTAACCACTCCATTAATCCCCTCCCTTAGCCCACAAAATGGTCCAAATACATTTGTGTGTGCATGCATACATGCACAAACAAATATGAACACATTTCTATAACTCAAAAATGTGTACTAATATTGTAACTTGTCATGTATAACTTAATTTGTGATTTTAATAATGGGCTTGCTACATGGGCTCATTTCTAATTAATTAGTTTGATTATCTAGTGGGCTTGCTACATGGGCTCATTTTATTCAACTAATTTAATTATCCTAGTGGGCTCTCTTTTTAATTAGTCTATTGGGCTAGAATTTAACTTTAAGTCCATGGATCAAAAGAAAGGCTAAATAAAACTAATGCATGCTAAAAATAGTAAAATGAGAGTAGCAAAATGAGAATAAAAATTTGCACGTGCACCATACGTGCAAAAATTGAAAAATGCATTTTAATCAAAACAAGGGGAAAATAAATTTTCGTTTTATAAAATAGATTTAAATACATAAGAATAAATAATTTAAACCTATAGAAAATATTATACATAGTGGTGGAAACACGTGCATCAAAAACACGTAAAAAGCACGTAAATCCCAGGGATTGAAATATTATATTTTAGTTGACTGAAATCAATACGGAAAATGTATAAATAGTACGAATCCAAAATATGTAATGAAACGCATTACAAAATATACGTGCGTAACACCCAGGGGCAAAATTGTAATTTCCAATTTTGCGGGGTGTTACAACTTTCAATTGCCCGCTTACCGTCATTTCAGTCTACGGCCCTTCCTCTTCTGATAGACGTCCTTTATTCTGGAACGAATTCGCTTCATTACAGCATTTTACCTCTGATCTCTGCATCTTTTGCGAGGATTTTAATGTTACTCGATTTGCCTCTGAAAGGTCGAATCAGTTTGTTTCAATTTCTCAATCTTACCATTTTAATGACTGCATCCGTCTTCTTCAATTAACTGATTTACCTATTTCCGGTAGATCATTCACCTGGTCTAATCAGCGAGATCTCCCGACCTTTGCCAAACTAGACCGATTCCTAGTTTCTCATAATTGGTTAATGAGATTTCACCAATCTTTCGTACAGGCTCTTCCCAATCCTGCTTCTGACCATGTTCCTATTATGCTTCACTCTAATTTCCGTTTCAATCACCATCATAAATTCCGCTTCGAAAAATTTTGGCTGCAAGATCAGCACTTCGTTAATCTCGTGTCTGAATGTCTTGCCTCTGTGACCGGTTCAACTGGATTAGGCAATATTCTTCTTAAATTGCATGCCATCAGACACGGTTGCAAAATATGGCGCTCTGAAAGGCACTTCAATACCAACTTCCTAAAAAAAATTTTACTACAAACCATTGAGTCCATTGACAAAATGGAAGAGTGTGGTCCTTTATCGGAGGCTTGCCGGTCAGAATGCCTTTCGTGCAAACATGATTATGAGGACATCCTTCGCCAGGAACACATTAAATGGGCTTAGAGAGCTTGTGTTAACTGGATGAAGGAGGGTGACGCGAATATGGCGTTCTTTCGTAATTTCGCTTCCCATAGGCAACGTTGCAATCGCATCTCTTCCATCTCTGTTCAGGGTGTGGATCTGACTTCCGATTTATCCATACACCGGGAATTCCTTTCTTTTTACAAAAATCTTATTGGTGTGAAAAAGAATCGTTTGATTGAGCTTGATTGGGTTCAGTTTTATGGTCCCCAACAGTACGATCTTTCTTCTCTCGAAGCCCCTTTCACCATTGAAGAGATTAAATCGGCTGTTTTTGAGTTAAAAAGTGATTCGGCTCCGGGGCCTGACGGTTTCCCGGCATTCTTTTTTCAAAAATTCTGGGATCTGCTTAAGGCAGACCTTCTCCAAATATTTCAAGATCTTCACCAAGGGTTCTTTTCTTTTGACCGCATCAATTACGCCCACATTGTTCTCATTCCGAAGCTGATTGGGGCTCATCTGGTTTCTGAATTCAGACCTATCAGTCTCATCAACACGTTTTTCAAAATTATTATGAAAGTACTTTCCTCTAGATTGAGTGCTATTATCTCTCCCATGATCGATTCAGCACAGTTAGGTTTTATCAAAGACTGGTTCATTCTTGACAGTGTTGCATCGGCTCAGGAGATTATTTCTCATTGTCACAGATCCCAATCGGAAGGAATTCTCCTTAAGTTAGACTTTCAAAAAGCCTACGACAATGTCAATTGGGACTTCCTCTTAGACATTCTCATCTACAGAGGTTTCGGTCCCAAATGGATTGCTTGGATTAAATCCAGCTTATACTCAGGTATCTCATCTATTTTTATCAATGGTTCGGAAGGTAACAAATTCAAAATCAGATGTGGTCTCCGTCAAGGAGACCCCCTATCTTCACTGCTTTTCTCTCTTGTAGCAGATGTTTTTAGCAAACTTCTAAGGAATGCTTGGAATTTGAACTTGATTGAAGGTCTCGGCGGCTCCCCAGTTTTTTAGGGTGTGCTTAACCTTCAATATGCGGACGATACTATTATTTTCACCAAACCAAATACTCACTCTCTTTGCAATCTCAAACTTCTTCTTTACTGTTTTGATATGGCCTCTGGCTTATCGATTAACTTCCTAAAATCTTCCGTTCTTTGGTTGGGTGGTGCTCCTAATCGTCAGGAGGAGGTTTCCAATTTCTTCAACTGCCCTGCCGCCTCATTTCCGATCTCTTACCTGGGCATTCCCCTTAGATGGGGTAAGCTTCACAGATCGGATTGGCTCCCCCTTATTGATAAAGTGGAGTCCAGACTTAATGTTTGGTCAGGGAAACTTATGTCTAGAGGTGGCAGGCTCACTCTCATCAACTCTGTGATTTCGGCCATGCCGCTTTATCTTATGTCCTTTTACTATTTACCCTCCTGGGTGATCAAAAGAATTGATCAGATTAGAAGTAATTTCTTTTAGAGCGGTTCTTCTTCCTTTAAACCAGGTTCCCACCTGTGCCAATGGAAAATGATCTGCACCTCCAAGGAGGAAGGGGGTCTTGGAGTCTTGGATATTCGCAATCACAACATTGCTCTTTTAGGGAAATGGTTGTGGAAACTCCATAATTTTGAGCATTTTCCATGGGTCAGGTGCATTAAAGGTTATCTCTCAACCTCCTCCAATTGGTGGGAGTTCCCTGTCGCGACTTCTCGTCATGCCTCTCCCTTCTGGAAGGGTATTTGGAAAGCTGCTCCTGCTTTTCAGTGTAGTATATTCCGTAAATGTCATGACGGCTCTAGGACTAAATTTTGGACGGATTTGTGGATTGGCAATTCCACGCTTGCCACAGCTTTCCCTTTTCTCTTTAGATTGGCTGTTTTCCAGGCAGTGTCAGTCGAGGACTCTTTTGCTCTCATCGACAATACTCGCTTCTGGTTTATTCCTTTCACTATTAATCTTTCCCCAGCTTTAACGGAGGATTTTGATAACCTCATTTCATCTCTCAATAGTTACGAATGGAAGTCTTCCGAGAGTATCGGGTGGCGTTGGTCGGCTACAGGAACTTTTTCAGTCAAATCTTTTTATAACTTCATTAATTCTAGGGGTGTTCGTTCTCCGGTGTCTAAGTTTTTCTGGGATTTGTGGGCTCTCCTTAAGGTGAAAATCAATTCTTGGCTTGCCTTTAACAACAAATTACTTACTGTTGAAGTTCTTAATAAAAGAAATTTAGCCTGGGGACAGCTCTGCACGCTGTGCGATCAGCAAGCGGAAGATGTTAACCACCTCTTTATTCATTGTCCTTTTAGCATTCCATTGTGGAAGATCTCCTCTCTGGCATGGGACACTGGATATATTCCTCCAGATTTGGTCTCTTGTTGGGAGGCTAAGCCATCGAATCTCTCATTCCGTGAATTTTGGATTTTGTCGATTCATATTATTATTTGGATTATTTGGAAGGAGAGAAACTCTGTCTTATTCCAGCATCGTAGATCTTCGAGAGCTGCGATGATAGAAGAGTTCTTCTTCCTTTTCAAACTCTGGTTTCAGCTAATCTTAAATTACAAGAAGCTGTTCATTGTCTTAGTACTCTTCAAAGTTTATAACTTGCATGGACTTTTTGATTTTATCCTCAGCTTTTTCTCTCTCCTTAATCTTTCTTTTGCAGGCTTGATCCCTCCTATAGTGCGCAGCTGCCAGTTCAGTTCTTTTGATTACCTCGGAGTGCAGTATTCTTCATCTGAGGTTGTTTTTTTGGGGTTTTGCCTTTATGGATCTTGACTGCTCTGGTAGTGGGCGTTAGTGTTTATCACTCTTTATATTATGCTCTAATGGTTCTCTTTTGTCCCTGATGTTTATCAACTATCAGCTTTCTTAGCTGTTTTTGTAGCTTAACCTGCTGGGTGTCTGGTTTATATATTGAGCTTTAATGCTCTAGGTGTTTAGCGTTTGGTCTTTGTGAGAACGTTGTGTTTCTCTTTTTGCACTGTGCCTTGCTGATGGTTATCTGTGAATGTGGCTTCTTTATTTATCTTTGGTCACTTTATGCTGGATTTTTTCTGACTGAGCTTTAATCTGCTCCTTCCTCTGGTGCACTAACATTTTCTTCTCCTGTGCGGTGTTTTGATTCTGAGCTGAGGCATCTTCCTCTATTGCTTGCTCAGATTTGTTGGTGTTTTGAGTTAGGATTTTAGCTTAGGTTTGGATGTTATCAGCTCGGTTTGTGGCCTTTTTGCGTGATGGATCGTGCTTTTGGAGCGCTACTTCAGCCAACGCTCGGTGATTTGGGTGTTAGTTTTGTTGCTTCATCTCTGCGTAGGAGGCGGAAAGTGTTCTCTTTTGTCCGTCGCTTGAATGGAGCTGTTGGCTGGCCTGGTCCAGTAGATGCACCGGATTTCTCTTTTGTGTTTCTCGGTTGTATGTTTATTATTCTGATATTGTTGTTATCTGTTGTCTGCTTTTTCCATTTTACAGCTTGTAAAATTGACGTTTATTGATTTAATATAATACGATTATGATGGCTGGGGTCGTAAGGCCCTATCCGGTTCATCAAAAAAAAAGTTATGTACAGAGAATACAAATTAAAACTACTCCAGGCGCGCACGTGATCCATGCTGGCCCATCTCGACACGTAGGATGTCATATTTTACAACCTACTCCATTTCTTATCACACGTGTCGGATACGCGTGTTTTGCAGCCACCTTTTGCTTGATAGTGACGGTCTCATATTTTACAACTTACTCCATTTCTTATCACATCGTTGTGTATATATGAATCTATACATGTATACAAAAATAAAATAAAGTGGATCGAGGCCTTTATGATTAATTTATATTCCCATATTTTTTTTTAAAGAAAAAGATGGAGTATGGCCACCCTATTTCATTAATAAGAAATTAATTATACAAATCCAGCGAACTGGGCCAGATTACAACCTACATACAGGAAATAAAACATACATAAAATAACATGACCCGTACAAATAACAAATCCCTCCAATAGCCCTGGAGGGTGGGCCGACAAACAAACTCGGTCCAGTAAAATTATATGTACGTCAGTTTAGCTTCGTACACTGCCTCCACAACACATGCACACCCACCTGAAACTAGTCTGGCAGGATTTTAACACCCGCCGATCTCTGCCTTCTCCTCGCTGGTGGATCAAGAGAGCGCGCATCATGGAGGGACCTCATCTTCGGGCCCAAGCCCCACAATCGTGCAATACATCGAGCTACACAATCCCCACCTCCCACAGCAAACAACCATTGCCTGGCCCCACAGGCCCCATACTGAACCATCGACCTTGCACACTTGAGCCCCAGATCCTTGGCGTTCACGACAACGGGCGCGGGAGGATGCTCTGGCGCAACATAGTCGCTCTGCGACAGTTGAGGCAAGCACCCCGAAAGTTGAGACAAGTGAGCGCACATCATGGAGGGACCCCATCTTCGGGCCCAAGCTCCACAATCATGCAAAACAACATATGACACCCTCCACACAAGAACAAGCTCCAGCCACTATCATTTGCACTACCATCATCACAACCCCCGACTACTTCGCCGAATACACCAGCCCTGGAGGCCCAAATCTTGGCTGCAGATCGCCATAATTGGCTCTGAGAGCGTGGACATGGTGGTGACGGCGAAGGCTTGAAGGAGACGAACGACGGTGTCGGTAGAAGGCATAGGGTACAGGAGTAGCGAGTGAGCACATCTCATGGGGGGACCCCGTTTTCGGGCCCTAGCCCCACAACCGTACTACACCGCAATCTACACACCGAGACACACCCAACTCAGGCAGCTTCACCAACCCCCCACACAAATAAAATCCTGGTTTCTTCACACGCACTACCAACCATCAAGAAACCAAATCATAGCCGCATATTGCCGTGATTGACCCCGAGAGTGTGGACATGGTGGCAACCGCGAAGAACATCCTGGAAACATCTAGCAAAGCCCACCAACCCCAACGTAACCCAAACCCCCCAACCAACTCACCCCCAACACTCACAAATCTAAAGCCTCAACTTAGCCGCTTGGTCGTCGGCGCCGTCGGCAAAGACCGCGAGGTCGTAGAACACAACCGAACTTACCTCGTCGACGCCGCCGAAGAGGGACGTGTCGGGGAGAGGTGGAGCGCACGTGCGAGGAGGCACGCAAGAGTTGGTGCGGAAGCCAAGGTCGAGGGAGCGGCGGCTGGGGGGGTCGTAGTGGGCGATGAGCTCGGAGAGGAGGTCGATCCGTACGTGCGAGTCGAGGCGGGGGGGCGGCGAAATCGAGGAGGTTGAAGTGGCGATGGAAGGAAAGTCGCAGCTTCACCTCCGTGAAGCGCAGCGCAGGAAGGAGGGTACCCGGGGGGGGGGGGGGAAGAGGGCTAGCTGCCGCCGTCCCTAGGGTTGCTCAGATCTAGAATTTTGGTTGGATTTTTTTTCTAATCTAGTTTCTCTCTCTAGAATTTTCTAGAGAGAGAAACTATGTTTTATTCCCATACATCTCTTAGTAGTGAAGATATCAGGATCCTACTAGTACCCAAATTAGATGACACAACAACTGATAAGTAATGGACCGAACGGGGTTTGCTACGGTTTTAGATTCGGGTTCGAGTTTAGGTTCAGAGGGTTGGAGTACCTTATTGGATTGGATCCGATTTTTTTTCTCTCTAAATAAGACGGCATATTGAATCCAAACTTTTTTCTTTCTAAATAAGACAATAACTGTGCACACTTATTCTATATATTTTTTAAATTGAAAATTCGGTCGATGCTATCAACCAAATTAAGCGGTGAAATGCACGAAGCCATATTTGGAATGTGTCAACTGTAGAACGATAGTTCTAGTTTGTATTCATTGGGAAGTGGGACTTTTTTGATATGTTTGGCCGTACTGACCCACTTTTTAAAAATATTTGGTGATCTGATCCAGTTCGAAAATATTTGGCGATATGACCTACTTTCGAAAATGTTTAGCGATCTAATCTAGTTTTGAACACATCAGCATAGACCGTTATATAAAATAATGGTATAGGTGATTTATATGATGTTGTTTCCAATAGCGGCATCATTTTAAATTTTTTTAGCATGTTGCTATTTGGAGTAACGACATCAATACAATTTTTATACAAGTGTGAATCTTCTGACTTCGAAAAAATTCTAAGCGTTGAAACAACTTATAAATAATGCCATTATCCCCAAGAACGACATTCGAATTACTAATGCCGTTGTTGGAGATAACGGTAGTAGTTATAATAAAATGAACTGTTGCCGCTGTTCCAAACAAATACAACAGTTCATTTTATTATAACTGATGTCGTTATCTTCAACAACGGCATCAGTAATTTGAATACTGTTTTTGGGCATAACAGCATTATTATAAGTTGTTTAACACTTGGAATTTTTTCCAAGTCAGAAGATTCACACTTGTATAAAAAATATATTGATGCCGTTATTCTAAATAGCAGCATGCTAAAAAAAATTAAAATGATGTCACTATTGAAAACAACGGCATATAAATAATCTATGCCGTTATTTTTAATAATATTTTATGCTGACGTGTTAAAAACTGGATCAAATTGCTAAATATTTTTGAAAGTAGGTCATACCGCTAAATATTTTCAAAAAAGGGTCAGTACTGCAAATCTTTCACTTTTTTGTGTGTGGTAGAACTAGAATAAGATGAAATTACTGTTGATGGCTGCATATTAAAACATATATACCTATCACTCTTAATTTTCTTTCGGAAAGATACAAGCAGGCTCATTACATCAGTTAGAAATAAAGAAAAATCATTTCATCTTTTAGACAAAATCTTAGGCGGCTGTCCAAAAAAGATAGTAGAATAAATTATCCATAAAGTTGAGACTAAAAGAAATGTATAAACCAATGCTTTCATAGAGTCGAGGTTTTCTTTTCAATTATAACTTTCATACATATTCATTTTGGATCATCTACCGTAATCATATGGTAAAATGGTAAAGAGAAAATCAAAGAAAAGAAGTTGATTCACATCAATATTTCTTGGATGTCCTATAAAAAAAATTAGAGGCAAAAGAGATTAGAGAAATTTTGTATCAAACTACTTGTTTTCTTTTCTTGTAGTTGGATCTCCAAGTTTTTTGAATGCTCCAAATTGTACTTGAGCTTCCAAATTTGAATCGATACCAACACAGGAATTCAAGAAACTATGAGATCTTGACTATATAGGCTATAAATAATATTATAATCAAAATAAAATATAAAACAGAATTCTAATAATATAGAATAACTAGATTTGCCCGTGGGCACGTGCCTACGGCACGTCTTCGAAACGATACATGTAAACAGCAAAACAATAATTATGTAGCTCAAATTTGAACAGTATGAAAATAATTAGTGATAAATAAAAGTCTATGTTTCCATTAGTATATTTTAAAAAATAATTATAAATGAGGGTATAAAATCTAACTTCTTAGAACTTTAAGTGTGAAAAAGATATTTACTATTTTCAATATAACATGTGCAATAAGAAAAACATAAAAATTCTGACAATTTACAAAACCGAAATCTTAAAATCTAAATTTCTAAGTAAATAAAAAAATGAATGGGAGAGAGAGATAGAGATAGAGAGAGAAAGAGAGAAATATGAAAAAGTAAAGAGAGAAGAGAGAGATAGTAATAAAGTAATGAGTTTTTTTAGGGGGAAAAGTTTGATTTTGGGGTTTGAAATTTGGGCGGAAAAATATGTTTTGTGAGAGTAGATCTAGTCCATTAATTTTGGGATAGATTGAATGTGAGCCACTTGATAGCTTTCTTTGTGTTTTATTATATAGATATTACTAAAATAACTCAAACTAATTATATAATTATAAAATTTCTATATATTATAATTATATTTACTAGTAATCTACACGTGCAATGCACTTCCTAATATATATTTTTTAAGTAAAGATTATGACGTAGTCTGGTCTCAAACTTGTGACCTTCCTTTACCCATCCCATATGCTTGTCATACTGTTTACAAATTACCCATAGTGGCACTAATTGTTATTTTATATAAGTGACACATTTGCAAATAATTATATTGTAAATAAATTTGAACTTTTAGGGTTTTATGGTAACTGACAGTAATTGAGTAAATTGATGGTTAATACAACTCCCACTTAAAAATAAGTGGTTGTGATTAGATGATTGGTAGTCTACAAATTACAATTTGTCTACAAATTACAATTTGTCTACAAATTAAACAACACCAACTCTGACATTATAGTATTACTAGTATAATGTACGTGCGATGCACGTATAAAAAAGTAAAGTCATCAAATTAAATGAATATATATTGAATAAGAAAAAAAATAGTTTATATTTGAATGTTTTGATTTGGGCTACACGTGCAGTGCACATTTATATTTGTTGAATATAGTTTGGACGTGTATTATACGTGTTTGTATAGTTACAAAGTTAGGGTTTGTTGTTACAAACCCCAACTCTCATATTAAAATTGTGTGTGTGTGTGTGTGTGTGTGTGTGTGTGTGTGTGTGTGTGTGTGTGTGTGTGTGTGTGTGTATATATATATATATATATATATATATATATATATATATATATATATATATATATATATAAGTGAGGACTCTTTCCAACTGCACTGCAAGTCTTGCCAACTAAATAAGCCTTAGTTGTGTGACAACTTTGATATGGAGTCTGGGACCTTAAATAGCATCTAAAGTAAATTGTTAGGTCATCCACGTGATAATGTGAATTCGGTCCATATAGTATCAAATTTTACAAAACCTTCTCAACATCATAGGATCACTGACGTTTGAAGTCTTGCCAACAAAATTGAGTTATATGCACATTAAAAATTCTAAAGCTTCACAGACATAAGCATGAACCTTCCAAGTACACAGTTGGAAGAAGACTTTGTATTGGCCCAGTTATATAATAGAAACTTTTAACATCAACATCTTGTAGCCTATATGCCAATTAGAGATTTGGTAAGGATGGACGAAAAAAATTGTACCTAAAGGACAAAGAGGCCAGTGTGGAAAATGCAAGGATTGATGAACACAGCACAAAACTGGCCGCACTGGAAGAGTTCATCAGTATTAGATGATAGATTGTGAGGACTGAGTTATACGACCTATAAATATGGGGCGAGGGTGGCGAGGAAGTTGTTGGTGTCGGCGTCGATGGGGGAGTCGCCAAGACGAGGAGGGTGGGGGGGGGGGGGGGTCAGTTGTCTCTTGGAAGAATGTGACACCCCGTATTTCTAAGAGATAGTATATATACCCGTATTTCTAAGAGATAGTATATATACTAGTATAGTATATATATATATATAGTATATAAGGAAAAGTAGTAGAAAGAATGGATGGATGGGAAAAGGTGACGTGGAGAATGGAAAGAAGAAAAGAAAAGTGAGTGTGTGAAGTGTTGACTGGTTGACCATTAGATGGAATGAATGAAAGATGGAATAAAAGGAAGTGTATGTGTGTGTGCTTGGATACTTTGACCGGATTGACCGAAGGGAATAAAATCCCATATCGGTGAAGAAGGAGAGAAATGAGAGAATATATTAGGTTTCCCAAATGATAAAGGTACCCAACGGGTATACCCACCTTTTGATGGTGCCTGTGGTGGGCGTGGCTAGAATTTAGTTAATTGTGTGCGTACGAGTTGAGTGCGGGGCGTTACAGATGGTATCAGAGCCAACTTTCGACATCGAATGTAGGACTTGTATATAGGAAGTGTGTGGGACGCAATATGTGTGTATGAGATGCGTAAGACCCTGGGACAGCAATTAGAAGACAAGTCTACATTCGACTAGAAAGGCGATCCTGTACTAGATTGCACGTCCCGTATTCAGCGAGGACGCTTAATTCTTAAGAGGGGGTGAATGTGACACCCCGTATTTCTAAGAGATAGTATATATACCCATATTTCTAAGAGATTGTATATATACTAGTATAGTATATATATATATAGTATATAAGGAAAAGTAGTAGAAAGAATGGATGGATGGGAAAAGGTGACGTGGAGAATGGAAAGAAGGAAAGAAAAGTGAGTGTGTGAAGTGTTGACTGGTTAACCATTAGATGGAATGAATGAAAGATGGAATAAAAGGAAGTGTATGTGTGTGTGCTTGCATACTTTGACCGGATTGACCGAAGGGAATAAAATCCCATATCGGTGAAGAAGGAGAGAAATGAGAGAATATATTAGGTTTCCCAAATGATAAAGGTACCCAACGGGTATACCCACCTTTTGATGGTGCCTGTGGTGGGCGTGGCTAGAATTTAGTTAATTGTGTGCGTACGAGTTAAGTGCGGGGCGTTACAAAGAATGTGACGATCTTGGAGTATGGATAGGGTTAGGGTTTGGAGGATTGGAGGGATAGGGGGTTTCGGATTGGGAAGGGGCGTCAGGATCGAGATGGAATTGGAGTTAGGATTTGGGTTTGGGTTTTGAGAGATTGAGATATATGGGGAAATTGGGGAGAGATTTGGAGAGAAGAAAGATTTGGATTTAGGAGGAGATATCGGGAGAGAAGAGACAGAGATGATAAGTGTTATTATGAGATTAATTAAAGATATATATATATATATATATATATATATATATATATATATATATATATATATATATATATATATATATATATATATATATATATAAGCATTGCACGTGTAATACACGTTCTTATTAAGTTATTTAATCTGAGCCTTTAATCGTGGTGATCAATATAATAGATCGACGGTCCAGATCTTCTCCTGACAGATTTTTTTTTATTGTGGCTTTTATAATAGAAATATATATATATATATATATATATATATATATATATATAGGGAAGTCTTCCGTTATGCACTACCTATGGTGCACACGGTGTGTGCACTCGGCCTTTCCGCCTTCGTATCAACGATCCGAATCGTTCACATTGATCTACACATCTCAGTTAGTCTAAATATGTAAAATCAAATCATTTAAAATTTATTTGCCTATCCATTGAACTGTTACAAAATTGTATGGCTGAAAATCATTGTTTTTTATAGTCACATGATGGATAGGCAAATAAATTTCAAACAATTTGATTAAGTCATTTGAAATTCATTTGCTCATCCATCCAGTATGAAAACAAACGATATTCAGCCATACAATTTTGCAACTATTCAATGGATGGATAAATGAATTCCAAATGACTTGATTTTACAGATTTAGACTAATTTAGACGTGTAGATCAATGTGAACGGTTGGATCATTCATATGCACTCCGTGTAAAAAGTTCACACGGAGTGCACAACAGAAGAGCCCTACATATATCTATATAATAAAAAACAAAGAAAGCTATCAAGTGGCTCTCTTTCAATCACCCCAAAATCAAAGGTCCAGATCTAACCTCACAAAACACATTTTCCCTCCAAAAGTTTTTCCCAAAACTCAAATTCAAATCCCCAAAAACAACTCCTTTATTTATTTAATTCTCTTTCACTTTCTCTCTCTCTTGCAATGGAATATATATATATATATATATATATATATATATATATATATATATATATATACACACACTTATGGAAACATGGACTTTTATATATATACTTATGGAAACATAGACTTTATTTACAACAAATTATTGTCATACTATTCAAACTTGAGCTATATAATTGTTGATTTACTGTTTACAAGACTTTTCATATGTTGTATCGTTCTTAAGACGTGCCGTAGGCACGTGCCCACGGGCAAATCTAGTATATCTATATAATAAAACACAAAGAAATCTATCAAGTGGCCCTCCTTCAATCCCCCCAAAATCAAAGGCCCAGATCTAACCACATAAAACACATTTTCCCCCAGAAAAGTTTTCCCACACAACTCAAATTCAAATCCCCCACCCAAAACAACTCCTTTATTTATTTAATTATCTCTCTCTCTCTCCTATTCAAAAAAATAACAACATAAAAATTTAGAAAATTTAAAAAAATTAAAAAACTAAAAAACTAAAAAAAATTAAAAATAAAATAAAATAAACTTTAAATTTTTTTAAAATTTTAGAAAATTAAAAATTTTGAAAATAAAAAAAATTAGAAAATTTAAAATTTTGAAAATTTGAAAATTTGAAAATCTCAAAGCAAATCTAAATCCAAATCTAATATCGAACCCCAATCAACAGGTCGTTGCCGATATCTGATCTGCTGCTGATTCCGTATCGATGACTCCCCTCCACCAAATCGAGCGCAAATATCAAGAGACTCCATATCGGCGACTTCCCTTCACCGAATCGAGAGCCTCTATATGCGATGCATAATAAATGATTAGCTTGGTTTAGAGTTTTGAGAACTTCATGTATTTAATTTTGGTTTAAATAATAATAAGAGGTATTTCAATTGCAAACTGAGTCTCAGACAAACAAATATTTAGATTATTGGTATTGTCGATACATTCACACCTGCATTTGCGTTACCATTGTAATTAGACATGCTCATAGTGGTTATGAGATTAGAGTAAGCTCTATAAAACCTATATGATAATGTCTTTGCATAACTATTACAAGCATCTAAAAGTGAGGCTGAAGTTAAAAAAAAATTTATTTGCATTCCAGTTAAGTTCAAGATAATGATCAAGAAGGCGATGGTTGAGTTTAAAGGTAGATATACTGCTTTCTCATATAATATGTTTACCACTCCAATTAATTTGCTGGACCTCCAAAACTATTTTATATAATCAAATCAGTTACCGTTCCAAAGACGTGCCGTAGGCATGTGTCAACGGGCAAACCTAGTACATAAAATAAAACACAAAAAATGCTATCAAGTGGCTCCCATTCAATTGAAATCAAATTAACGACTCAGATTCACCATCCCAAAACATATTTTCTCTCCAAAAAGTTTTTCCCTCCAAATGAAAATTTTTCCCCCCAAAACTAAAAAAACTCATTACTTTATTACTATCTCTCTTCTCTCTTCACCTTTTCATATTTCTCTCTTTCTCTCTCCCTCTCTCTTTATCTTTCTCATTCTCTCTCTATTTACTTAGAAATTTAGATTTTCAGATTTCAGGTTTATAAATTTTCAGATTTTTTATGCTTGTTTTATTACTCATGTTACATTGAAAATAGCAAATATCTCATCAACAGTTAAATTTCATTATTTTTCACCTTCAAAGTTCTAAGAAGTTGGATTTTACACTCCCATTTATAGGGACGGCATACGGGCCAGGTCGACCCGCGACCCGCCCGCGACCTGCTCGTTTAACCCGGCCCATGAAATTCCGGTTCGAGTTCGGGCGAACCCGTTAAAAGAAACGGGTCAACCCAGGTCGTAAAATAGTGAAT
This sequence comes from Hemerocallis citrina, assembly GCA_017893485.1. NCBI lineage: Eukaryota > Viridiplantae > Streptophyta > Magnoliopsida > Asparagales > Asphodelaceae > Hemerocallis > Hemerocallis citrina. The sequence continues at coordinate 107,400,158 of CM030358.1, read as the reverse complement.
TTAACCCGGTAAACTCGGCCTGTTAACCCGGTTGCACAGTACTCGACCCGCCCGCGAACCCACGGGTCGACCCGCGGGTTGCGAACCGTTTGACCTGCGCGGGTTAAACGTTCTACCCGTGGGTCCAACGGGCCGATCCCCCAACCCGAGAGCCTTCAACGACTAAAAGAGCCGTTATTTTTGGTTTTTTTGGTTTTTTTTTCACTATAAATACCCCTAAAACCCAAACAAAAAATCCACGCCTTATTCTCTTACTCTCTCTACTATTATTACTCAATTCATTTCAATTTGTGAACAATTCAACAAACAAGGTAGCAAGACATATACACGATCAAACGACAAATTCCGATCGTATCGAACTCAAAATTTCAACTACGTCTTCAAGTGTTCAACTCTCCTCCAAGTGATCAAGTCTTCAACTCTCCTCCAAGATCTCTTCAAGTCTTCAATTCCGGACTTCTACTTCTACTTCTATTCTTATTTTTACGGATTTTTTTATATACGAGTATCCACAGTGAACGGTATCAAAATTTCATATCCCTCTTCTTCTATTTTTATTTTTTTTTGTAGTTATAATTTTTTGTATCTTATTTGTTTGTTGGTTTTTTATCTTCTCTCTTACAACCCTCTTATTTTCTAGATTTTTTTTGTAACTTATCGCGCCTACATTGTGTTTAATTTTTTTTTACATATACTACTACTACATATCAACATGTCTAGATCACGGGGTAGCGGCCGTAGCCAAAGCGGACAAGATTCCACTGTCACTTCGCATAGGCCTCCAATTGTTCCACAAAATGATCCCGCCGATGTCTACCCTAATCCTCCTCCCCAACAATAGGGTACACATGATGAGTTTGTAGGAGACATAGAATTAGAAGAAGAACCACAACAACAAGCCACCGAAACAACACAACCGGCTACTAGTAAGAAAATTAGAGGGAAAAGTAGTGATTGGCACAAATTTTATGATTATATTCCGGATGAAAATGTACAGGGTGTAGGTTTAAAAGTGGGTAAAATATGTTCGAAGCCATACAAATGGAAGAGGGGTGAAGGCACGGGTACAATTAAGCAATACATCCTAAATGTGCATAAAGAACTTCTTGTTGACCTACCCGGCCAACAAAAAATGCACTCTAGGACCTATCTAGTTGATAGCTACCCTTATGATCTCGAACTTGTTTGTCGGGAAATGGTCCGATTAGTAATCAAGGAAGAGTTACCATTTTCCTATCCCGAGAGTAGGGACTTGAAAATTTTTAATCAAACAGCCTTAAACCCTCATTTTAGAAGAATATCTAGGAATACTTGCAAATCGGATTGTTTTAAAATGTACAATGAAATTAGGAAAGCTTTGATTGAAATTTTATGAAGTTTAACTTGTAGAGTTAGTTTAAATTCCGATTGTTGGACGGGTTGCAACAATATTTCAATGATGAGAATAACCTGTCATTGGATCGACAGTGATTGAATTTTTCAAAAAAGACTGTGTTGCCCTGTCCCAATAGTGGCAATGAAATTACAAATCGTATTTTAGAAATTTGTGATGTTTTTTATAATCGCGATAAAATAATGTGTATATGTTTTGATAATGCATCTAACAACAATGCATCAATTAGTATTTTAAAAACCGCATTAAACCCTCCATCTGACAATATTTTTATATTAGATGTGCATGCCATATTTTAAATTTATGTATTTAAGATGCATTAAAAATAGCCGAACCATATATAGTTAAAATTAGAAATTATGTACAATTTATTGCATTAAGTGGTACCATATTTCAAGAATGGAAAGCTTAGTGTAGGCTTAAAAATGTACATTTTAGAAAATTTCCAAAGGATGTTAAACACCGATGGAACTCTACTTTTGATTTGCTACATGTTGTTACTAAATATAAAGCATGTATAAATAATTTTTGTGTTGCAAAAAATATGCAAAATTTTGAAATGACTCTTGTCGATTGGTTTTATGCCGAATCTTTGTTGAAATTTTTAGAACCTTTTAAAACCGAAACTTTCAAATTTTTAAAATCTTATGAATCTACTTCTGGTACCATTTTTATTTCAATAGTTACTATGATGTAAACTTTTAAAGAAATGATCGATGATGCTTTTGTTGGTGATATTGTAAAACCTGCATACACAAAATTTTAAAGTATTTTAATCCTCCTCCTATGTTGTATTGTGTTGCTACTGTGATGGATCCTCGTATCAAATTAGAAGGTACGAAGAGTTTAATTGAAATGTTTTTTTAACTTACTTTGGGATGATAATAAAGAAATTGATTGCGCCTATTTTTTAGTTAAATTTGAATCGACATTAAATAACTTGTGTGATTATTATGATAGATGTTTTGCTTCTAGTAGTACAACTTCTTTAGTTCTTCTTCTGCTACTTCTAAAGGTAAGGGTAAGAGTAAATTAGATGATAGAACATTTAATTTACTTGTACAAACTCAATCAAAAAAACCTAGGACTAATCAACCAAGTGAATTACATTAGTATAACCAACAAGATTCTGAGCCTTTTAATTCTTTACTAGATATTTTACAATGGGGGAAAGACCATGAACACACTTATAGTATTCTTAAATATATGGCTAAAGATCTACTAACTCCTCCTGTCTCTACAGTTGCTTCTGAAAGTGCATTTTCTACAAGTGGCTAGGTTCTAACTGATTACAGGAATCGCTTAAAGTCCCAATCGTTAGAGATGCTCGTCTGCACAGAAGACTGACTGAAGACTGAAGATAGGACCCAAGAAAAAGTATTATCGAAGTCCACAAATAGGAGCACCTCCCTGGAAGAACAACAACAACAACAATAGCAACCAAAATGAAGAATTCAAGACCAACAACAACAAGTCAACAACAACAAATTGAAGACAATTGTAAATAGATAAAAAATTGTAGTAAATCTTTGCTTGTTATTTAAAATTAGGAAAATTGAAGTAAATTGAAATTGTATATAAGAAATTTGTTATTGTATAAAACAAATTTGTAGAAAATCTTTATTTCTTATTACAAATTGTGAAATTTGTATAAGTTGAAATCATATGAATAATATATCTTTTTTGGGGCAATTTCACTCTTTCAATCTTATTATTATTATTACAATTTTTTATGTTTATTATTAAAATTACATTTTTTTGAGTAATAAAAAAAAAGTTAACTCTAGCCGGGCCAACCCACGACCCGACCCGGGTTGGACCCCGATAGGGTTCACGGGTTGGGCGGGTCGCAAATTTACGCCACCGACCCGGCCCGGCCCATTTATAATTATTTTTCAACTTATACTAATGGAAACATGGACTTTTGTTTACAACTATTATTGTCTTACTATTCAAACTTGAGCTACATAACTGTTGTTTTACTGTTTACAAGAATTTTCGTATGCTGTATTGTTCCGAAGACGTGCGGTAGGCACGTGCCCACGGGCAGATCTAGTATATATATATGTATTTCATTCTAATAATGAAAATATCTTTCTAATTAGATTCAAATGTTCATTCAATTATTAATGAATATTAATATATAATATTATATTTATTATACTAGCAATTTCTACGATGCACGTAGTTTTTTTTTTCTTAAACTCCTATTTTTGTAAATTGTCTTTTTTTAAGTAAAAACTACGACATAATTTGGCCTTGAATTTGAGACGTCCTTTTACACACTACAACTCAATCGTTACTCTTTACAAATTACCTCTAATGACACTGACTTTTATTTTATATGAATGACACTTTCGTAAAAATTATGTTGGAAATAAATTTAAACTTTGAGGGTATTATGGTATCTGAAAATAACTGAATAAATAGATAATTAATATAACTTTCACTTAAAAATGTGGGGTTGAGATTAGATCAATCAAGTTGGGTTGTCTGCAAATTACACAACCCCAACTCTCTCATTATATTATTAATTAGAGATTAGAGATTTATATTATTATAATATTATATTATATATACATATTTTATATCATAATTATATTTTATATTTCAAATTTTCAATTTTAAATTGAATCAAAGTATTTTTTTCATATTTCATAACATAATATTTCACATGTTAATATTAACTAGTAATTTCTGGATGTATATTTTCAGTTATCTATGGATGTTTGCTCATCTATCATGGTTTCGTCTGCCTTTACTGGCTCTTGTTGCTTTGTTTGCTGTTATATATGTTTGTTTGCTTGGTGATTGTTTGTTTCTTAGCACTGTTTGTTTCTGCTTTTTTTGCGCTTGGAGCTCGCGTGCCCCTATCGGTTTCTTTTGCTATTGTTATTGTTGTGTTGTTTGTTGGGTGGGCTAGCTGTGTTCTTCCGGCTGGATTGGATGTTTCTTTTCTTTAGATGGTTTGTTTTGCTGGCTGTGTTTCTCGTTTTTGTTTGGTTTTTGCTATTTGCGTGCCTGGCGCCCTTCCCCGGTTCGTCGCACGGCGCATCTCTCCCTACGCCGAGGCATTTGTTACTCCATTGGGGTGTCCGGGTGACAGGCCTCTCCTTTTTTTTGTCGCGAGCGGCTTCTCTTGCTGCTTGCGGCACCGGCTGGCGGTTGTTGCTGTGGAGCGTTTTTCATTAGGTGTCATGTTCCCGGCCTCCTACCTTTGCCTGATGGCGGCCCGTCGACGATCCTGTTGCGAAGTGTCTGCTTCCGTGCTGGAGCTTGGTGAGGTCTATCGCCGGGGGCTTCCAGTCGTCGATCCTCCTCTTCGAGGATCGTTTGCTCCTTTTCCTCCGGTGCCTTTTCAGTAGTGGTCCTGGGAGTCTGTGTTGTGTCCTCTGTAATTTTAGTTGTTTTTTTTCTTCCATATGTTTGTTTTGCGCGCCTTCCGGCGCGAGTTTTACGGCTTGGAAAACTTTGTTTTGTACTTTTGATTATTTTTAATATATTTTTTGATCTGGCTGGAGTCGTCCGACTCTATCCGTTTACATCAAAAAATATTAACTAGTAATTTACACGTGCGATGCACGTCATTATAAATATATTTTTTTGAAGTAAATATTCCGACGTTGTCTGACATCGAATCTAAGACTTCCTCTATTATAGTATGCAAGTACACAGCCTCAACTCTCCTATTAAAATAGTTGTAAATATAAACATAATCATAATAATTATATATAGTTTATTTATTGATTATCAAAGAAAACTATTCTACATATTAGAAATATTTTACAAAACTTATACTAATTTGTAATTAAATTAGTAGTTACAACAGGATAATAAAAGGAAAAACCACCCTTAAATAGACTATTTTCATTTAATAAATATCAAGAAGATTATAAAAAAAAACAAATAGGAAGAAGAAAACGAAATGCTAAGAAAACCAAACCCTAAAAATACCCAAGAAACAAGAGAAGAGGAATAAATACGCCATTATCCACAACCCCCTTAGTTTCCTTCTTCTGGATAAAAACGGACCCATTCAAACCCATGACGTGATTTCCGACTGCGACCATACCTGACCCAAATTATATATATATCAAAAAAGATCAATAATATAATCTCCTCCATCACATACGCATTCGAGATTAATTAACACAATTCTATGGCATCGGCATCGATTTCGCTTTGGTCAGCCCTTAGTGCAAACCTATCTATAATTTACACCAAAATTATATATATATATAACTTTAATTAATTAAATTATTAAGATAAACTAATTCAGATAATAAAGAGAGAGAGAGAAAGTGATATGGACGGGAAAAAGAAACCAAGGAAAAGAAAGGCTCTTTCTGAGCTCTCAGGATTCCTCACGTCTCTTCTTATATTTCTAGAGAGAGAAGTTAAAATGAGGAGGGAGTGAGAGAGTCATAAGAAGGGGTAAGAAAAGAGCGGAGCAACTTAAAACGGAGGTCTTTATCAAAGGGGGTAACGTGTACACCAAGTCATCAACCATGATGTGATGGATGGGATTAATCCTGACCGTTGGTGTGGTTCCACACAACTCCGTTACATCATCTTCGTCTACCCAACTGACAAACTGTTCACAGCTTAATTAACCCACCGATTAGACTCTGCCTACTCCTATTAATTAGCATTTATTTTGTTATATATATAGATATGAAAAATACATTCAACCATATATACCAAACACCTTCTACAATATTGGACAAACAAACAAGAAAATACCACATGTTTGTCACCCCATATTTAATCTTTTAATGTACTAGATTTGCCATGGGCGTACCTACGGCACGCCTTCGGAACGATACAGCATATAAATGTCTTCTAAACAGTAAAACAACAATTATGTAGCTTAAGTTTGAATAATAAAACAATAGTTAGTTGTAAATAAAAATTCATGTTTCCATTAGTATATGTTGAAAAATAATTATAAATAAAGGTGTAAAATCCAACTTCTTAAAACCTTGAGTGTAGAAAATGATGAAATTTAATTGTTGATGAGATATTTGTTATTTTCAATGTAACATGAGTAATAAAAAAATGCATTAAAAAATATGAAAATTTATAAACCTGAAATCTGAAAATATAAATTTATGAGTAAATAGAGAGAGAATGAGAGAGAGATAAATAATTAAATAAATAAATAAAGAAGTTATTTTGGGGATTTGAATTTGAGTTTTGGGGGGAGGGGGGGGGGGGGGGGAGAACTTTTGGGCAGAAAAATATGTTTTGTGAGGTTAGATCTGAACCATTGATTTCACCTCCATTGAATGAGAGCCACTTGATAGCTTTATTTGTGTTTTATTATATACTCCATCCATTTCACTTTAAATGATATTCAGGAATTTTGCATACAGATTAAGGAATGGTGAGATAAATATTTGTTTTCCTCTACACCCTTATTAATAAGTCTCCATGATTTAATTACTAATTCTTTTTCCAATACAGATTCTGATTTCAAGAAATTGTAATTAATGTTTTCTCAATACAAATTCTGTTTTCAAAAGAAAAATAGATTTACTAATTCTTTTTCCAATACAGTTGGCATTAAATTTTTGGAGAAAATAAAATCTACAAAGTTGAAACTACAATTTTCTAAGAATATTTGATAGGATTAAGATGAGTAATTAAGACAAAATTTCAACATAAATAAGGGTTTTCTTGAAAAAAAAAGGGAAAAAATTGGATAATATCACTTGAAGTGAAACAAGAAGAAAAAAAATCCTAAATATCACTTAAAGTGAAACGGAGGGAGTAGATATTTTGTGAATCTCATAGTGAGTGCACATTTTATTTGAAAACAATACATGAGATGGTGTTCTGATAAAGAAGAGAACCATCGCCCAAGTGTGAACTTTCTGTATGTGCAAAACTCTAATCTCGAAACTTTTTTTGGGGGGGATATAATCTCCTCAAATATTGAAGGGACAGACATCTTAGAACATGCTGTAGAAAGTTTTTCCTAATTGTTTAGTCAAAAGAATTTAAGAGAATAATAAAACAAGCAAAATTACAAGCACAAAAAACAAAATGATTTTGCATGCAAAACATTTTACAATGCACAGAGAATGGAACAAATGGGAGTAAAGGCAGTGGTTTGTGAATATTGAAAAGGAGAAAGAAAAGAACGTCCTTTTAGATTATTATTGTTCCTATCATACATTATAGATTTGAAGCAAGCTTTTTCCTATATTCTTATAAGAAACAAAGCATGATTCCTATATATATATATATCAACTATGCATCAAAAGGAGCATAATTCCTATATCAACTCAGTTTGCACACCATCTGAAAATGAAATGGGAAGGATGCAGTACATTAGAAAAGAGTTGCATTACCAGATATATAGTCTGTGTGAACTGATTCCAAAATGAGATTGCATTGACAGAATCAGGTTCAAAGTCCAATGCATTCCACAAATGTACACATCAAATGCAAGCATTAAGATGCTGGCTGGTTTAGACCAATCAATTCCCATTCACAAACAAACCACCAAAAATTATACAACACAATGTCAAAACTAAACACCACCATTTTGAAGATAAACAACAACAATCAAGCTAATTAACAAACTATTATAGAGAAAAAAGAGAGAGATTGGTTTTACAAGTTCAAAATAGAAGTAAAACACTCCCATATATATAAGCTAGTAATAATATACAAAAGAAAAAGCTAGCTAGGGTTTTCTTTAACTACAATATTCTATGTATCTATGCTGCCATTCTATCTTATGTGTATATATATAGGGAGGTAATTAAGCTTCTGCACTTATTCACTGTATGTATCTCTTAGCACATTCTTTATAGATTTCACTTTGGTAATTCCCCTTTTTTTCAGAAAGGTGGTGCCCTATGGGGTATACCCTTCCTTCTAGAAGTCCGGTAGGTGACGACTGGTGGGGTCGCCGGAGAAATGCTGCTGCTTGCATTGCCCCCATCATCTTCTGACCATCTTTCCCCATCATGATAAGGCAATTCAATTGTCCTGTTAAAGGCAGCAGTTTTTCGGAGCTTAGTTGGAGTCGATGATTCATCCGAATCTGACCCATTAAGCAAATCCCTACCGGTTTTTGGGGACAGCGCAAAACTGAGATTCGGGTCGCCCCGCTTCATGCCACCAAGCTGAGAGATCAAAAAGCAATGGCATTTCAGTAAATCAAGTGGTTCAACTTGAACCCTATATTTTATTAGTATCTAACTGATGAGTACTAGTATTAAGAAATGCATTTTGCTTAGAAAATGTATTCAATTGACTAATTGAAGTTTCAAAGGTCATTATTTTAATTGCTTATAACCTATGATCTAAAAATAATAATAATAATAATAAAAAAAAAAACTTATGATCACCAAAATTGACAATGTCTCTTTACTTGACAACCAAGAAATCGAAGAAGAAATAATCAAATTAGAACTAACCTTGCATCCAAGAGAACAGAATCTGAATGAATCCAACAGACTCCTGCAACAAATTTCACAAGTGTTTGTAACTCCTTTTCCAGGCCTTGGCTGTGGCCTTTCATTCAAAAACACGATTTTCGCACTGTTGATAATATAGGTCTGAACACAAGTAATGTCAATGAACTTGGACACTTCAGAAACCCTAATCACATTGTGATAGGACGACCTCCGAATCTACACAAAAACACAGTTCAATCTATTAATTCACAAAAATAAACACAATGAAAAGAAAATGCATTATTTATTTTTTGATCAAACTAAAATGTATTATTGTTATAAAAAGATTCAAGATCGAAAGAACTTATAATTAACCTGAACGACATGATGATCTCTGTGTTGCGAAATACAATAAGAACACAGCGCGCCCCCAGTGCAATCCAAACAGTAATGGTTGCATTCGCTTTTGTGCGAATCTCCATGGATTTTACAAGAGATAAAAAAGTTTGCTTTCAGTAGAGGACTCAACCATGGTGGCCCAAAATCCTCATTGTTCACAAATTTATTAACCATTTGACCAACCTAATTAAAACCAGCAATCCATCCATCAAAACCGAATTTAAAAAACAGAGAGTAACTAAAAAAAAATCAAAAAATAATAAAAAAAAATAAAAAGAAAGAGAAATACCATGACTTTCTTCTGTTTGGTTCTGAGAAACCCAATTCTCGATAGCCAGCTCGTCCAGTTGTGAATAAAATGGAAGACAATCTAAAAAAACAGAGGAAAAACAGAGGAAACCCCAAGATTGGATTTTTATAAGTAAATGAATGGAATGAGATAAATTGAAGAAATGGGTTTTGATTAGAATTTAGAATTACCTTTAAAAATCGAAGAAAAGAGAGGAAGAAGAAGAAGAAGAAGAGAAGAGAAAGGAGGCGCTAGTTGTAATACCAAGAAGAATGAGAAAAAAGAGGGCTTCTGACTAAATGGGATAAATATATGAAGCGGTTGAAGAATTTTATTAATTTTTCAGGGTGGCAGTTGAAGCAACGGCTGAGATTGATTTGGATTTTAGGGAGGGCAAGTAATGCGAGCCGTCGGTTTGTGTGATTGGAGATAAGCTGACAAAGAGGGGGATGTTTAATAGTATTAGTTGTGGAATTATTACATAGAAATATAGTTTCTTTAAAGCATGTATATTACGGTCCTCAGGAATTGGAATCTCCGTAAAGAGAAAAACTTCTATTTTTATTAAAAAAATTTTAAAGGGTTTTTTTGGACTAGTCCCCTCTTTCATTTCTTTATTTGTAAAGTAAATATTTGGAATAGAAATGCAATTTTCATAAAAAATTGTTTCCAACTTTTGAAATTTTTTAAAGTGGGAAGTTTACGTTTGCCTTGCATCTTCTAGGTGTGATTAAAATGTTCAATTATATGCTAAAATAATAATTATTTCATTGTTCATGAATGTATATAAGTTTTCAAAGATTCACACTTGGTTTTATTATTGGTAGGTTTAATTTTTTTTGAAAATATTAAATTCAAAATAATGAACATTTAATTTTCTTTATACGGTTTGTGGGAAACAAGATTTTTGGAGGTTGGAACAATCTTTATAAGAAGGCACACACAATTTTATATTTCATGAAATTTTCTCAGCATGTGCATAATAAATTATGAATCAAATGCAAGTAATTTTAAAAATGGAAATTGAGCATTCCGAGTACAAATAAATGAATGATCAATGGATATTTTTATGATAAGTCAATGTGTCTATTCTCTCTCTCTCTCTCTCTCAATGGTTCAGATTATAGCAGAATAATGTTGGACAATGAAAGGTAGTTGTTTTGCATCCATCTAAAAACTCAATGAACAAATTGATCCATGACTATTGGAATAATTCAAAACATGTTAAGAGTAATTATATGCCTAATTTGAAATTATATTGACTTAATGATCATCTATAAACTAAACCAAATCTTTTTTTCCGTCGATTTTCATGCATATATCATATTCTCAATTAGAACTCCGGATTTTGGCTAGGAGAACAGTTAGACTTTGTATGAAAGGCAGTTGTTTTCAAGATATTTAGTAAGTAAATAATTGTGCTGCTAACTGAAAAATAAGAACTATATGTTGACTCTCAGTTTGGTGTGCACAAAACGTATCCATAAATACGAATAAGTTTAAATTAAGTTATTCAGATTTTCAGATTAAAATAATATCAATAAGTGATTCAAAAGAGATTCAAGAATAAGTAAAGAAGGAAAGCAATAAAGAAAGATTACAAGATCAAGTAAAAGAAGAAGTTATTCAAAAAGAACACATGTTGATTAGAGCCCAAGAAAACTATCAAGACCAGTTATTGCTATTACTTATTTATGAGATTTTTATCTGTATTTGATTGATTGATTATTGATTAGTATATAGTAAGAATATAAAGTGAATTCGTTATGAACAGCACGATAACGGTCGACCGCACCTCATGTCGGTCGACTGCATCGCAGTCGACTGCACTTCACAGCAATATAGTGAAGCAGTTGACCATTCATCTCTCGACTTTTGGTCAGAGAGATGAACGTTCGACTGCACCTAAATTGCGGTCAACCGTACTTTGCGCTGTTCACTCTTTTGGAATGTATCGTTTCCAATTTGGATAGATACACTTCCTCGTCTATATAATTGGACAAACACACGGAGTATTCCTCACCTATTACTTCTGAGAAAAATCTTCTGATCTAATCTTTCAACAATCAATCTGAGTGTGTGTGATAACTATTGTATTCTTCAGTCAGGATCATTGAGGATCTTAATCAAGTTCTTTTCTTTCTTCCACTTCGGTGAGATTGACGAGACTTGTGATTAGAAGTCCTGTGGGTGTAATAGGTCTCTCGGCCTGAATCCGAGAATCACTGTACAAGGATTTGAGTATAGTAGAACGCTTGTGACGGAGAATTGCTACAAGTAGGTGGTGTGGATGTAGACATGGGGTCGAACCACCTTATATCGTTGTGTCACTTGTGCTATCTGTGTTTGATTTTCTTATCTCTCCTTATTTACTTTGCTATTCATTTTATTTTTTTAATTTCATACAATTACCCTTTTCACCCCCCTCCCCCCCCCGGGTGATTTACAGTGGTATCAGAGCGAGGTGCTTATCAAAAGCTTAAAAGCTTAAGCAAAAGGTCCAATGGCCAAAATTCCTCCTCCCGAAAACTTGTAATCATCGGAGCCATTCGTCTCCAATGGGACAAGTCTTACACACTCACCATATTTTGACGAAAAATGCTATGAAGTTTGGAAAGTTCGTATGTCTCATTTTCTACATATACTTGGAGAAGAAGTATGGAATGTATGCATTAATAAAACAGATATTCCAGTCAGCGACGGAAAGACAACATTCACAAAAGCAGAGCTAGCACTCAAGTCCGCAAATTCCAAAGCTATGACGGATCTCTATGCAGGGTTGAATAATGAATTAATGTGATGCGGGAGAAACTGCAAGACAGCATACGAGATCTGGAACAACATGCTGAAACGGCATGAGGAAACCGCCTCTGAGGTAAAAGCTAAAGTAAATCTATGTTTTTATAAGTTTGATGTGTTTCGTATGTTGCCAGGAGAAAATGTAGATCAAATGCTCGCTCGCTTCGATATCATTGCACACGAACTTGAGAGCTTAGATAAGGGGTTAGATGATGACCGAAAGGTCAGAAAACTCATAAGCTGTCTCACGCCCGAGTGGGATGTAAAAGCTGCTGCAATGAGGAAGACTCTTAAGGAAACAGGATTCGACTACTACACATTCCAAGAAAAGCTGAAGACATACGAGATGGAGATGACAAAAATCAAAAGATACAGACAGAACATCGGGATTGAACCAAAAACCGAAGAAAGGACCATCGCCCTAAAAGCAGAAAAATCCCAACCATCAAAAGCAGATTCAAACCATGAGAAGTCAGACAAAGACATCGCCCTAATGACTAAGCAATTTCGTAAGTATCTCAAACATAAAAAATATAGTAGGTACCAAAGAGAAAGATAAAAGGATAAAGATGACGTATGCTATAAGTGCAAGAAGCCCGGACACATCCGTGCAAATTCTCTCGTCTCACAGGACAGGAATAGGGACTACTACCGCTCAAACCCGGGTCTGAAAAAGAAGACGTTAAAGGTAACATGTCGGATTCAAGTGAGGAAGAGCAAGGTTACAACAATGTCGGCTTCATGGCTCTTGGGAATGGTGAGGTGCAATCACCATCTCAAGAACAGGTAATCGAAGAACCTACTTATGATGAGCTAGTAGACATGTGTAATGGATTAAAAGACTATGTTAAGAAACTGAGTCGTGAACTAAGGCAATATAAACAAATTTCAAATGAAACACATGACTCTTGTATCGCTAAAAATCAAAAACTAAAAAATAAAAATGCCTTGATCATGGAAAAATTTCAGTCATTTAGAAAAGATCATGATGTATTACTAGAGAAAAATAAAATTTTAAAACAACAAATTCAAGAATCCTTAGCAACACATGATGAACACTTAAGAGAAATTCATGAGAAATCTGTTTATATCGCTAAACTCACAGATGATTTAAAAGAATGCAAAAGAAAATTTGATAAGGTAGTGGAAGGATGTAATGAAGCTCTTGAACAAAATAGAATTTATGATGCTACACTAGACACTCTTTGTTGGAACACAAAAGATGATGAGATGACTAGAAAAAAACTTTGTAAAAGAGTAATTGAGCTTGAAAAAATTGTAGAAAATATGAAGGGCCCAGTTACCTTATTACAAAAAATTCAAGATCTTATCACGATAATCAAGGGCTTGGTTATGAAGAGTCAATATACCAACAAAAATTTAAATCATCATGCCATGCACACTTGCACAATCACCAACATAATCACAAAGCAACTCAAAACTATGCAAGTGTGCATGACTCAAGATATAGTCGTATCACATGTCATTACTGTTGTAGATTAGGGCATATTTCTTAAAACTGTCCATTAAAAATGAATACTAATTTTGTCTGGGTAAGAAAGAATGTAAATGCAGGCTCAAAACCCACTTAGACACCTACAAAATTCCATGTAGGTGGGTCGACGTTCTCAACTTAGCAGATTGCAGACACCTTGATAGAATATGCTCGAGAGGCTCAACAAGTTATACTAGCAACTTGGCATCTCTATCAAGGAAAAAGGAGAAAGACCTTGGTTCTTCAAATGAGTATAGCACTGGGTAAAATCTACACTTACTTGAATCTATATTAAATATTAAGATTACTTATCTCCGAAATAAAAAGTCTAGAGCATCTGCTATTTATCTAAGGAATACATTAAATGTGTGAATTTTACAACATATCATTACAAGATCTGAAGATTTGAAGAAAACCACTTTGCAAAAACCATAAAACTGTATGATCAGTCGACCGACCGGTCGACTGTACTATTCATTGGTCTTTGATAAGTCGAGAATGGACCGGTCGACCGTCCACCCCTCTGTCAAAACTACTCAATCAGAACTCCTTCTTTCGTGTGATGCGGTCGACCGTATCTGTGAACCGGTCGACCGACCCATCTGACTTGATTTTTCTCTTTCCAGTATAAATACCCTTCATCTTCTTCCTCTCCCATACGAAAAACCCTAGCCCCCATACACAAACCCATCAAATAACCTTCTCATCTCTCAATATTCTCTTCAAATTTCTTGTGTGCTTTTCCCCCCTCTCAATGGCTTCCTCTTCTCACAAATCGAAGGGCAAGAAAGCTATTGCCTCTAAATCCGTCACTAGAGAAGTTATTATCTTTCGGAACTCAATTTGTGCTGATCTTTACTTTTCTGATCTTTGGAATGCTCTCGTTGTTGCCAATCGGGTAATCAACTTATCATCCTTATGGGGTCAATTTTCTGTTATGGTTAGGATCCTTAGAGACCTTGGGTGGGAAAAGTATCTTACTACACCTATCACCCACTCCGAGTCATTAACTCGCCAATTCTATTCCAACCTTGAAGGTCTTCAAGATGATGACCTCACCCTCTCCTCTATTATTCTTGGGAGAAGAGTTAGAGTCACCCCCGATTACCTCCGTAGGAAATATGAATTTCCCGAAGGGGAATTTGATGCATATCATCTAGATTTTAAAACCCTTAATTTTAAACCTGGCCATAACCAAAATACGGTCAAATCCATGATCGTCCAACCTGAATTCTCTTATCTTCCTCGTTTCGCTCCCACAAATTTTACTGATACAGCTCGTGTATTAAATAAAATTGTCAATACAAATATTTGGCCAAAAAAGAATGACAAAACTGAAATTCAAGTCGATCAGTCGTTCACCATTTTCCTTATTCTTGGTAAATATAAGTTTGATCTTGCCACATTCATCATTCACACGATGAACTATAAAAACTCTACAAATTGTGGTCTTCCTTCCAGTTCTCTTATATACAATCTTGTCATTGACTCCCGTATTAATATCGGAAATTTTCTCCTAAGCAAAAATCATATGCCCATCCTTCCTCAACAAATGGGCATCGATGTACCATTCAACCAGCAGGCTCGTCATCGTCAAGCCCAACAACAAGAGCGCCAAGCCGAATAGCCCCTACAAGCCTCTTCCTCCTCCCATCGCAAGAACACCACTCCCTTTTCTTTATCTTCATTCGTGACTCATGAGTAGTTTGCTGCTCATCAAATGCAAGTGTATGGATATTATGTTAACACGATTGAGTACTTGCAAGGAAAAGAAGATTGGAAAATTCTTCATCCTCCAAATAATGAGGAAAATGACGAGGAAGATGATGAAGACAATGCCGACGACGAAGATGACGGTGGAGATGAATAGATTTCTAATTGTAATTGCTAGATGTAACATCTCCATGAATGCTCTTTAACGTTATGTAATCTCTTGTTATTTTCTATGAAGGAATGACTCCATGCTTGCTATATTTCGCATATCCAGTTGATTATCTGCATTACTCTTTTGGATCAGTATTTCGGTCGACCTGTCGCTCATATAAACTCCTGAACACAAACCCTCTCTAAGAAACACTTCACCTTTAAAAAAAATCGATTTCAGTATTTGCAGTCGACCGGTTCACCCTCAGTCTTCCGTTTTGTGCTTACAGGATGTGCGGTCGACTGGTTTGCTCTCGAGGTGATTCTTTGTTTTATATGCTCAATTGGTTTTGTAGTCGACCGTGCGGTCGACCGGTTCTTTTCTTAGTTATTTATTTTGAGTTTTACGAACTTTCTATTCACTATTTTCTATAATATTGGTTTATTGAAATACTTCTTCTCCTGTTCTATGCCTTGCATCTGTATTGGGAAAATCTCAAATCTATGATACCATGAAGAGCTCTCCTGTATATCAAAGAGTTTCACTATCAACGGTATCATGTAAGTGGATTTTCCCCTACTTTCAAAAATTATTATATTTCCCAAATTCGTCTCATGCTTTCTCATGTTTCCCAAATTAACCACTTCTTTTACTTCATGAATGTTCTTTTATTTACAAATGGCTTTCGGGGGAGAATAAAATATTTAATTAAATGTTCCTTTATTTAAGTCTTTTATAAATGTTCTTATTATGCTTGTCTTTTGCCCCTCTTGGTGTGTTCCAAAAAGGAGGAGAATATTTTTATGAATGTTTTACCTGAATGTTTTAACTGAAAGTAAATATAATATTGAATATTATTATCTGTTCTTCATATATCTTCTATGAAAATCTATGCTAGATGAAGTACGAAATTCAGGGGAAGTATTTATGTGCCTTATTGTTTATTGTTTTATTTTTAATCTTCTCTTGATCTTTATTTATGAAAATCTATGCTACAGGAAGTACTAAATTCAGGGGGAGTATTTATATGTTGTATTGTTTTATTTTTTACTTTCAACATTCAAAATCATATTTTGTTCATATCAAAAGAGGAAGATTGTTGACTCTTAGTTTGGTGTGCACAAAACGTGTCCATAAATACTAATAAGTTTAAATTAAGTTGTTCAGATTTTCATGTTAAAATAATATCAATAAGAGATTCAAGAATAAGCAAAGAAAGAAAGCAATAAAGAAAGATTACAAGATCAAACAAAAGAAGAAGTTATTCAAAAAGAGCACATGTTGATTAGTACCCAAGAAAGCTATCAAGACCAGTTGTTTCTATTCCTTATTTGTGAAATTTTATCTGTATTTAATTGATTGATGATTGATTAGTATATGGTAAGAATATAAAGTGGATTCGTTATGAATAGCACGATAACGGTCGACCGTACCTCATGTCGATCGACCGCATCGCAGTCGACAGCACTTCACAACATTATAGGGAAGCAATTAACCATTCATCTCTCGACTTTTCGTCAGAGAGATGAACGGTCGATTGCACCTAAATTGCGGTCGACCGTACTTTGCGTTGTTCACTCTTTTGGAATGTATCGTTTCCAATTTGGATATATACACTTTCTCGTCTATAGAATTGGACGAACCCACTGAGGATTCAACAATGTAAAGTGTGCTCGGCTGTGAGGATGTTCGACTCTTCTTGTTGGGCAAATGATCAGCTTATGGATTTTTTCCAAATGACCTACTTTTTGAAAGTATTTACCAAACTGACCCACTTTCGAAAGTATTTACCAAAATGACCCACTTGCTATCTCAAATAGCGAGTTTGGTAAAAATGCCCGCGCTGTTTGAGATAGCGAGTGTAGGCGAAAGATTTTCTGTACTGACCCACTTTCAAAAATAATTAGCGATCTGACTCAGTTTTGGACACGTCTGTAATACCCCGCAAATTAGCATATAACTATTTTTGCATAGTAATCCGTGCACAGTCAGGATTTGCATACGATTACATATTTTTCTAATAATCATCAGTTTTAATTGAGAAATTCGGATATATGAGCTTTCTGAACCCGATAAAACAGACTCGGGATATCTTCTCGATTAAACTATGGATTTGTCCCAATTGTTTTGACCAGACAATTTTTTGGAGAAAAATATAATTTCTGTGAAACATGGATTTTTATAGATTTTAAATTATATATATTAGTCATTTTAATTTGAACTAGTGCTTGAATTGAATGTGAGTTGTATTTGTGCACTAGGATTAGAATTGGGGTATGGTGACCTGGGGTTCCTTGACCTAACCTAGGGTTAGGAACTGTAGCATGATTGATCATAGCTTGGATCTTGATGAGATCAAATGGTGGGGATATTTCACCATGTGCAAGTTGACCAAGGAGATAGGAAGCTTCTTGGAAGTTTCAAGGAAGTTTCCAAGAAAATTCCACTTGATAAGTTGGCTTCATCTCAACCCTACACTCCCCAAAACCCTAGCCCCTCCCATCCTAACCCTCCACCTCTCCAATTCCGACCACGTATAGCAACCCCCCCCCCCCCCCCCCTCATCTCACTCCATTTTCTCCAACTCCATCGATTCTCCTCCTAACTTTCTTCATTCCTTCCTTGTTCAAAAAAAAAAAAAAAGGAGAAGGAGAGAGAGGTGGAGTCTTTTGAGTTGGGAGTTGTAGTAGGGTGGAGTAGTAGGGGATTTTAGGAGGCTAAGTTCTTCAAGAGCAAGGAGCAAGTGAAGCAAGCAAGCAGATTTTTGCAAACTTCATGTGGGTGATTCTCTAAACTCAAAAAGATTTAATCTTTCATTTGTATGTGATGATTAACAAGTACAAGTAGTTAAGAAAACTTGATTGGCCATGTATGAGTATGGGTATGTTAAGAAAAGAGAAGTTGTAGTGTAGAACAACTTTTTCTTAAAGCTTGGTTAAGAAGCATGGTTGTGAGGGTATGTTTAAGAATTTCTTGCTCCCAAATGGCTCGGAATTATGAGCTCAATTTTTGGAAAATTGTTCTTCTATGTATTTAGAGTATCCATGATTTTTTTCATAATATTTGGATGCAATTTAGTAGCCCAAACACTGAGCCAAAGTCAGAACAGAGAGCAACAAGAAGTGCTGCTGCTGTGTGGAATCTGGCTGAGTCTTTCCAACCTTGTAACTCAGTGTAGGTTGGTGATATTGAGCTGAAAATTTTTGTGGACACTCTTGTATATATCTAAAACTATAGTCTTAAATTTCATAATTTTCTGAGGTCGTTTGATGCCTCGAAAAATTTGTAGAATGTGACTGGTCTGGAAGTGGTGGCTGAAGCTGACTGTGTTTGGACTGAAGTTCAAAAGGCCATAACTACTTGTGTGTACATGAGATTGCTATGAAATTTCGGTAGTATCTTATGGCATGAGTCTATTTGATGATTCTCAAATTTTAGAATTTTTAGAGATCATTTGATGAGGTTTCAAAAATAAACCGCATACGGTGGCAAAAAACCCTGTTGAAAGAGCAGCTGAAATTGTATGCTATGTTTGAGGAGTCGTAACTCATTGTGTGGTATGAATCTGAATGTGAATTTTGGACACAATGAAATGGTATATGTGTGGATTAAGAATCTCAAATTTCATGAGCATTGGACTTAGATTTGATTTATTATTGAATTTCAAAGTGAACTAGGTTCAGCTGAGTGCAAATCAACTGGTCTGTGAAGATGTTAAATTCTGGAATTATTCGTTAAGAATTTGTGAAATTGACCAACTAGAGACCTGTAGTAGGAAGTTATAGCTTTCTAACCCAACTGTAATTTCAGTTTGTAGGTTGAGAGTTATGATTTTTCAAAAACTAGGGCAGACCCAGTCTAGTCGAAGCCCTGATTATTGAAGAGTCAACTTTTTCCCCGATTGTGCACCGGTGGAATTTGTTGTTTTCAAGGACTTTAATTGTCACGTCCCGATTCTCAAAGTACGAGAATACGAGCCCGTGACGAAGGCCCAGCGAATGATATTAACATCATTCATAAGCTGTATCAGTCTCAACTCAACAATACTCAGAAAGATTTATCACAACCACGCAATTAATAACATTACAGAACAATATCTGAGTTCAAGAATTTAATAATCCAACATGATAATCAATACTGAGAAATCAAATAGCAGTTACGGGTCAAAAGCCCGGGGTACAAGTCTAAACAAATGAACTACAATGAAATAAAGAACATGGAAAGAAATAGATCATTATTATTATGCAGCTGCTCCGATCTAAAAATACTGCTCGCCAACACCTTCTGGTAAGTCCTCTGGCTCACCTGTAACTGGGTTAACTAAGGAAGAAAAAGAAATGTCCTTAGAGCAAGTACGGACAGCAAGTAGTGGAAACAGAGAGTAAGAAAATAAGGTACATGAAGAATATGAATCAAGATCAAATTGCAATTACAATAATGGTATTAATAAACAATGGTCTTAATCAAGTATACACGTGTCAACTAGGTCTATTATCATGTTGTTTCTCCTATCTAATGCACGTACTACTGCGTCCCATACCACAGATTCGGTGCACGCAACACAGTGTACGTTTGAGACATAGTGGTGGAATCTACAGAGCGTGTACTCGGTGTCAATAACAATCATTTACCATTTTCAATCAACCAATTTACAATTTACAATCAATCATTCACAATCAATACTTCTCCTTCCATGTCAATACGATATCACGATAAGGCCTTACCGAGTACATATTCTGAGACTATTCACTACTAAGTCCACCCTTAGGAACCCCGGCTTGTTTAGTTGTAACATCTGTCTTTTTTTTTTATTCCTTAATTATTTGTTTTAAATTATTTTAAAATATGTTTCTGAGTATATTTACCCCTATTAATTAATTTTATTAGTATTAGAATGATTAAATTGATATTCTGAGGTAAACGGAAAAAATTGAAAATGTAGGAGTTTTGAGATGAGTTTTCTCAGAGGAGACGAATTCGAATTGACCCGAAATTTTTCTGGGGCATTTGTTGATGATAGGGGGTTTAAATTTTCGAGTTATTAAATTATAGTTTGAAATTGAAAGTAGTTTTCAAAAATATTGCGATATTCGTATTTATACATATTTATATGTATTGCTATTGTTCGCCACTATTGATTTTGATTACAGCTATGCATAAAAATGCATTTCTAATTTTACTTTATGGTTGGGATGAATTTAAGTACATTATGGAGTGATTTTTACAAGAAAAACCCTAGAAAAGTTAATTAGAAGGGTATATATATAAACCTTTGGTCAAATATGGGCTTATAGGAAATTTTTCCCTTTTATCTCTTTCTCCCTACCCTTCTCTTCCCCCTCTCCCACTTCAGTTCGGCCAGAGAAAGAAACCCCACCCGGCCAAGCTTTAGGGCTCAAAACCCTAGCCATTTTCCATTGATTTCTTCACAAAAATTTGAGGGTTTTAGCTAATTTGGAGGTGCTCTACTCATTTCCGGAGTCCATTTGCAAAGATAAGGCTTGTAAGGTAAGAAATTATGAAGTTTAGTTTATGGGAAAATATGATTTTGAGTTTTAGTGCTAGAAAATGATATAGTAGGGTAATTAGGTGATGCTAGTAATTATAGAGAAGAAAGATTGGTGAGAAATTGAGTGGTTTGTGAGTTATAAATTAATTAGTGTGTTGGCTTTAGAATTTGGATAATAAATAGAATAATTGATAAGTATGGATTATAGAAATTGTTGTGTATTTAGGGGAAATAATTTAGAATGGGTTTAGTGAAAATTTTATGGAGTTAGAATCCCGTCGGAATCTCAAAAAATACGGGTACACTAATTATGCACGCCGGGTGTTCGGTAAAATGCCCGAGCGAGGTTTAGGTGAAAATTTGATGAGTTCGGAGGTATAATTGAGTTCTATTATTATTAGTAACCCTAATTTGAGAAACTAGGAAGAAGGAATTAAAGAAATTAGGATATCGGAAATTTTCCTAATAGGAAGCCTTTGATCTATAAGTGAGTTTTTGTATTGGGACCCGAATTCGAAATCCATCGATGTAACTCACCTACATATGTCATTTGTGACGCGTGGGTAAAGACGGATCGAAATTTGGAGGTCCGTAGGTTGAGTTTTGAGCTTTAAGCTAATCGGTCCTATAATTTCCTATTTAGGTGGAAAAAGTCGAACTTCGACTGGCTACAGGACGGACGTGGGACATCGTTTGCTCGAGCCGTCAGGTGAGTATATTGTAATTATAAATATTTTATATTGTGGCCAAATTTCGTGGCTTTTTGATATGTCTTGAAAAAGTTATAGCAAAAATTGATTTTCAAGGAAAATACGGAATTTTAGGGGCCCGAAAATTGGTTTTTGAGAAATTTAGTGAAATTAATTATTTTAAGCATATAAAACCTATATTATGGATTAATGTGATGTGTTGATGTATAAAAACTAAATATATTAAATTATTTATGCATATTTTTACCCCGTGCATGTTTTGTGCATGTTTTTGGGGTATATAGGCCGATATAGGCAATTGGGTATATGCGGAGCCTGGTGTATGGGCTAGCATGTCATGGATGGATGTTATAAGATGTAATTAGACGAATTTAGTGATTGTGATCATGTTTTGAAGATCTGTGTAATTATAGTACACGTTTGTGCATGCTTTGGGGCTATAAGCCCTTATAAGTGATTTTACTTATATGAAACATGATGTATGAGCTAGTATGCTATAATTAGATATTATAAGACTTAATTAGAGGAAATAAGTGGTTTTGGCCCCTTATGATGGAAAACCCGCATGTGTGATGTTTATTTGTAATATATATAGAGATGATCATGATGCGTGATGCAATAATTGACGAAATTAAATAAGTGGGTGCATGTTTACATTTTAATTATGTTTGAAATGAATTAATGGGCAATAATATGATATGTTGGTTTATATGATAAATGACTTGGTGTATGTTTATATGGGATTTAATGAAGTAGCGAATAGCATGGTATTCATAATGGGTGATGTTATGGTAAATTAAATAACATGATGGTTTCTATGTTAAATGACATGGGGTATGCATATATATATGATACAACGAGATGGTAATCAATATCGTGGATATCAGTTGTGCATCAAATGCAAGATAAAAGGTGAGATGGTAAGTGTTAATAAAATGTGTTTTTATTCACATGATTAAAGTCAAGAATGTGGCTATTGTGCAAATAAAAGCTGTGATGCTTTGTGTTTATTTAATAAGATGAAAAGATGATATAACAAATGGCTTTGTTGACCAGTACCTACAGCAATCCTGGGGGTTTGGGCTAGACCTCCTAATACCCAAGGACCGGCTTGGGGTAAGTGGACCCAAACTATGTTTGGGGTAAGTGGATTTTATCGCCCAAGCTATCGGCTTGAGGCCCGGCTTTCCCTCGATGACAGCTGTCGCGAGGAAGTACCCAGTTTATCTGGGGTAAGTGGTTTTTCCCTCCTGGCTTCGGCTGGGAGGAAGTACCCAGTTTATCTGGGGTAAGTGGTTTTTCCCTCGATGACAGACGTCGCGAGGAAGTACCCAGGTTACCTGGGGTCAGTGGCTTTTTCCCTCTTGGCTTCGGCCGGGAGGAAGTACCCAAGTTCTACTTGGGGTTAGTGGTTCCCTCGCTAGTTCGGCTAGGAGGAAGACGTAGCCTCGGACGAGTAAGACTCTGTGTGAGCATCGGGCCGCGTGTTTACTGGGCTGTCGGCTTTCAGTATGTTGGGATACTGTGGCTCACTGGTCGACAAACTAATAAAATAAATAAGTGTAAATAACAAATGTGGTAGTAAAGAAAGTGGATAGTAAATTGTGAATTGTGCGTGGAAAAGAAAGTGGATAGTGAAATGTGAACTGTGTGTGGAAAAAGAAAGTTGCGTGAATGAAGTAAATGTGAAAGTGCACGTGCTATGAGTTAATATATGAAAAGAAGTGATAGATGCCGCATGTGATTAATTTAAGATGGAAATAATAAAAGAGATGTGTTATCATGAATAATACGGAGTAATTGTATTATGTGTGTGATCATTAAAGTAAAATACAGTTGATATGAGTTGTACCTTGAAATTGTGTCAAGAAACTACCTGCCCGCAATTTCAGTGGAAATTGTGGGAACTACCTGCCTTGGCATAATTCGCAGGGTGAGTGGATATAATGGTGGTAATGATTAATAGAAATGAGAAATAAAGTGAAGTGAAGATGATAAGTGATTGAAGTGAAATTAATAATCAAGCTATCGGCTTGAGATGTGATGTGATATTACCCAAACTGTGTGTTTGAGGTACAATGATTATTACCCAAGCTATCGGCTATGGGATGTGATATGTGGTGGCCCCAGAGTGTGTTTGGGGATTAAGTGAAAATGATAATAAGATTTATTGTTATAAGAAAAAGTAATTACTAAAGTGATATAATAAGATGTGAACGAGCTATAAAACATGGTTTTAATGTAATGAGTATAAGAATTCTAATAAATGAGGTGTTAATGATGTGATGAAATGTGAGTAAATCGCATGGGCAATGAGATGTGGTAATTATGTCATGAGAAATGAAGGAATGTGGTAGTATGAGAATAGATGCATATGTTTATGATGTGAGACTTTTATAACATAATAAAATAAATACCTGTTTTATGAGATTGGATATGATAATGGTTATTAAAGAAAGTATGTTGTGATATGAGTTTGTGTACTTTGGAAGTGTGTCGGGGAACTACTCGCCTGCTATTTTCGTGGAAATGGTGGGAACTACCTGCCTCGGCACAACTTCTAGGATGAATGTGTGTGTTGATAACATAATATAAGTAAATGAAACGCATGGCTAAATAGAGTTGGAGAAATGATGTAATAACATCATGTAGTTATGTTAATATAAATAGTGAAATGCTGATATGATGATAAGTGTGGAAAGATGAATATTCGTATTATGCGAATGTAAGATAAGTATATTTATATATCTATACGAGGTTGATGTGAAGTGTATTATGAAATGTGGGAAGTATGGATAATTAAATAATTGAATGCAGGATTGGCAAAGTATGTGATTTATCACTGTATTGACGATGTTGTTGTGTTCAGGATTCAGGTGGCATTATTTTAATTTGGTATTTGTAAGTTTAAGTATTTTCTTTATACTATTTTAATTTGTCGTTAGATTAGTAATTATACTCACACCAGAAATGGCTAACCCCTTAGTGTTTCGGGGGGTTAGGGGAGTCTGAGGACTACCCTAGATCCCCCACTGTTGCAGGTTCTCATCAGTGCAGAGGTGAGGCATGGAGTGGTAGTATACCTTTTTATTTTAAAAATTTGTATTATTTAGTTATAGGAATAGTGAAATTTATGATTTAAATTGTATTATGAGTGTATAAGCTTGTATATGACGATGATGAGTATAGTGTGAGGTGGTGTGGTATGTTGGTGACCCGTACCCATCTCGTTGTGGAGTACCAGGCTCTGTGGTAAGTTTTACAATGATTTTTCTAAGATTTTACCTCGTTTTTCAAAGAAATTCATAGTTTTTAATTGATATTTGATAATCCGTTATGAGTTTGGCCCCCAGAGCATTATATTATATTGCCTGTATGTATCTGCTCATTTTGGCCTGGGGAGCCCATGAAAATATTATGTGGTTTGTGAGCTACGGAATTTTGAGCAGAATTCCGTAAGCTTTTTGTGTTTCGGGGCAAAATTTACAGGGGAGACTCTGCCAAAATTTTTCCTGAAATATAACTTTCTTAGTTTATGATTAAAGTGATATAGAAATTGAAAGAATTGAATTTGGAGACTTAGTTTTAAAAAAAAAAAAAAAAAAAAAATTTGGGGTGTTACAGTTGGTATCAGAGCCTAGGTTAACTAGGAAAATGTTAATCCTAGTGATCTTGCCATGTGAGTATGGGTTCATTATTGCTTAGTCGGAGATAGAGAATGTGGTTTATGCGGGTGTTTTGTTAAAGAATAGATTCTATCATGGAATGATGTGATCCCCATTAGACTTTGGTCTGACCTTGAGTCAGCATTTCTTTTCATGACCCTGTATATGGGTTGATCTCTGTAGAAATCCCGGTGTGAATTTGCACACTATTGGAGTATTCCATTATATTGATTGCTGGGTGCCGTAAGGGACTATTCCCAGGAGATCTGGTGTAGGTCCTATGGACATATGTTCTGTAGGTGTATATTTTATATATTGAGGAATGATGTGTGGTTATGGTTTTATCCCATATTTGGGAAGATTGATTGGTTGTAGAAGGTTATGTAGGTCATCTGCGTAGTTGGGGAATGGTGCAGGGAGGATTCGGGTGAGACAGCCCGATGAAACCCAGTTTTGATTATTTATAATGCCTTGGTCGATGAAGATTATGCCCGTTGGGTTTGGTGGAAACATTTAATACAAAGATTGAGATTGTTGATGGGGTTTGCAAAGTTTTTGATATATTTGAAGAGGTTTTTGGTCCCCCACCTTGGTGAACTCGGGAGTTCAAGATTGATTTGATATTTGGTATGACTCCAATCTCTAAATCAACTTGTGGGATAGTACCTTAGGAATAGGTAAAGATAAAAAGAGTTTGAGGTGATGTTTCTGGAAAAGGTTATCGGTTCAAATGATATGCCGTGGGGCGCGCCGACAGTTTTGTAACAAGGAAGATAGCTCACCGAGAAGGTGTACTGAGGAAGGTGACTATTAAGTATTCATTGTTGAGAATAGATAATTGGTTGGATTAGTTGCGGGGAATGTCATTAATCTCCCGATGAGAGTTGCACACCGAGTACTATCAGATAATCCCTAGAGAGGGAAAACATCTCAGGAATTGTTTTTCATACTCGGTATGAATTGTATGAGTTCTTAGTGATATCTTGAGACTGGCGAATGTCCCTGCAGTTTTTATAAATTTGACGAATTGGGCCTTTCACCCTTATATTAACAGGGTATGATTGTACATGTGAATGATATTTGGTGTATAGTTGCTGTATGGTGGAGCACTGATCGATAGGTTGAGACCAGAAGTGGTATGATAAGTCTGTAAATTGCTATTTTTGGGGGCGAGAAGTGTGAATTTTGGGACACATTGTGTCTGTTGAAGGCGTATTTATGGATCCAAAGAGAATTACAAATGGTGAAAAGACGGGAAGTAACCATCGGATGTGTTGGAAATTCATAGTTTCTTGGTTTTCACTGGCTATTATCGGAGGTTCATCCCTCGATTTTATATTATTGCTATACTGATGACTCATTTTCTTATAAAGAATGAGCCGTTGGTATGATCCGAACAGCGTGGAAAGATATTTTTAAGAGTTAAAGGAAGATTAACGACAGCTCATGTTTTGATCATCCCGAGAAGGGGGTGCATGTAGTACAGGATCAGGTGCAGTTTGATACGTGAAGGCAAGCTTGTGGCTGTTATATTGAGACAGTTGTGGTTATACGAGGTGCGTGAATTATTAAATTTGAAATTAGTAATAGTAAGGCATGTATTGAAGGTGTTGAGAAATTAGTTTTTCAGAGAATAATTCAGCCTTTTCTGTGATTGTAAGAGTTTGAGCACTCGTTTGTGTAAATGATTTTAGTAGGAGGCAATAAACGTGGCTTGAGTACTTTGGTAGCTTGGTATGGAAATCAAATACCAACCGGGGAAGAAATATGGTGATGAATGCTATTAATAGAAAGAAGATGTTGGCTTTTAATGACCTCCCAGGAGTGGACGATGTTAAAGATCATTGGATCAAATTAATTTTATTTCAGTGGCAAAGGGCGGCACAATTGTAGATGTGGGCAATTGATCAATACAGCTGTTTATCCTAATGCCTACAACTGATTAGTTGAACTTGGATTCAAAATTTCTGTTGGTGACAGAGGATGCGGAATCGAATTCTGGAGGGGATTAATGAATGTAATGCAGGTTGGTCAGTAACCCGTAGGGGAAATTCTTGTTATTATCGTAGATTTGGTGTTCTTGATGAGGATGGCGCGTGATAGCGGGTGATGGAGAATGTTCCTTATATTCAGTATACTGTCTATCTCGGTGGCACGAAGATGTATCAAGATTCTAGGAGAATATTTTAATGGACCGGAACGAGGATAAACATTAATTATCAGGTTAGCATGAATAAACCTCTTTTGAGGTGTGTAGTTGACAAAAGGAAATGATAAGGCATATTCGCGGCCAAAGCCTTTTGAAGATAGAAATTGAAGATTTGGGTATTCTTGAAAGTATCCTTTATTCATGGAGTACGTCGTTTTAGAAACCGGGAAAAGTTAGACTCGAGGTATGATGGCCCTTCAGAGTTATAGAAAGAACTGGAATTGTGGTATATTGTTTGAAGAGTATCTTTGAGATATCGGGCATTCTTGATGTATTTCTTGATTCTATGTCGAGAAAGTGTGAAGGATTTATCTCAAGTGGTGGAGCCGTGGTAGATTGAAGTCCAGCTAGATGTGACATTGG
This sequence comes from Hemerocallis citrina, assembly GCA_017893485.1. NCBI lineage: Eukaryota > Viridiplantae > Streptophyta > Magnoliopsida > Asparagales > Asphodelaceae > Hemerocallis > Hemerocallis citrina. The sequence continues at coordinate 107,372,051 of CM030358.1, read as the reverse complement.
ATGTGACATATCCTATCAAACTAGTGGTTATTGTAAATCGATAGTGCGGTGACCTGACGACAAGTTATTCAATTTTTAAGGGTGCAATGATGTACTGATGCTAATAATGTATCTGGAAATCCTAGGAAATGGTGTGACGGAGGTATCTTGAATTTGTTCGAGGAGTTTTCTTAACCCCCATAGCTCGAGGACGAGCTTCTTTTGAGGTGTGTAGAATGTAACATCTGTCTTTTTTTTTTATTCCTTAATTATTTGTTTTAAATTATTTTAAAATATGTTTCTGAGTATATTTACCCCTATTAATTAATTTTATTAGTATTAGAATGATTAAATTGATATTCTGAGGTAAACGGAAAAAATTGAAAATATAGGAGTTTTGAGATGAGTTTTCTCAGAGGAGACGAATTCGAATTGACCCGAAATTTTTCTGGGGCATTTGTTGATGATAGGGGGTTTAAATTTTCGAGTTATTAAATTATAGTTTGAAATTGAAAGTAGTTTTCAAAAATATTGCGATATTCGTATTTATACATATTTATATGTATTGCTATTGTTCGCCACTATTGATTTTGATTACAGCTATGCATAAAAATGCATTTCTAATTTTACTTTATGGTTGGGATGAATTTAAGTACATTATGGAGTGATTTTTACAAGAAAAACCCTAGAAAAGTTAATTAGAAGGGTATATATATAAACCTTTGGTCAAATATGGGCTTATAGGAAATTTTTCCCTTTTATCTCTTTCTCCCTACCCTTCTCTTCCCCCTCTCCCACTTCAGTTCGGCCAGAGAAAGAAACCCCACCCGGCCAAGCTTTAGGGCTCAAAACCCTAGCCATTTTCCATTGATTTCTTCACAAAAATTTGAGGGTTTTAGCTAATTTGGAGGTGCTCTACTCATTTCCGGAGTCCATTTGCAAAGATAAGGCTTGTAAGGTAAGAAATTATGAAGTTTAGTTTATGGGAAAATATGATTTTGAGTTTTAGTGCTAGAAAATGATATAGTAGGGTAATTAGGTGATGCTAGTAATTATAGAGAAGAAAGATTGGTGAGAAATTGAGTGGTTTGTGAGTTATAAATTAATTAGTGTGTTGGCTTTAGAATTTGGATAATAAATAGAATAATTGATAAGTATGGATTATAGAAATTGTTGTGTATTTAGGGGAAATAATTTAGAATGGGTTTAGTGAAAATTTTATGGAGTTAGAATCCCGTCGGAATCTCAAAAAATACGGGTACACTAATTATGCACGCCGGGTGTTCGGTAAAATGCCCGAGCGAGGTTTAGGTGAAAATTTGATGAGTTCGGAGGTATAATTGAGTTCTATTATTATTAGTAACCCTAATTTGAGAAACTAGGAAGAAGGAATTAAAGAAATTAGGATATCGGAAATTTTCCTAATAGGAAGCCTTTGATCTATAAGTGAGTTTTTGTATTGGGACCCGAATTCGAAATCCATCGATGTAACTCACCTACATATGTCATTTGTGACGCGTGGGTAAAGACGGATCGAAATTTGGAGGTCCGTAGGTTGAGTTTTGAGCTTTAAGCTAATCGGTCCTATAATTTCCTATTTAGGTGGAAAAAGTCAAACTTCGACTGGCTACAGGACGGACGTGGGACATCGTTTGCTCGAGCCGTCAGGTGAGTATATTGTAATTATAAATATTTTATATTGTGGCCAAATTTCGTGGCTTTTTGATATGTCTTGAAAAAGTTATAGCAAAAATTGATTTTCAAGGAAAATACGGAATTTTAGGGGCCCGAAAATTGGTTTTTGAGAAATTTAGTGAAATTAATTATTTTAAGCATATAAAACCTATATTATGGATTAATGTGATGTGTTGATGTATAAAAACTAAATATATTAAATTATTTATGCATATTTTTACCCCGTGCATGTTTTGTGCATGTTTTTGGGGTATATAGGCCGATATAGGCAATTGGGTATATGCGGAGCCTGGTGTATGGGCTAGCATGTCATGGATGGATGTTATAAGATGTAATTAGACGAATTTAGTGATTGTGATCATGTTTTGAAGATCTGTGTAATTATAGTACACGTTTGTGCATGCTTTGGGGCTATAAGCCCTTATAAGTGATTTTACTTATATGAAACATGATGTATGAGCTAGTATGCTATAATTAGATATTATAAGACTTAATTAGAGGAAATAAGTGGTTTTGGCCCCTTATGATGGAAAACCCGCATGTGTGATGTTTATTTGTAATATATATAGAGATGATCATGATGCGTGATGCAATAATTGACGAAATTAAATAAGTGGGTGCATGTTTACATTTTAATTATGTTTGAAATGAATTAATGGGCAATAATATGATATGTTGGTTTATATGATAAATGACTTGGTGTATGTTTATATGGGATTTAATGAAGTAGCGAATAGCATGGTATTCATAATGGGTGATGTTATGGTAAATTAAATAACATGATGGTTTCTATGTTAAATGACATGGGGTATGCATATATATATGATACAACGAGATGGTAATCAATATCGTGGATATCAGTTGTGCATCAAATGCAAGATAAAAGGTGAGATGGTAAGTGTTAATAAAATGTGTTTTTATTCACATGATTAAAGTCAAGAATGTGGCTATTGTGCAAATAAAAGCTGTGATGCTTTGTGTTTATTTAATAAGATGAAAAGATGATATAACAAATGGCTTTGTTGACCAGTACCTACAGCAATCCTGGGGGTTTGGGCTAGACCTCCTAATACCCAAGGACCGGCTTGGGGTAAGTGGACCCAAACTATGTTTGGGGTAAGTGGATTTTATCGCCCAAGCTATCGGCTTGAGGCCCGGCTTTCCCTCGATGACAGCTGTCGCGAGGAAGTACCCAGTTTATCTGGGGTAAGTGGTTTTTCCCTCCTGGCTTCGGCTGGGAGGAAGTACCCAGTTTATCTGGGGTAAGTGGTTTTTCCCTCGATGACAGACGTCGCGAGGAAGTACCCAGGTTACCTGGGGTCAGTGGCTTTTTCCCTCTTGGCTTCGGCCGGGAGGAAGTACCCAAGTTCTACTTGGGGTTAGTGGTTCCCTCGCTAGTTCGGCTAGGAGGAAGACGTAGCCTCGGACGAGTAAGACTCTGTGTGAGCATCGGGCCGCGTGTTTACTGGGCTGTCGGCTTTCAGTATGTTGGGATACTGTGGCTCACTGGTCGACAAACTAATAAAATAAATAAGTGTAAATAACAAATGTGGTAGTAAAGAAAGTGGATAGTAAATTGTGAATTGTGCGTGGAAAAGAAAGTGGATAGTGAAATGTGAACTGTGTGTGGAAAAAGAAAGTTGCGTGAATGAAGTAAATGTGAAAGTGCACGTGCTATGAGTTAATATATGAAAAGAAGTGATAGATGCCGCATGTGATTAATTTAAGATGGAAATAATAAAAGAGATGTGTTATCATGAATAATACGGAGTAATTGTATTATGTGTGTGATCATTAAAGTAAAATACAGTTGATATGAGTTGTACCTTGAAATTGTGTCAAGAAACTACCTGCCCGCAATTTCAGTGGAAATTGTGGGAACTACCTGCCTTGGCATAATTCGCAGGGTGAGTGGATATAATGGTGGTAATGATTAATAGAAATGAGAAATAAAGTGAAGTGAAGATGATAAGTGATTGAAGTGAAATTAATAATCAAGCTATCGGCTTGAGATGTGATGTGATATTACCCAAACTGTGTGTTTGAGGTACAATGATTATTACCCAAGCTATCGGCTATGGGATGTGATATGTGGTGGCCCCAGAGTGTGTTTGGGGATTAAGTGAAAATGATAATAAGATTTATTGTTATAAGAAAAAGTAATTACTAAAGTGATATAATAAGATGTGAACGAGCTATAAAACATGGTTTTAATGTAATGAGTATAAGAATTCTAATAAATGAGGTGTTAATGATGTGATGAAATGTGAGTAAATCGCATGGGCAATGAGATGTGGTAATTATGTCATGAGAAATGAAGGAATGTGGTAGTATGAGAATAGATGCATATGTTTATGATGTGAGACTTTTATAACATAATAAAATAAATACCTGTTTTATGAGATTGGATATGATAATGGTTATTAAAGAAAGTATGTTGTGATATGAGTTTGTGTACTTTGGAAGTGTGTCGGGGAACTACTCGCCTGCTATTTTCGTGGAAATGGTGGGAACTACCTGCCTCGGCACAACTTCTAGGATGAATGTGTGTGTTGATAACATAATATAAGTAAATGAAACGCATGGCTAAATAGAGTTGGAGAAATGATGTAATAACATCATGTAGTTATGTTAATATAAATAGTGAAATGCTGATATGATGATAAGTGTGGAAAGATGAATATTCGTATTATGCGAATGTAAGATAAGTATATTTATATATCTATACGAGGTTGATGTGAAGTGTATTATGAAATGTGGGAAGTATGGATAATTAAATAATTGAATGCAGGATTGGCAAAGTATGTGATTTATCACTGTATTGACGATGTTGTTGTGTTCAGGATTCAGGTGGCATTATTTTAATTTGGTATTTGTAAGTTTAAGTATTTTCTTTATACTATTTTAATTTGTCGTTAGATTAGTAATTATACTCACACCAGAAATGGCTAACCCCTTAGTGTTTCGGGGGGTTAGGGGAGTCTGAGGACTACCCTAGATCCCCCACTGTTGCAGGTTCTCATCAGTGCAGAGGTGAGGCATGGAGTGGTAGTATACCTTTTTATTTTAAAAATTTGTATTATTTAGTTATAGGAATAGTGAAATTTATGATTTAAATTGTATTATGAGTGTATAAGCTTGTATATGACGATGATGAGTATAGTGTGAGGTGGTGTGGTATGTTGGTGACCCGTACCCATCTCGTTGTGGAGTACCAGGCTCTGTGGTAAGTTTTACAATGATTTTTCTAAGATTTTACCTCGTTTTTCAAAGAAATTCATAGTTTTTAATTGATATTTGATAATCCGTTATGAGTTTGGCCCCCAGAGCATTATATTATATTGCCTGTATGTATCTGCTCATTTTGGCCTGGGGAGCCCATGAAAATATTATGTGGTTTGTGAGCTACGGAATTTTGAGCAGAATTCCGTAAGCTTTTTGTGTTTCGGGGCAAAATTTACAGGGGAGACTCTGCCAAAATTTTTCCTGAAATATAACTTTCTTAGTTTATGATTAAAGTGATATAGAAATTGAAAGAATTGAATTTGGAGACTTAGTTTTAAAAAAAAAAAAAAAAAAAAATTTGGGGTGTTACATTAGTATTTTATTATTAAGTCACTCATGTCCATGCAAGTGGTTATAAGGTTGTCAAGGGGATGATAATAATGCAGCAACATGATGCATTACACAATAGTAAACAAGAAGTAGCAAATCTGAAACAGCCGACATAGTTACACTAAAACAGGGATATCTCCTAGATTACAACTCCAAATTCGAACTTCCAGTATGCTATGGAAATCTAGACAGAAAGGGCTACAAGTTATATTCATTAATTTTCTGCTAATTCTGACTGTATCTAGGTTAAAAACTCCATTCTTTGTAGATTAGCTGTTCTGGCAGCAACTAGATGTCAATTCTTAAGGGGTGGAAACATGGTATAAATACACCATAAAAATCTACAAAAATTTGAGGTGAACCCTCAGCATGTCTATAAGGTTCCTGGAAAATTTCATAGCATTCTAATACTGTTTACATGGTATTTTACTATCAAATATGTCGATATTACAATAATTCTGCAGTCTGAAAAATGCAGACCAACAGGAACTAAAAAGATAATATCTCACAGCTCGGGACTCCGAATCAGGATCCGTCACTTGGGTTGGAAACTAGACTCAGTAGGCTAAAACTCTCTTTAGTATCAGGTGTGCTAATTATCAAGTTAACAGGGTCGAAACCTCTGTGCAAAACAGTACAACAAGCAAAAATTTATAAAGACTATCACATATATTTTCATCAAAGTGGGCAATTAACGTGCTACTATATCATGGAGTGCATTACACGGTTATACAGCAATTAGAATGTTCATTACTGTGTACGATTCAATTTATGAAGTCATCGATCAAGTCACAATGTCTCATTCAATCAATATATTCAATCACCATTCATTTTCTTTGTATACGATTCTAGTCATTTCATTTATGTCAATTGTGTATGTAGTAGGCTTGGGTTTGAGTCAACGGATAATAATAAGATGCCAAGAGTATATCGAGTTAGCTCGTGTAAACCCTCGATACTCCCAACGGAAGGGACACAAGGCAAATTAGAATAATTGAGATGGAACTACTTGCATAGAGATCAAAAATCTTGAACTAGAATAAATAACGGAGTTCAAGTGGACTTGTCTTTTTCTTCTAGACGATTCGATAATTTAATAAGAATAACCGGATAAGAATCTCGGGGAGCAATCCCAAGAAACGTGCAAAATGCGTGCGAAGAAGCAACCAATAAAGCAACAACAGCTCCAAATCCCTACACCGGATCCGATCCGAACACGGGATAGCGAAATGGGATCTGGTGTGGCAAAACACAGAACAGCAACGACAGCCACTCAGAATTCCTCTACGCAGTGGATCAGACCCGAACAGCAAACAACGGACTGGGATCGAGTGCGGCAAAACAGCGGACAGCAAAAGCAACCAATCGCCGATTGCCTTCTTCCTTCGATCGAAGAGAGAGAGAATGAGGGCGAACGGCGCGACGACTGCCCTGGGGCTCACGACGGCGATGTGTGGCGGCGTTGGTCGGGAAGCGACGCAACACCAGGACGGCGTAAGCAGGGGTTCTGATAGCGGAGGCGGCTGGCCCTGTTTTCGCTCGAAAACAGAGGAGGATGGCGACGGCTTCGACAGCGTTTGGATGGCAATGGCGATGCAATGGGGAGCTCGCTGCAATGTGGAGAATGTGATCGAGGTGTTAGGGAGAGAGCGACGGCAGAGTTGGAGGTGAAGTTGATGGGTTCGTCGATGGTGAAGTTGGGGATGGGGGTGATGTCGAGATAGAGGGGAGATGAGTGCGGGGATGGCGAGGAGCGACGAGGAGGGGACGGTGATGGAGATGGGCGACGACAATGGAGTGGTGGTATCGGAGTTGGCTACGGGGATGGTGATGGAGTTGGTGATGGGGAGTTGGGCTTGTTCTGTTTTGGGTGAAGGTGAGAAGGAGGAAGAAGGAGTGAGCGGGAGGGTTGGTTTGTTTGGGTTTGGAAAACAGGATAGGGAGAGGGAACGGGAGAGAGAGTGTGTGTGTGTGGGTTGTTTGTGGTAGTTCAGATTTGTGGGAGAGTGGGGGAAGTTTTAAAGTTTTAATATAATAAAATGAAGAGAAGATCATGGGAAGTTAGAGATACGTGGGATTAAGGGGAGAAAGAGACTGGGGTTTTAGTTAGGGGAGTGGGTTTGGGGAGACTAAGTCTTGGATTCAATATCTAATAAGGGATATGGGTTGGGCTTTCACATGAATGGGCCAAATAATACAATAAAATAATTAGAATTAGAGAGCCCACAATATGACAAGGGCCCAAATACAATAAATTAGGGGGGAAAAGATACCAATACAAATAAAACGAACCATAATCCGTATAAACAGAAATAGGGGTTACATTAATGATTGAATCTGAGAATATGTTCAACTAGGAAGTTGTAGTAGACACTCCCATCTTTCCATAGGATCCGGAATCAAGTAATTCCGATGAGTGAGCAAATTTTTATAATATTGGAAAGGTACAGCGAGTGCAAGAAGGAACATACTGCTGAGAGTATATGAGGGTTATTGGGTGTCAAGATGATTGAATTTGAGAAAATGGTCAACTGGAGAGTTGTAGACTAGGGTCTTATCTTTCTAGAATGGGAGATATCAAGCAATTCTGAATTGTGTGCTGGAAGCTTGGTCGTTGCAAGTTTGGCAACCTGTTGTTTAGTTTTGACTTCGAGCTTAAGTTAGCTTGGGGGACTTAAGTTCCTTAAGGAATGTGAGGGAGTCATCCACTAAGGGATTGCAATGGATCTCCCTACCCTTTTAGAAATTCTGAGTATGTTGGATTCCGATGAGCGTAGCTGGAGTCATAGTTACTGCTATTTCTTGAACTTTTTTATCAGACAATTGATGAGGAACCCTCTGCATACCGCAGTATGGTGATCATAAGCTATCATGTTTTTAAAGATGTTTTTGGCATTTTATTTGGAACTTAGACAAGTTCCTGTGCTTAGTGCTCATGGTGGACATAAATAAGTTAGGACATAGCTCTCGATGGTTTGTGTTTGATGTCACGATGCTTGAGTCTGTCAATGGTCAAGAATTGATGGTTATGTGTGTACTTACCTTCATTTGAATTATATTGTATTCTTAGGGTGACGTTGGACCACCTACTGAGGGTGGTATTGGGAATCAGTGGATATGATTCCCGTGATGATTGTTGTTTTGACTGACCGGACAGGCTCGACATTGTTGATCGACATCGAGTGTGACTTGGGTAACAACTTGTTTTTAGTAAACTGCATTGATTAGGTTTTCCTTTATTGTTTCACTCGAAGACCGAATTGGTGTTAGGGATGATTCCCTATAATCCAACTCATTCTAAGAGTTAGCACTAGGTGGTGATACTATGGGATTGTCCCTTCCAGTCATTAAGGATACGTGCTGTTGTGTGTATCTTGCACTGTTGATTCCTGAAGTACCATGGTAAGAACGGGATGTCGATTTCCTGGCGGATAGGGGGTTTTAGACCCTTGAGACCGTCATGTTCTATGTTGGTGGACACGAACGGTCGTAATGGATCTTCTACGCAATGGATATGTTGCTTGTATATCTGTAAGTTCGTCACAGTTTTCGAGGAGGGTCCGATGCAACAATTATTGGTGACAACGGGATAGCGCTCCGAATTATTTCTTTTTATACCTCCTCAACCATGTCATACTATCAGGAACAGGAAGTGGACCAAATTAGAATGCATTGCATAGCGAGGGTTCAAATCCCTGAAACTGGAGAACGGCTTGATCTGGGGCACATGTAGTATGGGATGCATGTGTGTCTAGAGTCTTGCTAACATTAGATTAAGTGCATCTGTTCTGTACTCTGTGTTTTGTATTAGACTTCAAGTCATGGCATATACGAACACTAGAAAATCAGGATACGCGTATCTTTTTCATTCAAGTTGAATTGTGAGTGTGGTAGTTGGAGAATCGCTGTTTTCTTAGCAGCATTGCGTCAATAGAATTACTGATGTACCCCACCTTTTAGGTACATGAATATCAGATCACGAGTGCAGGAGAGCCCAGGACCAGCAGGGCATCCAAGGGGAATGGCAGTATACATGCCTACAATTCGAGCGGATGCAGAATTATCAGAGTCACGCAGCAGAAGGCTCAAGCCGATGGGCAAGTTCCGGGGGGGGGGGGGGGGGGGGCAGATAGACCACTCAGCAGAGTTTCGGCAGTGACCAATGGATTGCCGATCTGGAAGACTGCCGATAGCTTCACAAGAAGAGTTTTAAATATTCTTGTAATCAGTTGTAATAAGTTATGTAATTTGTATTCCTTGATTCAAGGACAAAGTGATATTTGTAATTATTGATGTAATAACTCTGATGGTTGTAAAAGTGTTTAAATTTCCATGTTATTTACTGTGTTGAGATACATTTGAAGGCAAAGATTCTGGTTGTGTCACGGATGTCCGATAACGGGGATTCGGGATGTTACAACGTAAGCATAAGCCGTTATTGGAAATAACGCGCATAGGTTATTTATATGCCGTTATTTCCAATAACAGCATCATTTTACTTTTTTTTTGCATGCCGTTATTTGGAGTAACGGCATTAGTATATTTTTCATACGAGTGTGAATCTTCTGACTTGGAAAAAAATTCTAAGTGTTGAAATAACTTATAAATAATGCCGTTATCCCCAAGAACGACATTCGAATTGCTGATGATAACGGCATCAGTTATAACAAAATGAACTGTTGCAACAGTTCATTTTATTATAACTGATGTCGTTATTTCCAATAACGGCATCAGTAATTCGAATGTCGTTCTTGAGGATAACGACATTATTTATAAGTTATTTCAATACTTAGAATTTTTTCCAAGTCAGAAGATTCACACTCGTATGAGAAATATACTGATGTCGTTACTCCAAATAACGGCATACAAAAAAAAATGTAAAATGATGTCGTTATTGGAAATAACGACATAGGTTACTATGCTGTTATTTTCAATAACGGCTTATGCTGACATGTCCAAAACTGGGTCAGATCGCTAATTATTTTCGAATGTGGGTCAGACCCCCAAATATTTTTAAAAAGTGGGTCAGTACGACAAAAAATTCAGTGTAGGCTTAGGTGTTTGTCCACAACTTGGAGAAAGAATATCAAAGTAAGACTCGTTATCTGAAATAGCGAGCGTATACTTTGATTTTTTTTTTTGTTTCTTCATCAAAACTGGTGCAAAAAATAATTTCTGCGCGTGGTGGGGTTCAGATGGTCCGGCATTCGTGTCTGTAAGACGTGCCTTTTCCTAACACATTATTTGGGAAGACAACCAGAAGAAATCTGTACAAGATGGAGAATAACCGTTCTCTCAAACAATGGAGAATAACAATTTTCTCAACCCAAAAATTAGCAATCTCTCCCAATGAGGCCACAAAGTGGTTTTCTTGTTTCTAAAAGGCATCTATGAAAACCCTGTAAATCTCCAAGCAATCTTACTCAATTTCATAACCCTAGAAAAGAACTAATGTCTCCCTCCCTATATAACCCCCAATCCAACCCATATCGATTAGTTACATATATGGACAGTCAACTGCCAATATGGGCAGTTGACTGCAATGCTATCCAGCGAGAACAGAGAGCATCTCAGCCCAAGAGAATCGGCCGTCTCCAATGTTAGTCGACTGTCATCTTCGGGTATGAAACGAAGTCACAAACTGAACATAGTTGTCATCCTGCATTACCTTGGGATTTTTGAGAGAAGGATGAACCATTCATGCCCGTGTCGGAGTTAGTGCCGACTCTGGTTTGCGTGTGGGAAACACTGTTTCTTTACTACTTGAAATGTGGCTTCTTTGATTCTGCTCACAAGTTGTACCCTTGCGTTTCCTCTTCACATTCTTTAAGTTAATATGCTGGGCTTCTGTTTGGGTGACGCTTTAAGTACACAGTTCTTATTCCTTCTTTTGTGCTTCGTGTTTACTTGTTATTTATTGAAATTTGGTCCGTGCTAAAATGAATGCACCTTCAAGCTCTTTCATTTTCAATCTTCGGACAAATTGTCTGTACTTTTGCTGGAATAGGTTCAAATTACGGTAATAAATTGTCTTTGAAAATTTACTATATTCCCTTAATTTCCGGTCACCTGATTATTAAAAAAAAAAAAAAAAACCCTCATGGTATCATCTGACAGAGGGAAAGACAAACGAAGCAAGTTATATATATTATATTATGTTATTGACAAGTTATTACTTTCTTTGCACACTAACAAACAACTGATGCATCGTCTCTCCTATTTATACTCAGCAGCTAATCACAAATTCACAAATGGGATTTCAGAAGGCAAACAGACGAAGCAAATAAAAAGTGTGGAAAGTCGGTGAATACTGAGAGGAAACGTGAGCGTTTATTTTAACGATATGTTTATTTTACTTTCTTCATACACTTACAAGAACCTGACTCTGTCTCATCTGTTTATACTCAGTAGGTAATCACAAGTTGGGCAGTTAGGCTGATATCTTACTGCCCCTGCAGCTGGCCCAGATGCTAGTTAGTCTTACTGTTCAGTACTTAAGCTGAAGATGATCTAATTAGTCTTTCAATGGTGGTAAGATACTATGTGCATTTCTTCTCAATATCTACTTGCTTTGCTTTCTATTTACCTGCTCTCGTCATATCTCTAACTCTGCCTTCAATTGTTACCCTCGGGAAATATATGATTGATATGCAGCCTCAAAGCTCCCACTACCATTCAGTTCCCTATTAGCATATTAGGATACATACAATGAATTCTCGCTGAGTATGACACCCGGCCGCCCTCCCCTTATCATCTAGTTGTAGTTAATAGACAGAATTGTGTTCTGGACACAATGCAATACAATTATATAAATATATATAGAAATCTTCCGTTGTGCACTCGCCTCCATGTGCACTCGGTCTTTTGGCCTTCGTATGGACGATCCGAACCGTTCATATTGATCTACACGTCTAAATTAGTTTAAATATTTAAAATCAAATCATTTGAAATTCATTTGTCCATGCATTGAAGTGTTACAAAATTGTAAGGCTAGATATCGTTTTTTTTAATAATGACATGATGAATGGGCAAATGAATTTCAAATGACTTGATTTTACATATTTAGACTATTTTAGTCATTCTAAACAATGTGAACGGTTCAGATCATTCATTTAATAGTTATGTAAAAAGTTCACACGAAACTTATCGTGAAAACTAGTTCTCACATGATCACTCGCCTATATATATATATATAGAGTCCCCTTCGGTTGCACACTACTTTTGGTGAGCTCTCCGTGAGCACTCATGAAATAAAGACCCTATGAAAAATCTGAACCACTCATATTGTTCTATATGCCTAAGATAGCCTAACAATAAAAAATCAAGTGATTTGAAGCTCATTTGCCCATCCATCATACTGTTAGAATTTTCAACCATACAATTTTGTGACGATGTAAATCATGGACAAATGAATTTCAAATTAATTAATTTTTTATTGTTAGGCTATCATAGGTATATAGAACAATATGAGCGGTTCAGATTTGTCATAGAGCATTTGTCATAGGTGCGCTATTTCGTGAGTGCTCACCAAAGTAGTGTGCAACCGAAGATTTCTCTCTCTCTCTCTCTCTCTCTCTCTCTCTCTCTCTCTCTCTCTCTCTCTCTCTCTCTCTCTCTCTATATATATATATATATATATATATATATATATGGGTTTTGCTCCATTGAAAACGGGTCCGTTTTCAATGGGTTGGAAAACACCAATCTCCATCGTCCGATCGATCTTGATCTTGATCAGCGGATCATATCAAGATCCGCTTAAGTCTCCCACTAACGTTCCCTAAAGTGGAGGGGTATTTTTGTCACTTCACGCCAAAAACGTTTGGGACTTAGCGTTTTTTTGGCGTGGAGTTTTTTTTTGTCGAAAAAATCACTTAGGCCGTTGTTTCCAGCAACGGCCTAGCTTGTTTTTTTATATAAAAACAACATACCTTGGCCGTTGTTTCCAACAACGGCCTAGGTATGTACAAGTGTTTTTCCAAACACTTGTACATACTCAGATCTTCATCTCCCTATTTTCGTCACAAACACTATCTCTCTTTCTCCCGAGCTCCCCAAACCCATCCCCAAACCCTAGTTTACTCTCCCAACTCCTTGACATCGATTTCTATGTCTTTTCGATCTCTGCCCCTTGTGGAAATCTTCCTATCTCTCTCTTCCTCTCCCGAATACAGCAAACCCTAACTTCACATCCAAATTCCCAAATCATCTAAACCTTAGCACAAATTGTCTTCCTTTGTCTACAATAGCGTGCAGCGACTTCTCACATCTTCGCCCACTCTCTATCTCTCTCTTTGGACCAGGTATTTTCTTAATCCCAATTTACTATAATGAACTTTTTGAATTTATTGATTTTTTTTTCCAATTTTGGAGTTGGGTTTTTTTGTATTATGCGTAGTAGTCTAGTCTATAATTTAGAGAGTATATAATTAGCTCTGATCATGTATATTGTATACATTTTGTTGACATTTTCGTAGATGTAGTGCTAGTTGTAGTGGTGGAATATAGGAGAAGGAAAAAAACGAGATGAAAAAATTCGGAGTTGTACGAGTAGGTCGGACTCGCCGCATAGAAGGTAACGGATCTTGTAGAGGCGATTTCCGTCTCACGATTTGTGAGATACGTCCGTTTATCATTTTAATTCAATACAACGGATATAAAGTGATACACGGCCGTATCTTTCAAACCGAGAGTCAAAACTCACCTCTGCAAGTTCCGTTGGCTCGTGTTTGGTGTGTCATAGTTGACGCCCAAATTTAGGAAATTTTTCTTCTCATTTTTGTTGTTTTGACGCGTATATAAAAAACCTTTAATCCACATCGGAATTTGTGGAATACGTTATGAGGTGAAAATAGCTTAAACGAAGTCCAAATAAAACGAAACTTTGCGAGTAGGTTGGTCTCGCCACTCACAAGTCATACCAACCTGTACATGCGAGTTCCGACCCGCGGTTTGCGAGATACGTCAATGTATCGCTTTTCGCTCAGTTTTCAATAGTGAAACCGATACACGGCCGTATCTTTCAAACCGTGGTTCGGAACTCCCATGTACCAGTTGCGTTGGCTTGTGTGTGGGGAGCCCGACCCAAAGTCCAATTTTAGATTTTTTGCATCTCGTTTATGTTGTTTTTACGCGTATATGAAAAAATTTCAATATACCTCGAATTTTTTTTAGTACGGTCGCAATACAAAAATGCTTAAACAAAGTTGAAAAAATTCGAAACGGTACATGTAGGTTCGGCTAACCATTCACAATGCAACGAAACTTGTATTTGTGAGTTCCGACCCACGGTTTGCAAGATACATCAATGTATCGCTTCCCGCTCTATTTTAAAGAGTGAAAGTGATACACGGGCGTATATTTCAAACCATGGGTCGGAACTCACTTCTACAAGTTGCGTTGGCTTGTGTTTGGTGTGCCCCAATTGACGGCAAAATTTAGGAATTTTTGCATCTCGTTTGTGTTGTTTTGACGCGTATAAGCCAACTCTTGAAATTTTTTTAACTCGTTGGTTTGTGTTTGCTAATTTTTGGCAAGTAATTAGTTTCATATATGCAAACTTTGTTACAGAGAAATGGCTAGAACGAGGGGAACCGGAAGGGGAAGGACATCCCAGGAAGCACGGGGGGAACATTCCACAGAGAATGTGAGAACTAATAATTTGTATTGTCCCTAATTTTGTATTTAGTGATATTAATTTTAGACTAATAATAATTATGTTTTTTGGTTCGTGTAGGTTGGTGCATCATCTTCGACGACAGGAAGTCGTAGTCCAGGACCAATATATTCTGGCGAACTGACCTTGCAAGATCGCCATAGATCCGCAGAAGTGTGGGGTGGGACGACGCGTAGGTGTAATTTTTGCACCCACAAGACCATGAAGGTGCATCCACGTATTGTCGAGTACCTAGTAGCAGTCGATTTCTATGGAATCAGTATGATGGGGAATGTTAAACTCGACCGAGCACTTCTCTCGGCACTCGTGGAGTGCTGGAGGCCAGAATCGCACACGTTCCATCTACCGGTCGGAGAGATGACGGTGTTGCTACAGGATATAGCGATGATATTCGGTCTTCCAATAGATGGGTTGGCCGTGACGGGTAATATTAACTTTGATAAAATAGAGATGTACAATGAACTGCTCGGTACAGAGTTTGATGAGTCGGCCACGGAAGATGATGACATTTTTCAAGGACAATTAATCCGACTATCTTGGTTGAAGGGACGTTTTGATGGGATGCTGACCAACGAACCGCCCGACGACTATGTACAGTCTTACACCAGAGCCTACATTCTAACAGTGATCAGAGGGGTTCTATTGCCTAACTCATCAGGCGATATGGTGCACCTCATGTACCTACGATTGCTCACCGACCTAGGCTTAGCTAGCCGGTACAGCTAGGGAAGCTGCGCGTTGGCAACGCTATACAGGGCGTTATGTCATGTAGCGCTAGAATCATCAGAAATGACCAGACCAATGGTTTTGTTACAGATTTGGTCCTGGGAGCGACTGCACCTGGGTCGTTCCGGTATTAGGAGACCGGCAGCCGGTTGGATGGCCCAACTAGAAGATCCTGCTATGTTAGCACCTTTAGGGGTATATTGGGCTGGTAGTCGAAGTTACAAAGACAACCCCAAGGGTGTAATAACGTACTACAGAGACGAGCTCGACCAACTACGTGAAGAGTTCGTGATTTGGGCGCCGTATACACCCAAGCAGGTGGGAAGATTACCGCCAATGTGCACCACCGGATCGCAGTTGTGGCTGACGACGGCTCACCTCATCAACTTCGGTATAGTGGAGCATCCGCGACCGGAGCGAGTCCTTCGTTAGTTCCATCTTCAACAAGATAGTTCCCCAAGCTGTACAAACCTATATGATCATGAGTTACACGCCGTTAGGGGTATCGGCCGCATGCCTACTCATGATTGGGCAGATTTCCATCGTCTTCAGGTTGCAGAATGGAACGAGCGACGGTTTGAACTTGTACTCGTCAATGTTCCAGAGTACGATGGAAGAGTACAAGGAAAGTACATGACTTGGTTCCAATCATATACACGTTTGTACATCTCTCCCGATACAGTACTACCTGCTGGTGTTCAACGAGAAATTGAGGAGAGGGAGATTGAACCACCACCTGCATATTCCAGTTCACACCCATGTTCCAACCGAAGGCCACAGCTATACGTACAGTGGTAACTTCAATCTTCATATTTATTTTAATGTTCGTTATACGTGAATTTCATGAATTCTTTAAGTTATTGAATTTGTGTAATTATTTTTGTTGGTTTTTTCTGATTTAGATTGATAATACGATGGACATGGTAAAAGAATGCACGGAGGTAATAAAAAGTAATGTGGGCACGGCTATGAAGAAGTTCGCTCAAAGGATGCTCTCTTCATGTCGTACCAATTTGGATGTTTTGGGAGAGGCCGAACGTTTGGATCGAGCATGAAGCAGACTGAGGGGCCAACGTAAAAGTGTAAGGGGTAGGCCAGCTGCATTGATAGGACGACAACGGGAACGTGAGATGAGAGAACAACAAGCTTCAACTTCACATCCATCTCACGAACAAGGGCAGGAAGAAGAGACCGAGGAGAGGGTTGTTGGAGACGTGCAACAAGAGAAGGGAGGATCTGAACAAATCCTTGAGTCGCCAACCACGATCCGGCGCCGAAACCCTGCTCAGAAGAGGCGAGCACCACAGGCATACACGCCCGGTACTTAGCCAATACATTTTGTTTGTTGTAATTTTTTTTTTTTTGGGTTTTATCCTATTGTAACTAAACTAGTGGAAAGTGTGGTTCTTAAGTTTAAATGTAGTTGATGTTGTTGTTATTAATTTCTAATAGTCAATTATGGTTGGTGATTTTGGCAGTTGTAGATATGAATTTATTCGGAGGGTGTATGTGATGGCAAAGTGTTTGGAATTTGGTTAAATTTTCAAGTGAAGCAGGTTCAGCTACTTCGTACAAATGTTTATTATTTATTTTTTTTAAAACCTAGGCCGTTGTCTCCAACAATGGCCTAGGTAACAGGAGTAAGGTTAGAGGATTTGTCTTGCTCTCTGACTTGTTGGCTTTAAAAATAGCAACTAGTCAAAGAGCAGCTCCACTTTATTGTTTATACCCTAGGTCGTTGTCTCGGACAACGGTCTAAGTTATAGGACAAAAATATAGACAATTTGTCTTGCTCTCTGACTTTTTGGCTTTAAAAATAGCAACAAGTCAGAGAGCAGCTCCACTTTATTATTTATACCCTAGGCCGTTGTCTGCAACAACGACCTAAGTTGTAGGACAAAAATATAGACAATTTGTCTTGCTCTCTGACTTGTTGGCTTTAAAAATAGCAACAAGTCAGAGAGCAGTTCTACTTTATTGTTTATACCCTAGGCCGTTGTCTCGGACAACAGCTAAGTTGTAGGACAAAAATATAGACAATTTGTCTTGCTCTCAGGCTTTAAAAATAGCAACAAGTCAGAGAGCAGCTCCACTTTATTGTTTATACCTTATGCCATTGTCTCCGACAACGGGTGGTGGTTCAATCTCCCTCTCCTCAATTTCTCATTGAACACCAGCAGGTAGTACTGTATCGAAAGAGATGTACAAACGTGTATATGATTGGAACCAAGTCATGTACTTTCCTTGCACTCTTCCATCGTACTCTGGAACATTGACGAGTACAAGTTCAAACCGTCGCTCGTTCCATTCTGCAACGTGAACACGATGGAAATCTGCCTAATCATGAGTAAGCATGCAGCCAATACCCCTAACGGCGTGTAACTCATGATCGTATAGGTTTGAGCAGCCTGGGGACTATCTTGTTGAAGATTGAACTGACGAAGGACTCGCTCCGGTCGCGGATGCTCCACTATACCGAAGTTGATGAGGGGAGCCATCGTCAGCCACAATTGCGACCCGGTGGTGCACATTGGCGGTAGTCTTCCCACCCGCTCGGGTGTATACGGTGCCCAAATCACGAACTCTTCACGTAGTTGGTCGAGCTCGTCTCTGTAGTACGTTATTACACCCTTGGGGTTGTCTTTGTAACTCCGACTACCAGCCCAATATACCCCTAAGGGTGCTAACATAGCAGGATCTTATGGTTGGGCCATCCAACCGGCCGCCTGTCTCCTAATGCGGGGACGACCCAGGTGTAGTCGCTCCCAGGACCAAATCTGTAACAAAACCATCGGTCTGGTCATTTCTGATGATTCTAGCGCTACATGATACAACGCCCTGTATAGCGTTGCCAACGCATAGCTTCTCCAGCTGTACCGGCCAGCTAAGCCTAGGTCGGTGAACAATCGTAGGTACATGAGGTGCACCGTATCGCCCAATGAGTTAGGCAATAGAACCCCTCCGATCACCGTTAGAATATAGGCTCTGGTGTAGGACTGTACATAGTCGTCGGGCGATTCGTTGGTCAGTATCCCATCAAAACGTCCATTCAACCAAGATAGTCGGATTGATTGTCCTTGGAAAATGTCATCATCTTCCGCAGCCGACTCATCAAACTCTGTACCGAGCAGTTCATTGCACATCTCTATTTTATTAAAGTTAATATTACCCGTCACGGCCAACCCATCTATTGGAAGACCGGATATCATCGCTATATCCTGTAGCGACACCGTCATCTCTCCGACCGGTAGATGGAACGTGTGCGACTCTGGCCTCCAGTGCTCCACGAGTGCCGAGAGAAGTGCTCGGTCGAGTTTAACATTCCCCATCATGCTGATTCCATAGAAACTGGCTGCTACTAGGTACTTGAAAATACGTAGATGCACCTTCATGGTCTCGTGGGTGCGGAAATTACACCTACGCGTTGTCCCAGCCCATACTTCCGTGGATCTGTGGTGATCTTGCAAGGTCAGTTCGCCGGGATATACTGGTCCTGGACCATGACTTCCTGTCGTCGAAGAGGATGCACCAACCTACACGAACCAAAAAACATAATTATTATTAGTCTAAAATCAATATCACTAAATACAAAATTAGGGACAATACAAATTATTAGTTCTCACATTCTCTGTGGAATGTCCCCCTCGTGCTTCCTGGGATGTCCTTTCCCTTCCAGTTTCCCTCGTTCTAGTCATTTCTCTGTAACAAAGTTTGCATATATGAAACTAATTACTCACCAAAAATTAGTAAATACAAACCAACGAGTTAAAAAAATTCCAAGAGTTGCCTTATACACGTCAAAACAACACAAACGAGATGTAAAAATTCCTAAATTTGTTCGTCAACTGGGGCACACCAAACACAAGCCAACGCAACTTGTAGAAGTGAGTTCCGACCCACGGTTTGAAATATACGCCCGTGTGTCACTTTCACTCTTTAAAATAGAGCGGGAAGCGGTACATTGACGTATCTTGCAAACCGTGGGTCGGAACTCGCAAATACAAGTTCCGTTGCATTGTGAATGGTTAGCCGAACCTACGTGCACCGTTTTGAATTTTTTCGACTTCGTTTAAGCATTTTTGTATTGTACCGTACTAAAAAAATTTCGAGATATATTGAAGTTTTTTCATATACGCGTAAAAACAACATAAATGAGATGCAAAAAATCCAAAAATTGGACATTGGGTCGGACTCTCCGCACACAAGCCAACGCAACTGGTACATGGGAGTTCCGAACCACGGTTTGAAAGATACGGCCGTGTATCGGTTTGAAAGTCCGACCTACTCGTACAACTCAGAATTTTTTCATCTCATTTTTTTTCTTCTCCTATATTCCACCACTACAACTAGTACTACATCTATGAAAATGTCAACAAAATGTATACAATATATATGATCAGAACTAATTATATACTCTCTAACTTATAGACTAGACTACTACGCATAATACAAAAAAAACCCAACTCCAAAATTGGAAAAAAAATCAATAAATTCAAAGAGTTCATTATAGTAAATTGGGATTAAGAAAATACCTGGTCCAAAGAGAGAAATAGAGAGTGGGCGAAGATGTGAGAAGCCGCTGCACGCTGTTGTAGACAATGGAAGACAATTTGTGCTAGGGTTTAGATGATTTGGGAATTTGGATGTGAAGTTAGGGTTTGCTGTATTCGGGAGAGGAAGAGAGAGATAGGGAGCTTTTCACAAGGGACAGAGATCGAGATGACAAAGAAATCGATGCCAAGGAGTTGGGAGAGTGAACTAGGGTTTGGGGATGGGTTTTGGGAGCTCGAGAGAAAGAGAGATAGTGTTTGTGACGAAAATAGGGAGATGAAGATCTGAGTATGTACAAGTGTTTGGAAAAACACTTGTACATACCTAGGCCGTTGTTGGAAACAACGGCCACGGTATGTTGTTTTTATAAAAAAACAACCTAGGCCGTTGTTTCCAACAACAGCCTAAGTGAATTTTTCGACAAAAAAAAACTCCACGCCAAAAAATACTAAGTCTCAAACGTTTTTTGGCGTGAAGTGACGAAAATACCCCTCCGCTTTTGGGAACGTTAGTGGGAGACTTAAGCGGATCTTGATCTGATCCGCTGATCAAGATCAAGATCGATCGGACGGTGGAGATTGGTGTTTTCCAACCCATTGAAAACAGACCCGTTTTCAATGGAGCAAAATCCTATATATATATATATAGGGAAGTCTTCTATTGTGCACCACCTATGGTGCACACGGCGTGTGCACTCGGCTTTCCCGCATTCATATCGACGATCCGAACCGTTCACATTGATCTACACATCTAAATTAGTCTAAATATGTAAAACCAAATCATTTGAATATCATTTGCTCATCCATTGAAGTGTTAAAAAATTGTATGGCTAAAAATTATTATTTTTTATAGTCACATGATGGATGGGAAAATGAATTTCAAATGATTTGATTTTATATATTTAGACTAATTTAGATGTGTAGATCAATGTGAACGGTTCGGATCGTCGATACGAAGGCGGGAAGGCCGAGTGCACACATGTGCACACGGGGGGATGGTGCATATATATATATATATATATATATATATATAGGGAAAGCTTCGGTTGAGCACTACTCTAGTGCTCACCGCGTGAACACTAGGCCTTCGGGCGTTCATATTGAAAATCCGATCCATTCACATTGATCTACACATCTAAATTAGTCTAAATATGTAAAATCAAATCATTTGAAATTCATTTACCCATTCATTGAAGTGTTACAAAATTGTATGGCTGAAAATCATTGTTTTTATAGTCACATGATGGATGGGCAAATGAATTTCAAATGATTTGATTTTACATATTTAGACTAATTTAGATGTGTAGATCAATGTGAATGGATCGGATTTTCGATATGAACGCCCGAAGGTCTAGTGTTCACGCGGTGAGCACTAGAGTAGTGCTCAACCGAAGCTTTCCCTATATATATATATATATATATATATATATATATATATATATATATATATATATATATATATATAGTAAGTCTATTAAGAGCTGGGGAGCTGAAAACCTTATCGAGAGCTGGGGATTTCAGCCATTCGATCGCGATTGATCGCGATCGAACGGCTCAGATATCCAGCCGGTTATCTTCAGATTTGTTGAGGGTTAAAAGGGGTATATACGAAACCCTACCCCTATTTCTTATCTTCTCACAACCAAAGAGAGAGCTCTCTCTCCCGCTCTCTTTCTTCGTCCCGCTCTCTTTCTCCGTCACTTGTCTAAACCCTACCCATATCTCTCTTATCTTCTCACGACAAAAGAAGAGCTCTCTCTCCCGCTCTCTTTCTTCGTCACTTGTCTAAACCCTACTCGATGAAAAACCATCTGGAGGCGCTTATCTTCAGATCTGTTGAGGGGTTAAAGGGGTATAATAAAAAACCCCTATCTCTCTTATCTTCTCACGACCAAAGAAGAGCTCTCTCAGTGGGATGCTTCAGATCTGTTGCTCCTGCTCTGCCTCCGACTCTTCGTCGAAACCCAAATCGATGTTAGGGTTTTAATTTCTTCTCGAAGTGGGTTCTCTATCTCTCTCTGCGACGAAAAACCCAAATCGATGTTAGGGTTTCGATTTCTACTCTCAGTGGGTTCTGCCTCTCTCAGATTTCGGAGGGAAGTGTTTGATTCTCATACATGCTTTTATGATTTTCGTTAAATTTCTTGCATTTTCTTTCAGTTGTGTGTGTAGGCAATAATGAAATTCATTTTGATATAAGTTGGTTATTTATTTTTGGGGATTGAAATTATTGTTTTGAAGCGTATTTGGTTGTGTGCCATGATAATTATGCAAAGTTGAATAGAGTTTGGGGAATGAGAGGGGGAGAAGATGGGGAAGAAATGAATGAATGTTGTGGAATCCCCAATGCCCTCAACACTTACCTTACATTTAAGTGATTTGAGTCTAGCCCAGTTCATCTGATTTTTGGGCAGCGATGACACACAATGATTGATAGTATCACTATATTTTTTGTAACTCACGTTGGATGCGTATGTGTTGGATACTCATTTAAGCCATTTGGGGTTTGATTCTCTCCTTCGGTGTGTTGGTGTAGGCAGTGATGTGGAACACTTTATGATCAAAATAATTTTTTTGAGCTTGTTGTATTTATGCTTGATTATTTATCTATCATATTCTAGTTGGCACGACAATGCAGCCCTAGTGAGAATAGTGTGTTCTGAGCCTACTGATTTTTTTTACTCTAGATATATACATGAGTAAGTCTATTATGAGAGGAGGTCGACTGATCATGAGTAAGAAAGAGAGATATGGGTTTTTGATTTTACCCCTTTTACCCCTAAACATTCTGAAGATAGGCGGGATCAAATATGAGTCATTCGATCGCGATCGATCGCGAACGAATGGCTCAAAACCCCCACTCTCGATAACGATTTCAGATCCCTAGCTCTTAATAGACTTACTCTATATATATAAGACAATTGATGATAAGCTCCAAACAACATAAACTGAACATGAAGTGCAAAATGTGTAAGCTCCAAACAACAGAAACTATATTTTTTCTAACTCACGTTGGATGCGTATGTGTTGGATACTCATTTAAGCCTTTTGGGGTTTGATTCTCTCCTTCGGTGTGTTGGTGTAAGCAGTGATGCGAAACACTTTATGATCTGAATAATTTTTTCAGCTTGTTGTATTTATGGTTGATTATTTATCTATCATATTCTAGTTGGCACGACACCCCAATGCAGCCCTAGTTTTGAATAGTGTGTTCTGAGCCTACTGGTTTTTTTTACTCTATAAATATATGCATGAGTAAGTCTATTATGAGAAAAACCGTCGATTGATCGTGAGAAGAGGTGGAGATGCAAAAAAAAACATTTGTTTGGAACTAGTAGGCATGGCTTAATAAAGCAGCCCTATTGACAAACTCTGTCTTCTGCATTTGACTAGCTTCTTGCTTGATTTATTAGTAAGCAGTGATGACAAGTTTATACATGATTTTGTTTATTCATGATTTTTTCCTTTTGGAGTGTGTAGGCAGTGATGAAAAGTTCCTACAAGATGATATGGCTAAAAATGGGGTTAAATCGGAGCCGTCCAGATTGGGCGCGAATCTTGAAGCTCGGGGGTAAAACGGTAATTTCACATACAAACAGGTCCGAAACGGTTACTGGATCTCCTTCTCACAGATCCAATAACCCACAAACGGATCCACTCCAATTGGGTACGGGTCCCGACCTGAGGCAAACCCAGACCAACAAGAGACAAATCAGGGTCACTGATTTGGCCAAGTCAACGGGCCTGATTTGCTCTCACCGGGAATCAGGGATTAGTTTCCTAAACAGGCTATGAGGATTTTACTCCTGGCAGTTACACAGGGAATCAGGTCCCTAATCACTCCCCTAGCGACTATAAATACCTCCCCTCTACCACTGTGACCAGGTAATCACTCTTTTTCCACCTTAAGCTCTTTCATAATCACTGCTGATTACTGACAAGAGCGTCGGAGGGTGCATCGCCGGAATCAACCCCGGTGTATCGCACTTCCTTGCAGGTTGCGGCAGGAATCAGAAGGCTTGGATCCTCTGTTCAGGTTTTTCTCGAACTCACAAATCTCATCTGTTTACCCCCACACCGAAATCAGCGGTAACAGATTGGCGCCGTCTGTGGGAACAACCACACGAACAGCTTCCGTCTCTTCCTCGTCGTCTAGCCCTGCTCCAACCATGCCTCCAAAGAAGGTCAGATCCAGAGGGTCCAACCGCGTACCCAATCCCGCCGATCAGCCAGAGGAAGTCCCTGTCAATCCTGCTCCACAGCCTGAACTTCCTCCCCCGGTCCAACAGGGCCAACCTCCTCTTCCCAAACAACAACCCCCCAATGGCCCTTCCGGCCATAAAGGGCGGAGGCAGAAACAACCCCTACACCCAGACCATGTCTCGGTTCATAATGCCTCCTCGGATTCAATGGCTTCTCATCACCCCGACCTCCGCAACACCGTTCTGAACCGCCAAAAGGATGAGGACCTTTGCACCCACCTAGATGAGAGGCGGGCCCGAGAGGGAGCCTCCCGCCAGCATCATGGTGACCGATCTCCTCATCGCCGAGACGGTAGGAGGTCTCCAGACCGACGGGGCCGAGCGGCATCTCCCGAGCACCGTAGGAGGTGGCCACATTCCCCTGCAGATCGGCATCATCCGAGGAACAATGAGGCACCTATCACTTGTGTCGAGTTCCTACAATTTCAGGAGACCGTGCTGCAAGCCCTCAACCTTCGCCCCAACAACCAAAATGCCCAGAGGGTTCCAACACCCCCGCGGGTTCCCAGTCCTCGCCACCGATCCAGAAGTCCTCTACCGGCTCCCAGTCGCCAGCAGCACCACTATAGTCCCTGCCGATCCCAGGACTACCGGCGCCGCAGTCCCCGCTCCCCTTCCTATGAAGGAGAGTTCAGGGGATCGTATGATTACCAGAGGAGGGACGGTGTCCTCAACCGCCGTCTCCATGAGGTGGAGAGGTGCATTGGCGCATGGACAGAGAGGAGGAGTCTAGAGCAGGGACCGTCCGTCCTAGCAGACCCCCCTTCTCTCGGACGATCATGGAGGCCCCCATACCGAGGGGTTTCAAACCTCCGCAGTTTGAAACGTACTCAGGGGAGTCCGACCCAGTTGATCACGTCGAAAGCTTCAAGACCTTAATGCTGATCCATCAAGCTTCCGATGCCATGCTCTGCAAGACCTTCCTCGCCACCCTCAGGGGGTCGGCTCGAGAATGGTACTCCAGGCTCGCTCCCTCTTCCATCTTCTCGTTCGAGCAGTTCGAAACGCTGTTCATAACTCACTTTGTGATTAGCAGGCGAGCTGAGAAGACGAGCCTCTCCCTACTGAACCTGCGGCAAGAAAGGGGAGAAAAGCTGAGGGACTATGTGAAGAGATTCACCGCAGAGGTCAGGTCTATCGCCTCCCTAGACCAGTCAGTGGCGACCGTTGCATTCCAGTCGAACGTCCTCAACTCCAACCTCCGGTCATCCCTTGTCAAGAAGCCCCCGCACAACTTCGCCGATCTTCTCCTAAGGTGGGAGAAGTACATTCGGGCGGAAGAGGCCGAGTGCCTCCCGAACTTCGGGGGATCGACCTCCGGATCGAAGAGGAAGGCGACAGATGAGGAAGGGTCCAAGAAGATGCAAAAGGACAACGGCGGTCAGCGCCGTCCTCCCCCTAGGTTCGAGAAGTTCACTCCCCTCACCACCAATGTCTCCACCATCCTGATGGAAGTGGAGAAGGAGGGGGTCATACCTCCAGCTCCGAGGATGAACACCCCGGCCAAGAGGAGGAATAAAGAGAAATGGTGTCGTTACCACCGGGACCACGGCCATGACACCAACGACTGCCGGGCGTTGAAAAATGAGATAGAGGCCCTCATCCAGAGGGGGCAGTTGGCCAAATTTGTAAAGGCAAGCGATCGGGCGGATCGCAACACTCCTCCGCCTCGGGGGGCTAACAAGCGCTCCGAGCGGCGCGAGGAGACGCCCGAGTTCGAGGAAGAACGGGTCCTGCACCTCATCCACGGAGGCCCCATGGGGGGCTCCTCCAATTCCTCTCGGAAGGCCTTCGTCCGAGAGGTCAACTCAGTTCACAGCGCCCCTCCTCCCAAAGGCCTCGGCGTCCCGGTGACTTTCTCCGATGAAGACCTCGAGGGGGTTCGAACTCCCTACTGTGATGCCTTCGTCATCGACCTTCGCATGGCAAATTTCAAGGTGCAGAGGGTCCTGGTAGACAACGGGAGCTCGGTAAATATCCTCTTCCTCTCGGCCTTCCGAGGTCTGCAGCTGTCCCGGGACCGTCTCAAGCCGGCCGGTTACACGCTCCACGGGTTCACGGGGGTACCAGTAACAGTCGAAGGGGTTATTACCCTGGATGTAACTGCTGGGAAGACCCCTACTACCCGGACCGAGCCGATGGACTTTATGGTCGTCGACGTCCCGGCCACATATAATGTTATCCTAGGCCGACCTGGCCTAGCTGCCCTGGAAGCTGTCCCTTCAGCGTACCACCTTAAAATGAAGTTTCCCACTCGGTCAGGAGTGGGAGAAGTCAGGGGTAGCCAAGAGACTGCTCGAAAGTGCTATATGACTTCCACTGGGGGACCGGTGCTCTCCCTCGAGACTCTAGAAATTCCCGAGCCGAATGTCCGACCCACGTCCGAGCCGGCGGACGAGTTGGAAGAAGTGCTCTTCTCGGACGAGGACCCGAGTCGAAAGTTCCACATCAGCAAGTCCTTGCCGACTGCACTATGTTCTGACTTGGTGCAATGCATCCGGGACAACCGCGACCTGTTTGCTTGGTCAGCCGCGGATATGCCCGAGATTTCTGAGGAGCTTCTAGTCCACCGCCTAAGTGTCGAACCAGGGTGCAAACCGGTTCAGCAGAAGAGGCAAAAATTCGCACCCGAGCGACAGCAGGCCATCAAGGAGGAGGTGGATAAACTCTTAAAGGCTCGGTTCATACAGGAGGTGAACTACACCGAGTGGCTCTCCAATGTTGTAATGGTCAAGAAGTCCAATGGCTCTTGGAGGATATGCATCGACTTCACTGACCTAAATAAGGCGTGTCCGAAGGATCCATTCCCTCTTCCAAACATCGACACCCTCATTGATGCCACCTCGGGCCATGAGCTCCTCAGCTTCATGGACGCCTTCTCCGGCTATAATCAGATCCGAATGTTTCCCCCGGACATTCCGAAGACCTCCTTCATCACCGATCAGGGCCTCTACTGCTACAGGGTCATGCCGTTCGGGTTGAAGAACGCTGGCGTCACCTACCAGCGCCTCGTCAACAAGGTCTTCCAGAGCCAGATCGGCCGCAACATGGAGGTGTACGTCGACGACATGCTCGTCAAGAGCATCCGAGGTACTGACCACGTTGCCGACCTCCAGGAGGCATTCGGCGTATTGAGGAGGCACAACATGCGGCTGAACCCAAACAAGTGTGCGTTCGGGGTCTCATCGGGAAAGTTCCTCGGCTTCATGGTGAGCCAGCGAGGGATCGAAGCAAATCCCGAGAAGATCAAGGCCATATTGGACATGGCCCCACCCCGGAATGTCAAGGAGGTGCAGAAGCTTACGGGTCGGCTCGCCGCCATTTTCCTCTCGAAGTCTGGAGAAAAGTGCCTCCCCTTCTTCATGGCACTCAGGGGGGCTAAGGGATTTGAATGGGGCCAACCACAACAGGAATCGTTCGACCAACTGAAGGCCTACTTAGTGAACCCCCCTCTGCTCAGCAAACCTGTTCCGGGGGAAACCCTCTTCATCTACTTGGCTGCTTCCGAGCAGACCCTAAGTGCTGTTTTGGTGAGAGAGTAAGACCGGGCCCAAAGGCCCATCTACTACGTGAGCAAGGTACTTCGGGATGCCGAGCTCCGCTATCCGAAGATAGAGAAGATAGCCTACGCCCTGGTCATGGCGGCAAGGAAGCTCCGGCCGTACTTTCAATCCCACTCGGTCGTTGTTCTCACCGACCAACCTCTAAAGCAGATCCTCCACAAGCCTGAGACCTCGGGCCGGCTAATGAAGTGGTCCATAGAGCTGAGCCAACATGACATCTCTTACCAACCTCGGACGGCAATCAAAGCACAGGCCCTCGCCGACTTCATCGTCGAGTCCACCATTCCTGAGGTCAGCCACGTCCCGAACGGACCCCCCATTTGGACGGTCTTCGTGGATGGCTCCTCCTGTAACGAGGGAAGCGGCGCCGGTATCATCCTGAACGGCCCTGATGACTTCGTCCTCCAGTATGCGATCCGTATGAACTTCAAGGCCTCGAACAATGAGGCGGAGTACGAGGCACTCATCGCAGGCCTCGGACTTGCCCGAAGTGCTGGGGCGCAGTGCCTCCGAATTCACAGTGATTCTCAGCTGGTTGTGAACCAGGTCTTGGGCGAATACGAGGCACGAGACGAGCGAATGGCGAAGTACCTCGCCAGGGTCCGGGCCCTCATGAGCCGGTTCGAAGAGGCACTCATCCAATGAGTCCCTCGTGAGGAGAATTCACAGGCCGATGCCCTCTCCAAGTTGGCCTCATCCTCCCTCCAAGGTCTCGACCAGACCGTTTTGATCGAGGTCCTCTCAAGGCCGAGCATAGAAGACGAGACCTCCGGCTCGGTAGAGTCGTTGCCGGTCTTACTGCAAGATAATTGGATGAAGCCGTTGGTGGAGTTCTTAAGGGACGGACTCCTGCCCGAGGATCCCAAAGAAGCACGCCGAGTCAGAACCAGGGCCGAGCGGTATGTCTTGGTCGAGGGTATCTTATACAAACGCTCCTTCTCGCAAATTGACGGCCGACCATACCTAAGGTGCCTCTCCCCAGAACAGGCCGACTATGCCCTACAAGAGCTCCACGAAGGCATCAGCGGAGCGCATTCAGGATCCAGGTCCTTGGCCCGGAAAGCTTTGAACTATGGATACTTCTGGCTGACCCTCCTCCAAGATGCCGAGCGACATGTCCGGCAATGCGGCTCCTGTCAGAGACATTCCAATGTTCGTCGCCTCCCTCAAGCCAATCTCGCCTCCCTATCAAATCCTATCCCCTTCGCAATGTGGGGAATGGATTTACTAGGGCCTTTCCCTCCAGCTCCAGGTCAGTTCAAGTTCTTGGTCGTAGCCATCGACTACTTTTCGAAGTGGATTGAGGCCGAGCCCCTCGCCACTATAACCGAGAATAAGGTGGTTCAATTCTTCTGGAAGAACATCATCTGCAGATTCGACGTCCCCCGTGTCCTTGTAACGGACAATGGGACTCAGTTCACTGGTGCAGCATTCCGAGCTCTGTGCGAGAATCTTGCCATCCAGCAGCGCTTCTCTTCCGTCTCCCACCCGCAGTCGAACGGCCAAGCAGAAAACGCCAATTGGCAAATCCTCTCTGGCATCAAGAAGAGATTGGACAAATGTTCCAAAGGCCTATGGGTCGACCAACTCCCCAATGTGCTGTGGAATTATCGCACCAACAAACGGACCCCTACCGGAGAGTCCCCTTTCAATCTCACCTACGGGTCCGAGGCAGTGATACCCCTCAAGGTCGGCATACCTTCCCCTCGCCTCGCAGCCTACAATGAGGAACAGAATGCCAGAGACCTCAGGGCAAACTTAGATCTAGTGGACGAGCTGAGGGAAAGAGCATTAATTCGGCAACAGAATTACTGAAGAAGGGTCGAGTTGGCATACAACAAGAAGGTCCGACCCACCAATCTCAAGCAAGGGGACTTGGTCTTAAGAAAACTGGCCATATCCTTCCCCAATCAGAAGAGCAAACTGGCTCCGAACTGGGAAAGGCCTTACAAGATCACAAGGGTAGTTCGGCCCGGAGCATATCGTCTGGAAGATCTAGAGGGCAGAGAGATTCTGAGGACCTGGAATGCCGACCACCTCCTGAAATACCAAGAAAGCGCCCCGGCGCCTCTTTAAGTATTGCAGGATATCGAGCCATTCCTCTCCTCTAACTTGTAATTTATTTCATAAGTTGTAATGTGTAAACACGGTTCGCCGTTAATTGTCAATAAAGAACGCTCTCTCATACTTGTGAATTTGTTTGCGTCTCTCTTATTTCTTTCATTTCTCGACCGTTGGTTCGGAGTCCAATGTCCGGCTCGACTTTACTTCCTCGGCTCGCCTCCGGACGAGCCAAGAGTAGATCGCCATTCGGAACTGCTCCCACAACCGTTGAACTACACCGATGGTTCGGAGTCCAACACTCGGCTCGACTTTACTTCCTCGGCTCGCCTCTGGACGAGCCAGGAGTAGATCGCCGTTCGGAACTGCTCCCACAACCGTTGAACTACACCGATAGTTCGGAGTCCAACACTCGGCTCGACTTTACTTCCTCGGCTCGCCTCCGGACGAGCCAGGAGTAGATCGCCGTTCGGAACTGCTCCCACAACTGTTGAACTACACCGATGGTTCGGAGTCCAACACTCGGCTCGACATTACTTCCTCGGCTCGTCTCCGGACGAGCCAGGAGTAGATCGCCGTTCGGAACTGCTCCCACAACCGTTGAACTACACCGATGGTTCGGAGTCCAACACTTGGCTCGACTTTACTCCCTCGGCTCGCCTCCGGACGAGCCAGGAGTAGATCACCGTTCGGAACTGCTCCCACAACCGTTGAACTACACAATGGTTTCGGAGTCCAACACTTGGTTCGATTCCACTCCCCAAGCTTGCTTCTCGGCGAGCTAGTAGTGGATCACCATTCGAAATGGCTCCCACGACCGTCGATCACTCGCTAATACCGGCAAGGCTCACCATGGAAAAGAGCTCGGCCCACCCCTCGACTTCGCAAGAAGAGTGAGACCGAAGCACCGCTCGGTACCACAACCCGAGCTATCTTGTCACGGAGACGGAAGCCCCAAGAAGAAGGGTCAGACCACGCTGCCTCCGGTCGGATGCCGAGCAAGTGCCATTCCGAGCCTGCAAACGGAGAAAACTCACTTTCTCCTCAACTTTCGCGTAGGATCTCGATCAGACGGCCCAGATCTTGCCAGCAACGCTAGACGACAAGATAGCATTTTCTTGGGAACAGAGCCGTCTCGAGATTCGTGCCAAGATCCAACGGCCCAAATCTTGTCAGCGCCGCTAACGACAAGATAGTGTTCCCATAGGAACTGGTTCGCCTCGGCATTCTTGCCGACGGCACTATGCGCTCGGCTCATAAACCTCGGCACGACCAACACACTTACAAGCGAGATAAATACGCAGAGCAACAAAAGATATGCTAGTTCTTAAAAGAAATTTTATTAATAATCGAGACATAATGCAAAGTAATCTTTCCCTGGTTACAAAGCATTAAAAAACAAAAAATACAGCGCCGACCCACTACACTTGGCCTTCAAACGGAAATGTCTTCACTGATCCGTTCGGTCGTCAGTCCATCCACTTCGGCTGATAGCTCCTCCGCCTCCTTTCGAAGCTTAGCCTCCACGGTCTGCAAATGATGGATCTCAGAGAGCAAATCGTCCCGCTCGGCTAATATTTTCAACTGGTTGTGCCGAATACACTGGACCCGAAGAGTGTTGCTAAAAGCGGTCTGCGAATCTTCGTCCTCTCCTACGGGGGTTGCCTCTGCGATCCTACTCTCCAGACGTTGGATCTCGGCATCTCGTTGGCCGAGGACGGACTGAAGGTGGGCCCGCTCGCTCTCAGCTCGACGTAACTCCAGCTCGACGCCATAAAGCCGCTCTCGGCACTTCGTCAAGCGCGACTTCGTCGCCCCTGATGTTGCCTCGGTTTCAGCCTCATCATCCGAGCCGTTGGAATCAGTGTATTGGGCTGCCACCACGAGCTGAAAAGAAGGGAAAACGAATAGCCAAATTTCAATACATTGGCGAAGTCCAACACTTGAAGAATTTTCCAATCAAACTTTCAGATTCGTATTTAGATATAACAGCTCTACATACAACAAGACCGACCGTACAATAAAGTTTTACAACAATCAGAAGAAACACAAAACGACTTGATCAGGGTCTCTTCGGAAGGGAACGCTTCGGTTCAAGCAAACGCGAGGACGACGAGGCCTGACCTCCGAGCTCGATTCCAAACCAACGAAGCGTGACCCCCCTTCGCCGCTGACCCTAACTGTGGCACCGACCGAGGCACCGCTCGACGAGACGGCCGCGCTACTCTGAGCGTCAGCAGGGCTCCGCCTAGCCACAGGCAAACGTGTCGCAAGTTCGTAGAAGGTAATCCCTCTCTCGCTCTCTTCGCGAGTGCACGATGTACTGCGGACGTTGGCCCTCTCCGGCAGAGGCTTGAGTGACGCGACCTCTTCCTCCAGTTCAATGATTCTGTCTCTCAAAGCGTCGTCCTTCGCCAAGTTCTTCAAACGAGGAGGCCTTGACGAGCTCGAGACATTGGCGCTATCGGTTGCGAGCCGTCGGAAGTGGGTGACCTCGATCCCCCTATCTATCGTGATCCTCCTAAGCCTGTCGACCTCGGCTAACAACTTCTTGCGCTTGGACGACGCCTTCTCCAGCTCGGAAGTTAGCTTCTCTTCCGCCGCCGAGCGTTCTTTCTCCGCTAACTCCAAGTGTCGGATCTCAGCCAAAAGCTCGTCATTCTTCTGCTCGGCTACGGCAAGCTCTCTACGAAGCCGCTCGACCTCACCTTCGGGACAAGGGGCTTGGGGTTGCTTCTGCAGTTGCTTCAACTCTCGACAATGCCCCCTCACAGCTGCCTTTGTCTCCTCCAGCTTCAAGAACATGAGAAACTGCCTCTGTCGGCTATTCGAGAGCTCGCCCTTCGTTTTGGCCAGCTCCATACGAAGGTGTGCAACCTCCGAGATCGGACCGAACTTCACCTGAAAAGCAGAGATAAATCCGAGACCCAACACTTGGAGAATTCTACGCCGAATCAAACACAAAATCCGAGACTCAACACTTGGGTAAATTTTGGCCAAACAAACTGTTTTCATTCAAAACCAAGAAGAAAGTTTTACAAGAGCGGTGGCCAGTCCGCAGTTAGGCTTACAAAAAGAAACAAAACAGCAAAAGACTAAAAGAGGCAACCGAGTCAGGGGTCGACCTTTTTGTCGTTCGGGTCCGTCGACCCCTCGGCCTTGTCCTCGCCCTCGCCCTCGTCCTCGTCCTCGTCCTCGCTCCCACTCTCCTCTTCAGAGTCGTCCTCCTCTTCATCCTCGGCCTCGGTCTCGCCCGGGCCTTCGACACTGTCCGTCTGTCCCTCAGGGCCGAGCATCCCCTGGGGAACCTCCTCCTCCCCCTCCACGGGGTCGTAGAAACGGTAGGAGGACGTGTCGAAACCCGGATTCCGAGCAGCGACATGAAGCAGGGCTCGGCCGTAGGCGTCCTCCATGTTCTTGAACATGTGGTGCTCGGCCTACTCCTGGACAGCCTTCTTCGCCTTTGCCACCTTAGACCGGTGCTTGGCCATGATCTTCTCGGCTCTCTTCCGAGCCCTCTCTGCCTCCGATCGAGCATTGGCCAGCTCCTCCTTCAGTTCGGCGTTCTCCTTCTCCGAGACCTCGAGCTTGGCTGCCGTGTCCTTCAACAGCTTAATGGCGTCGGCCAACTGCTTCTCCAACCCTGCCACTTCGGCCGCCCTTTTTGACAAGAGGAGTTGCTCGGCATCAAGCAGCTTCGTGGCTTTGACGCGCTCCGCTCTCTCCCGGTCATACTCCTGTTCCTTGCTCGCACACTGCTCGAGCAAGAAGTTGAAGTGGCAGAGGGTCTGAAAAGAGAACAAACCGTTAAAGTCCGAACGCAGGAACATAGAAAAATCTCAGAAAAAATTTCAATGAGAAAGAGTTCGGTCCACTCACCGACATGGTGTTCCGAGTGATCTGCATCGTGGCGTCTCCTGCTAGCCCGGCCTTTAGGGCCGCTCGATCCTTTGGGGTCGGCAGGTGCCTCACCGCTTCCATGCAGATGTTGCCGTTGCCCAAGAAGCCGTCGACATTCATCACCTGCCAGTCAGGGATGAAGATCTGCTTATGCCGCTCGGTCAAGATCTTCTCCGCCTCGGCAGTGAGGGGCGGAACTTGGAGGGACAACACCTCATTCACACCGAATGCACCGCTCGACGAGCCGGCTGCATCCCCCTCCACCGTTGGCGCCGGCACACCGGAAGCTGGAGGATCCGTAACCGCGGACTTCTCCTGCTCGGGACCAGTCCCCGGAATAACGGCCTTCTGTAGGTCGCTTGTCTTCCCGACCGACGGAATCTTCGGGGCTCGGCCGCCCTGAGGCCCCGCCAAAGGCCTCTTCTTCCTTGTCTCCTGCTCCGCCGCCCTGGCCTTCGCCATCAAAGCCTTATAGTCCATCTTCATCGTCTCTGCACAAGCCGAATGAAAAAACTTAGAAAATTTTTCATGAACTTTAAGCAAAGAGTATAAATACCAGAAGCGTACTAGGGTCGATCGGACTGAGACCCCCTCGGAACAGAGCCTCCTCGGTAATATCTTTCCAGCTTAGCGCTGGTAGAGCGAGGAGCTTCTTGAGGACCTCTGCTTCCTCGTCACTTAGCACTGGCTCCTTCTTGGCTCGCTTGGGCAGGCCATCCTTCGCCCAAACTATCGGTATTGCCCACGGGGCGGGGGCTCGGATGATGAAATACTTCTCCTTCCAATGTTTGATCGAGTCCGGGTTCTGGATCAACTTCACGCCCGTCCGCGGCGAAAGATAAAACCTCTGTTTGTTTCGGTTTGGCTGGCAGGGGCGGTAGAGGCTCCGAAAGAGAAACATGCTCGGTACGGCGCCAACCTCTTGGCACCGAAGAACAAACACCATGACGTGCCTCCAGGTGTTCGGCATCAGCTGGGCGGGGCTCAAACCGTACCAATTCAAGACGTCGGCTATGAACGGATGAAGGGGAAAGCGGAGCCCGGCGGAGAGGGAGTCGACAGGAAAGACGCACACGTCTGTCGAAGACTTCGTGTTGGCTCGGAAGCCTGGTCCGGGGAGGAGTAGCCCGTATTCGGCGGGGATCTGGAACCCCTTTCGGATCAGATGTAGATCGGCCTCCGTAAGAGACGAGATGGTATGGTCCACCTTGGACAACTCTCTCGGTTCATTCTCCTCCACCGACTTGGCCGTGCCTTGGGTCACCTTCTCCAAGATTTCCTCGGCATAATCCCGAACACCTCCCACGCTCGACAGAGCAATAGGCTGCCGACCGAACGCCCCCGCCCGTCTTCGGCGTCTCGATGATCGTGACCACTCCTTTACCCTTCTGAGACGCCGCTGCGACCTCCTGAGGTGGCTCGGCTACTTCGCCCTCTCTGTCCGGCCGAACGACGCTCTGATCGGTCGGCTCCACCACCTCCTTTCCTTTACCCGCTCGGCCTACGTCTTGCTCCAAAGTGGGGGTCTCATCCGAGGATGTAATCTTAACCACTTTCTAAAGAGAAAGGAAAGAGACTGACCTTGAAGTGACAGCTACGGTCGGAAAAGCTCACCGGAGACAAAGAACGCCTTGCCGCGACAGCTAGCAGCACCACCAAGGAGCTAAAAACTTCGAAGGTGAAAGTAAAAACTGGAGAGAGAGAGAGTAAATGTGAATAATGAGACTTGGATTAAGGGGGGGTGAAGATTTATAGTAAAAGAGGAACGTCCCTTGGACTTCCAAACATAAGGGCGCGACTTTTGGGCCACTCTCGAAACATCGCAAAGGCCCAACATGACTTTGTCTTTTCACCAAGTCAAGTAGCTCGGCACGACAGGATCTAATTCCGAATTACATGCAATCCGAGCCCAGCGGCAAAGGGCCCGGTCGGCGACCGAGCAAGTGCCATTTCGAGCCTACAAACGGAGAAAACCCACTATCTCCTCAACTTTCGTGTAGGATCTCGATCAGACGGCCCAGATCTTGCCAGCGACGCTAAACGACAAGAAGCGTTTTCTTGGGAACTGAGCCCGTCTCGAGATTCTCCACACCATTTGACGATTCAGATTGCGCCACGTCGCTCGGACAACCGTGCCCTCAGACGCCCCACCTCTGTCTGAAGAAGCCAGAAAAAATTTAGATTCAGTTTTAAGGCACCGCCCTCGGCGAGTCCCCCAGGCCCCAGGTCTCGGTCGGCATTCCTCTCACCCGTGAACAAAACAAAGCCTCCGGCCTCGGAGCCGAAGCCACGAATTGTTCAGGGATTAGGGAGAAACCGCCGACCCACGGGGCCCGGTCAAAAGCAGATCGGCACGCTGCCCATCTCTAACTCCTCCGGGCTGACAACCATCAAAGCCACCAGCCCGGAAGGAAGACAGAGATCGGAAGAGACCCATCATTCCGAAGCTGCAGTCCCTCGGATCCGGACTTGGGTCATCACCTCTTCTACCATGATCTTCCCCGACCCTGACACCCACATCGGAGCAGTCAGAATCGGGAGAAGATCATGGTGGAAGAGCGACCACCCGTCCTTCCGAAACACATGGTCCCCCGAATCCGGACTTTGGTCATCACTTCTTCCACCAGGGTCTCCCCTGACCCTGACATACGCATCGGGGCCGTCAGAGTCAGGAGAAGACCATGGTGGAAGAACGACCACCCGTCCTTCCGAAAAGCAACCACAAAAAGTAGATGCCTCCGAGGGCTAAAACTCAACATTGTTGCGATTAAAATGACAAAGGGAATTGGGTACTTATAAGCTACCCTCCAAGATCCGACCATTATGACCCTCGGAAGTTGAAACGCCATGCATTAATTGAATGGCACCATTTTTAATGACCCCGGGAAGATGGAACGCCGCACAAATCTCGGGACACCATTAATGCCCTTAAGAACAGGACCGTCTCGAAACTCGTTCCGCCAGTCAACGGCTCGAACTGCCGAAACCCCAATCCCTCGGTTGGCTGCCGAGCAAGTACCTTTCCGATCCTGCAAACGGAGAAAACTCACTTTCTCCTCAACTTTCGTGTAAGATCTCGATCAGACGGCCCAGATCTTGCCGAGGACACTAAACGACAAAATAGCATTTTCTTGAGAAATATGCCCGTCTCGAGATGCGTGTCGTCATCCGACGGCTCAGATTGCGCCACATCGCCCAGACTGCCGAAACCCCATGTCTTCGGTCGGCTACCGAACAAGTGCCTTTCCGAGCCTGCACTTGCTCCATGTCATCCGACGGCTCAGATTGCGCCACGTCGCTCGGACTGCCGAAACCCCATTCCTTCGGTCGGCTGCCGAGCAAGTGCCTTTACGATCCTGCAAACGGAGAAAAAAGACACCGAGCAACTACGACCGTTGGATCTCTCAGGAAATCGTGCTTCTAATGATGGACGGTCCAGATTGAGCCACGTGCGCTAAAAGCCAAGATAGCATTTTCTTGGGAGACGTGCCACCATCCGACGGCCCAAATTGCGCCACATCGCTCGGACCGCCGAACCCCCTTGCCTCCGGTCGGCGGCCGAGCAAGCGCCATCCCGAGCTCGCAAACGGAGAAAAAAGCTTCCGAGCGATAACAACCGTTGGATCTCTCAGAAATTCGTGCTCGTCCATGATCAACGGCCCAGATCGAGCCACGTCATAAATCGGTATTTAAAATCATTTTTTTATTTATTTAAATCGTTTTATTTATTTAAAAATTGCGAAAAAATCACTATAAATTCAGGAAAATTAACTAAAAATTCTAGAAAATAATTAAAAATTCGGGGAGATATTTTCGAGCCCCTGAACGAACAATTATTGCCTAGAATGTACCGTTAAGGCCCCCGAACGATTAGTTAACACATCGCAAAATTAAATAAATGATCCGAAAAAATAGATAAAAGCCGTCAAATACTCGATATGGCTAGAGAACAGCACATGGCATCAAAAAATTACCTCACTACCCCCTTCGAGATTCAAAATCCACCATTTGGACTCCGATACAACTCCACTAGCCACTAAAACAGTTAAACTACTCCTCAAAGGCTGATCACCCTCAGTCTTTAGGAGTGGGGGGCTCGTGATATGGCTAAAAATGGGGTTAAATCGGAGCCATCCAGATTGGGCGCGAATCTTGAAGCTCGGGGGTAAAACAGTAATTTCACATACAAACGGTCCGAAACGGTTACTGGATCTCCTTCTCACAGATCCAATAATCCACAAACGGATCCACTCCAATTGGGTACGGGTCCCGACCCGAGGCAAACCCAGACCAACAAGAGACAAATCAGGGTCACTGATTTAGCCAAGTCAACGGGCCTGATTTGCTCTCACCGAGAATCAGAGATTAGTTTCCTAAACAGGCTATGAGGATTTTACCCCTGGCAGTTACACAGGGAATCAGGTCCCTAATCACTCCCCTGACGACTATAAATACCTCCCCTCTACCACTGTGACCAGGTAATCACTCTTTTTCCACCTTAAGCTCTTTCATAATCACTGCTGATTACTGACAAGAGCGTCGGAGGGTGCGTCGCCGGAATCAACCCCGGTGTATCGCACTTCCTTGCAGGTTGCGGCAGGAATCAGAAGACTTGGATCCTCTGTTCAGGTTTTTCTCGAACTCACAAATCTCATCTGTTTACCCCCACACCGAAATCAGCGGTAACACAAGACAAGTAAAATGATTTTGTTTTTTTGCACCCTCCTACCAAGTTAGTGTGCAAGTCATTTCAGCTTCATGTTTAGTTTTTGATTTCGGCAATTGGTATACAAAATTTTTTGGTGGTTGGTGGTGTTCAGTTTCTGTTGTTCTGAGCTTACACATTTTGAACTTCATGTTCAGTTTCTATTGTTCTGAGCTGAGCTTACACATTTTGATACTCCATGTTCAGTTTCTGTTTTTCTGAGCTCAGCTTACACATTTGGAACTTCATGTTCAGTTTCTGTTGTTCTGAGCTGAGCTTGCACATTTTGAACTTCATGTTCAGTTTATGTTGTTCAATTTTCTGTTGTTCTGAACTTCATGTTCAGTTTTTGGTGGTGGTGTTATGAGCTTCTTCATGTTTGAATTTGTTTGGTCTGGTGTCAGTCAGTTTTTTTCTTGGAGGTTTAAATGTGTTTTAGTGTGTTGGTCATGTATGGATTGTAATGTAAGTAATGGAAGCTAAAAGGTATAACTGGTTTGTGGTTACAAATGTGTTTTTAACACTTTTGTGTGTGACACTGATGTTGTTGCTGCTGCTGCTTCGTAACATTTTATGATATAAATAATTTGTGTTCTGAGCCTACTATAATTGGTGAATGATATTTTGTGTTCTGAGCCTACTATATTTTTTAAATAAATATTTTGTTCTTTCCAGGCTAAATGAGCTATGTTTAATTTTGATTTCAGGTTGATTTCAGTTTGAAGTGCTTCTTGGAGCTACTTACTACTCGACAGTAGTTGACATTTTGAGCAAAAAACTTGTATATTTTGTGATAAAAGTTGTATAGTTGCTAAACTTGTAAACTTTTTGATGTACTTGTGCGTTATTGAAGCAAGTATACTATCAATGTATTGAAGCAAATAACATTATTTAAGATATTAATTTGTCATGTTCTGTTATTGGGCTTGGTTGAGGATGTTTGCATGCATAAGATTTCAGGTGTCAAGACCATTGCATTACCTTACACTTGTATGATGATCGAAATTCATTCAGATATATTTGTTATTATTGTTTTGGTGTCATGTGATGATATGATGAATACTCAATGTGTAAGCTCAGCTGTCAGAAACTGAACATGAAGTTCAAAATGTGTAAGCTCAGCTCAGAACAACAAAAACTGAACATGAAGTATCAAATTGTGTAAGCTCAGAACAACAGAAACTGAACACCACCAACCACCAACCAATGTGTACACCAATTGTTGAAAACAACAGAAACCAAATGGAGATTATACAAAAGGATTAAAAACACAATTGTAACCAAAATTTAGTTTTAACTTTCAACTTCCATTATTTCCATTACAATCCATACATGACCAACACACTAAAACACACATTTAAACTTCCTGGCAATCGAAACATTCTCAAATGGGTAAAAAATGGGCAGTCGAAAATTGTTCTCAAGGCTCTCGGGTTCTCCAGTAACATCCTTCTTGTTCTTCCTCTTGAATTCTTGAACAAAATGATTCATCAAAAAATAAAGAAGCAAGTACGTAAATATATGTATTATAATGAATTGCAAGTAAATTTTTGAGTTGGAGATATAACCACATACCACTCGGCTGTTCCTAGAGAGTGTTTCATGAACATGGTAAAGCTGGTAATTTAAATTGACAGAGTATCATCAAATTCAGGATAGACAGGTATTTGAACAACATCAATAAGTTTCAGCAAAAAATTCTGTAAGCTCAGTACAACAACAACAGCAAAGAAAACTGTAGGCTCAGAACAACAACAACAGAAAAATAATCTGCAGGCTCAGAACAACAACTAGAGATGCAAAAATCATGCAGGCTCTGAATAACACCATCATAAACTATACATGAAGCTCAAAATGTGTAAGCTCTGTACAAGAAAAACTGAAGATGAAGTTCAAAATGTGTAAGCTCAGAACAACTATCATTGAACAAAAGGGTGAACACCACCAAAAAATTTCAGCTCCCCAGCTCAAAACAATAGAAACTGAACATGAAGCTGAACACCACCCTTAAAAATTTTGTATACCAATTGCCGAAAACATAAACTGAACATGAATCTGAAATGACTTGCACACTAACTTGTTATGAGGGTGCAAAAAAAAAACAAAATCATTTAATTTGTCTTGTATAAGCTTTTCATCACTGCCTACACACTCCAAAAGGGGAAAATCATGAATAAACAAAATCATGCATAAACTTTTCATCACTGCCTACTAATAAATCAAGTATAAGTGAGTAAAATGCAGAAATTTGAGTTTGTCACTAGGGCTGCTTTATTAAGCCATGCCTACTAGTTTCCAAAAAAAAATCATGCATAAACTTTTCATCATTTCCTACTAACTTCGGAATTATTTGTGTAAACAAAATCATTTTACCAACTTTTTGAAGATAACTTTCAAATCATGCATCTCTTTTATGTTCATCTTCATTTTGCCTGTAAACAGTGAAGATAACTTTCAAAGAGATGTTATGATTTGAAAGTGTAAAATCATGCATAAACTTTTCATCATCATTTTGTATACCAATTGCCGAAATCAAAAAATAAACATGAAGCTGAAATGACTTGCACACTAACTTGGTAGGAGGGTGCAAAAAAATAAAATCATTTTACTCGTCTTGTATAAACTTTTCATCACTGTCTACACACTCCAAAAGGGAAAAATCATGAATAAACAAAATCATGCATAAACTTGTCATCACTGCTTACTAATAAATCAAGCAAGAAGATAGTCAAATGCAGAAGACAGAGTTTGTCAATAGAGCTGCTTTATTAAGCCATGCCTACTAGTTCCAAACAAATATTTTTTTTTTGCATCTCCACCTCTTCTCACGATCAATCGACGGTTTTTCTCATAATAGACTTACTCATGTATATATTTATAGAGTAAAAAAAACCAGTAGGCTCAGAACATACTATTCAAAACTAGGGCTGCATTGGGGTGTCGTGCCAACTAGAATATGATAGATAAATAATCAAGCATAAATACAACAAGCTAAAATAATTATTCAGATCATAAACTGTTTTGCATCACTGCCTACACCAACACACCGAAGGAGAGAATCAAACCCCAAAAGGCTTAAATGAGTATCCAACACATACGCATCCAACGTGAGTTAGAAAAAATATAGTTTCTGTTGTTTGGAGCTTACACATTTTGCACTTCATGTTCAGTTTATGTTGTTTGGAGCTTATCATCAATTGTCTTATATATATAGAGTAAGTCTATTAAGAACTGGGGAGCTGAAATCGTTATCGAGAGCGGGGGTTTTTAGCCATTCGTTCGCGATTGATCGCGATCAAATGACTCATATTTGATACCTCTTATCTTCAGAATGTTTAGGGGTAAAAGGGGCAAAATCAAAAACCCCTATCTCTCTTTCTTACTCACGATCAATCGACCTCCTCTCATAATAGACTTACTCATGTATATATCTAGAGTAAAAAAAACCAGTAGGCTCAGAACACACTATTCTCACTAGGGCTGCATTGGGGTGTCGTGCCAACTAAAATATGATAGATAAATAATCAAGCATAAATACA
Organism: Hemerocallis citrina; assembly: GCA_017893485.1. Lineage (NCBI taxonomy): Eukaryota > Viridiplantae > Streptophyta > Magnoliopsida > Asparagales > Asphodelaceae > Hemerocallis > Hemerocallis citrina. Next base: position 107,329,780 of record CM030358.1, on the reverse strand, counting down.
ACAAGCTAAAAAAAAATTATTTAGATCTTAAAGTGTTCCGCATCACTGCCTACACCAACACACCGAAGGAGAGAATCAAACCCCAAAAGGCTTAAATGAGTATCCAACACATACGCATCCAACGTGAGTTACAAAAAATATAGTGATACTATCAATCATTGTGTGTCATCGCTGCCCAAAAATCAGATAAATTGGGCTACACTCAAATCATTTAAATGTAAGGTAAGTGTTGAGGACATTGGGGATTCCACAACATTCATTCATTTCTTCCCCGTCTTCTCTCTCGCTCATTCCCCAAACTCTATTCAACTTTGCATAATTATCATGGCACACAACCAAATACCCTTCAAAACAATAATTTCAATCCCCAAAAAATAAATAACCAACTTATATCAAAATGAATCTCATCATGTCCTACACACAACCGAAAGAAAATGCAAGTAATTTAACAGAAATCATAAAAGCATGTATGAGAATCAAACACTTCCCTCCGAAATCTGAGAAAGGCAGAACCCACTAAGAATAGAAATCAAAACCCTAACATCGATTTGGATTTTTCATCGCAGAGAGAGATTCCCTCCGAAATCTGAGAGAGGCAGAACCCACTGAGAGTAGAAATCGAAACCCTAACATCGATTTGGATTTTTCGTCGCAGAGAGAGATAGAGAACCCACTTCGAGAAGAAATCAAAATCCTAACATTGATTTGGGTTTCGACGAAGAGTCGGAGGCAGAGCAGGAGCAACAGATCTGAAGTAACCCACTGAGAGAGCTCTTCTTTGGTCGTGAGAAGATAAGAGAGATAAGGGTTTTCGATTATACCCCTTTAACCCCACAACAGATCTGAAGATAAGCACCTCCACACAACAGATCTGAAGATAAGCACCTCCAGATGGTTTTTCGTCGAGTAGGGTTTAGACAAGTGACGAAGAAAGAGAGCGGGAAAGAGAGCTCTTCTTTGGTCGTGAGAAGATAAGAGAGATAGGGGTAGGGTTTAGACAAGTGATGAAGAAAGAGAGCGGGAGAGAGAGCTCTCTCTTTGGTCGTGAGAAGATAAGAGATAAGGATAGGGTTTCGATTATACCCCTTTTACCCCTCAACAAATCTGAAGATAAGCGGCTGGAGATCTGAGCCGTTCGATCGCGATCAATCGCGATTGAATGGCTGAAATCCCCAGCTCTCGATAAGGTTTTCAGCTCCCCAGCTCTTAATAGACTTACTATATATATATATATATATATATATATATATATATATATATATATATATATATGAATCCAATTATATTGTGCACTAGCAATGGTGTGCACTCCGTGTACACTCGGCCTTCGGACCTTCGTATCGACAACCTAAACCGTTCACATTGATCTACACGTCTAAATTAGTCTAAATATGTAAAATCAAATCATTTTAAATTTATTTGTCCATGCATTGAAGTGTTACAAAATTCTATGGCTGAATATGGTTTTTTTTATAATGACATGATGGATAGGCAAATGAATTTCAAATGACTTGATTTTTCATATTTAGACGAATTTAGATGTGTAGATCAATGTGAACGATTCGGTTTGTTGATACGAAGGCCCGAAGGCCGAGTGCACAGTGCACACCATGGCTAGTGCACAACGGAATCTCTCTCTCTCTCTCTCTCTCTCTCTCTCTCTCTCTCTCTCTCTCTCTCTCTCTCTCTCTCTATATATATATATATATATATATACATATATATATATATATATATATATATATATATATATATAGGGAAATCTTCTGTTGCAAATTGCAAATGCATTGTAGTGTGAAGCCACTATCATGAATAGCAGCATCATTTGCAGTGCAACATTAGATCCCCTATATATATATATATATATATATATATATATATATATATATATATATATATACACCCCACTACAACAAAATTACCCTACACTGGCGTTTTTACCCCAGCGCTTTCGAGAAATGCCGGGGACGAAAGAAAATTATTAATTGGAAATAAAAACACCTTTATTTCCAATTAATAATTTTCTTTCTTTATTTCCCCGACGCTTACTATGGAACGCCGGTGTAGTCATATGTTCCCCGGCGTTTGATAAGAAACACCGGGTTATACTCTATAATTAACGGAAGGGTTAATAAACTTACTTTTTATCTTTCACTTGTCTCTCTCCTGTTTACGCAACCCAAATCCCGCTTCTTTCTCTCCTGTAAACCCTAGACCATCGCCACAACCCAAATCCCGCGATCCCCGCGCTCGTATCCTCCGGCGTGCTCCCCGTCGTATTCTCTCTGGCATCGTCATCGCCCTTGCCCGCCATCTTTTCCCCCCTTTCTCTAGCTCTCAAACCCTAGCGCTCGTCTCCTCCGCCGTGCTCCCCCCCGCTCGTCTCTCTGGCATCCTCATCGCCATTCCCCGCCATCGTTCTCCCCCTCTCTCCAGCTCTCAAACCCTAAGTATGATTATTTCCATCTTTAAATAATTTTTTTATTTTTTAATAAAATTGTTTGCGATTTTGTGCTGAATAATCTGTGATTTAGGAGTATTTTGGGATTTGAGAATGTGTTGGGATTTGAGAATGTGGACTAATTAGGGTTTGTTGTATTTGTTAATTAGGATTATTTAATGTTAGAGAGGATTAGTCTAAATTTGTTAATAAGATGAAATTTGACTCACTGATGAATATCAATCTGAGTATCCCTTTTAAGTGCAATATATATAATGGATTTTCCATCTTTTTCTGTTTGATTTAATTTGATACAATTATATTAATATTCTACTCTACCTTTATATAGTGCAATTGATTACCAACGTAGAAGTTGAAAGAATTTAAGATGATTGATTTATTTCTTGGCTTGAAGGATGATGTTGTTACAAGAATCGAGCATAGGATTGCTTCCTGGACCTTCCTTCCTAAAGGTACTACATGTACAATAAATGGATTCAGGGGAGAAGAGGCTCAATGAGCTGGGCTACAAGCAGGAGCTCAGAAGAGAGATGGTAAGCAATATCTAAAATTTGATCTATAGTTAGAGAATGGTTCTTTGTTTTTTTGAAAATTTAGCTATTTGTTTTGTTGAAAATTTAGCTAACAGTAAAGTTGATTTTGCATGGGAATTGATTAATGAATAGATTCTGTTCAAAACACTGGCAATCTCATTCTCAACAATGACACTATTCACTGGAATCACACCACTGTATGGATCAAGCCTGCTGTACGCAGGGCCAGCTAGCTTGGTTTGGGGTTGGGTTGTTGTCTCCTTCTTCACTTGGTTCGTCGGTATTGCCATGGCTGAAATCTGCTCCTCTTTTCCTGTGAGTTTTTTGTTTTACTAAAAAGATTAAAATGGAGGAAATTTCTTCTTCTCTTCTAATTACAAGTTTATAAGCATGTAACCTTTCTCAGTCAAAGTTACTGGATGGTTTTGGGGATTGAGAATTTAGTTTTATTTCAGAATTTGATATTTGACTCGGTCAATAATTTGTCATTTGACTGATTTGGCTAATTAATACAACTGCAAAGGAAGAGGGATGCAACTTGTACTATAACATTTACACTGATTTTGTACTATTGGAAACAACTATACTAGAAATTAGTAAGTGTGGTTTCTTTTTTCCCCTATTACTAATATTTTCTTATTATTAATGTCTTATTCTGGTAGGGTATGCTATTAGGCATGAATTCTAGGAAGGTTCTGTTATAAAATACTTGGTGAAGTTGGTGTATTAGGGTAGTAGTGATAATTATGGTGGAAATAATGTGGTGAGGATGGAGGAAGTTGTGGTGTATTTCTGATGTTTGCTTTATTTAACTGCAACTCTTCTGTGAAATGAAGTCTGGACTCTGGAAGCCAAATAAAAGAAAATGTTTTTAAGATTTAAAACACTATTCTAGACAAACCAATAAAAAACAATCTGTGTAACATATGCCATTCCCAACTGCAATATCGTCCATGTTGATTTATGCATCAGTCTCAGTACTTTGTAGGTGCTAATGCATGCATATAAATAATCAATCTGATTACCATCTATTGTGCACTTTATTACCAACCATGTGAATCAAAATACTTATACAATAAAAGTTCTGAAAAGAAGTTTATTGACTGCATTGAGGCATTGTTTCCCTCTCGTTATTTATTCTTTTGAAGCTTGAAAAATTCCTGTCGTAATATTGTGCATCCATTTGATGCTTAATCAATAACAAACTCATTTGTTTTTTAGGTTGTTGGAGGTAATGGAGCTGAACAAACTGTGGTCAGTGGTTCTATGGAAGTGCTGAAACCATGTTGGGCAGTTGCCACATCAGGCGTACCAGTGCGAGAACAACTGTTCAATGCTTCTATCTGCCATTACACCCATTTCAACTTATTCCAAAATGGAGACTTTTAAAGAAGCTTTGGTAGAACTGTTGATGCTGGAACCCTAGAGGTGACAACCCCCATTCTTGTTCGCAGAGATGATGGCCACAGGCATAGGAAAGGTAGCCACGGTGATGTTGTCTTCTTGACAAGCCGAGGAGAGGTTTGTATCTAGCAGTATCTTCATCTATCAATGAATCAAGCTCTAGTGCTCAGTGTAGATTACTTATTGTCCATACTTTTTGGGGCTTGTTAGGATATTTAATTATTAAACCTGGAGACAAGTTTTTAATGGAGTTAGTGGTATGCACACCGTAGTTTGCATATCTTTACCTCCGATCAAATATAAATATGTAATCAAAGTTTATGAAGTGTTTGGATACACAGTTAAAAGTGTGGAGAGGGGGAGAGAGAGAGAGAGGAACAAATGAGGTTAGACCAGAGCTTAGATACATCGACTTGCTTCAGAATATGAGGTGAGATAACTAGAGCTAATTCATCTTCAAATGAAAGCATGAAAAGCTAAGATATTACAGGTATGTTAAATAAACAAGCCCTGCCATTGGTGATAGTTTCTCTGCCTATCTGTGCATTCAGGCAAAAAATATATCCTTGTACTTCAGGCGGGGTTTATGGATTTGTGCAGACCAGGCAACCCGGGGCTATATTCTTCAGTACTCTTGTTGGTTGCTTGATTCTTATCATGGGAGTCATATTTGTGTCCCAGCACCTGAATGCTGCCGGTAAAAGCAAGCCTTGGGCTTCTATGGACTACAGGTGAAAAAAGAAGAATGAAATATTAAAAAAAAGAATCATTTTAAAAATAAAAAAAATTGAAAATTTTTTTCAAATTTTTTTTTTTTGAATTTTTTTTTTTTAAATGTTTACCTTCCCCGGTGTTTTTCAAAAACGCCAGGGAAGATTTTCCCCCCAAAAAAATAATAAATTAAATTAAAAAAAAGTATACAACGGCGTTTTCTACACGCCGGGGTATATTACACCACACCGGCGTTTTCAAAAACGCCGGTGTAGGCCGCCAAACAATTTCCGGCACGCGCTCCACCGGCGCTTGTTGTGGCGCTTTTCCAAACGCCGATAGGTTATTCCCCGGCGTTTATAAACGCCGGTGAAGCCCAAAAAAAGCGCCGGGGATGACCTTTTCTTTTGTAGTGTACCCACCAGACACTTCTGGTTTAATATATTTACACCAGACACTCACCATTATATTCTATAAGAAGTCATTTTACAAAGAAAGTTAAAGTCTTTGGCATCTGAAAGAAGAATTTCCTGTAAACAATATGCTAGAGTAGCTGAGTTTACTTGAGTTTTGGTCATCTGTGTTATGTTGGTTTTGTTGTAATGAACAATATAAGCACTTTCGATGGATTTTTATGTGGACATGTATTTGATTGCAGAACGCTTGTGTCTTTCTCCAGTATGTCAGAGCTAATACTTTGGGATTTCTGAGGGCAAAAGAGAAGAAGCAGAGAAGTGATGGAAAGAAGGTGGAAACTGAGTGAATGAATGTGAGAATTTAATTTTTTGAGGAGTACTACTTTCTTTACAAACCTGTCCTTTTCACACTAAGCTAATTACAAAGGTCTCAGGTCAGGCTGACATCATGTTGTCCCCGCAATTGGCCTGACGGTTATTTACCTGAAGCAATCAAGTTAATAACTCCTTCAATGTGATGGTAAGATGGCATCTATATTTTTTCTCCATATGTACTTCAGTTTTCTTTTAGCTGCTGTTGCATGTTTTGTACACTATATCATCCAAAATTCACATATGTGCGTATTACTTTTTTTCTACTAGATGCCATGCTGGGTTGCAATAGGAGGAGCTCGCACAACTTTTATAGTCCTAGCAAAAAGTCTAAGTAAAGTTGGTGATAAGTTTTTTTTTTATTGTAGGGAACAAAATTCTAATAAATCCTTTAGGCCAACCACCTGCGGTGAAGGCCATCTGTTCCCGGATTGTTTTCAGTTCTGTGTATGTTTTCCGCTTTTATGATTTGGAACTACTTTTTTACTATCATATTAGCACTATGATTTCCTTTTTCCTACTGAAACTTGCAAGTACTGAATTTTTTAGATCGTTATATACACATTAAGGGTATATACTCTTGGCTTCCTATACCATACACGTGCTATTGAATGCCTTAGAATAAGCTATTTCTTCGAGTGAAGTTCAGTTTTGTTTACTGAATCAAGGATCATCCGATTTCATTGTAGATGGCTTTATTTTGTTGGTCACTTTTTGTGCTAACAATATTAGCAGTTTCAGACCATGGAAGCTGAGCATTATTGTTAACTTTGAACCACATATGTTTTGGATATATCTACTGAATGCAAATTCTCTGAATTTTGCTTCGCAGATACTGATTTTACTTCTACCTATGATTAATAAGTAATCCTGCTCAGTCATCAATCTTTGATACCCTACTTTATCTTTGTTATACATCAAATTCATTCCTGGGAGTAACTTGTCTAGTAAATTGACTGACAACTGAAGGCATTCTGATATTATCTCTGCTCACAAAAGAGCGCGTCCGACAGTAGAAACAACATGTAATGCTATGTAAGGCGAAGAGATGAAGCAAAGAAGATGTGTGGGGAAGACTGTGACAAGTTAGAGGTATTGTGTGCATTTGTTATTTTTATTTATTTCATTGATTTTTATGTCATTTAAAACTATTTGAGGCCCAGTCTTACAACAAATCGACATAAATCTTCATTTTTGTTCCGGCCTAACTCACCTTACTACATCAAAATAGGCCCATCCTATGATATCAACTTCTCTTATATAAATATTTTTGTCAAAATCCAATCAAACTGTCATCAAAAGATCATTCAATTAATTTTCTTTTCCTAAGCGAAGATCATTCGGTTAGTTAAAGAAAGGAGGAACTAAGTGAGATTTCCCTTCATCTTTATTTTGTGCAAATGCACACGGTTATGGAAACTCTATTATAATCTTATCTTGGTCAATATCTTTAAATAAATAAATAAATAAATAAACAGGAGAATAAATGAGTTCGGATTTTTCAAAAAAAAATTTGAACTTAATTTTCCCTAACTATTTTGTTTTGAAATTAAAATTATAGAACTCTCCTGTTTATTTATTTATTTAAATATATTGACCAAGATAAGATTATATTAAAAGTTTCCAGATACTTCCGTGTAAGTCTTTTCTCCCTATTTTAGTCTTTTTTGATCACTTCCAGAAGCTCAATAACAGTTACGGTTGGTGTGGGAAGCAAGCTGTCTGGGTCATGTATTTTAATATGTTATAAAGATAATTTTTTTTTTATGAATCGGATAGAGTCAAGAGACTCCAGCCTACCAATATATTAAATAAATCAACGAAGTACAACAGATACATGGTTTTACAAGAGGTAAAAACCAGCACAAAATTAAACGCAGTGACCACAGAGCCAAATCCACCCTGGGATCCGACATCACTAAAAACACAGCCCACAAAACAAACCAACAACATAAACAGGGTTGCCATATCAACCAAACAAACAACATAATCAGGGCTCTCGGCCGCATCACAGCCATAACCCGGGATGCCATCGAGACCAAAAGGCCGGCGAAGCTGCTACTCCCACCCTCTTCAATGTTATAAAGATTATTAAAGACAATTAAACATGTGAACTTTTTTTTTTGACGATATGATAAAGTCAACTGACTCCAGCCATGCAATAATAATATAAAAAGTATAATTACACGATGGATCTTACGAGCAGTAAAACAACAGGTAACTTAGAAGACTATGTCAACTTAGACATGGGAACTTAGAAGACCATGCAATAATAATAATATGAGTTCACATTAAACATGTGAACTTAGAAGACTACCAACTGCACTCTTCTTGACTGCCTGTGAGCTTGCAATTAATGGTAGCTAGGGTATATTCAAGATTCTGTGATAAATAGACTGATCGAGCTAATTTTCTATCTTCTTTTGCATATTAGGTTGGTCAACCAATCAACAGGTGTGTTTTTTTTTATAGATAAAAGTGATCCTAGTCATCTGTTTCATTAATGAATAGTTAACGAAATAAAGAGTGTGAAATATAATCAACAGGTGTGTTAGAAACAAGGAAACAAACTCTATGCATAAAAGCATCCACACTCGGTTCTCAAATTCCCATTTTTCTCATACTTTGGTAAAAATCGGGTTGCACTTGTTTCTTATTTTGTCAAATTATGAGAATCGGGGAATAGTAATGTCACAAATTTGAGAACGGATTTGTGAATTGCTAAAATATAGGGTTGTCCTCTTAACTTTTTAATTTTTTAATAGTGTCAGACGATACAATATGTTCTGTTTTACAAAATTTGAATTTTTTAAATTAAAAAAAGGCATCGGATGGAAAATATTGTCCCGTTCGACAGCATTTTTGGGTTGGATGGGAGAGAACATGTCCCGTCTTATGCCAACCAAATTTTAAAATCTTAATCACTAATTTAAACAATAAAGACTAATTTAGATAATTTAATCACCTTAAGAGCATCTGTAGTCGTTAGGTAAATATGCATAATATGCATATTTGATAAAAAAAAAATAACGCTGCAGTCGTTGGCCAAATATGTATAATTTGCATATATCGCTACAGTAGCCAGCTATACATATGAGAATCGATATAAGAATAATGCATATATGAAGAACGGAACTCGAAGTGCCGTCGCACTAAAAAAAAAAAAAAAAAAAAAATCGTCGGGCGAAGTGCCATCCCTCCAAAAAAAAAAGGAATTTTTCTAATTAAAAAACAAATAAAAAACAACTGAACTAGTATTAAATGCATATAGCTATATGTTTTTATATGCTTTTTGGTTGGACGGCACATCATGTGCCGTCTGACCCTTTTTTAATTAATTTATTTTTTCTCCGACGGAACTTGAAGTTTCGTCCCACCGTTTAAATTGTATTTTTTTTTCTCCGACGCAATGTGAAGCACCATCCGTTCTCCGTTAGATTATTTTAAATTAAAATGGTAAAATATAGCTTTCGACGACTGCAGCGAAATGATAAATTGATATATGCATTTATCTATTTTTGCATTTTTTAACTATCACGACTGTGGATGCTCTAAATGATTTATATAGAAAAAAAATTGCTTAGTCTCTGTCCAAGGATTTTTTTCTCCATATTTTGGCAAAACCACGGCACAAAAACTCTTTTTTTGCCAAATTGCCTAATTTGGTAAAAATGAGTGTGGATGCTCTAATTGGGCATAGAAATCCTACGAAGGATTGAATGCCTTTATATCTTCTTCAACAGTCAAGTCCCCAGGTTAATCTTTGCAGTAGTTGGCGTGGTTTTTGAAGAGATCTAAAGATATGAATGCCATTTTACTTATGATTTATGTAGTCGTTTGATTAAAAAATGGGTATTTGAGAATTTTAAAAATAGCAAATAGCAGATAGCGATGTAGTCGTTTATACTCAAAAATTGGAATTTTTTGGACAAAATGAGATATCATATATTGTTTGAAGATTTTCGTTAAAATCTATTTTTAAAAAATGGTGAAGGACGGAATATGATATCCCGTGTACACTTTAAAAAAACGAGAAACAGTTTTCAACCAAAAATAATAAAATTCCACTTATGAAGGACGGGAGGACGGGAGATGATATCCCATCCTTCACAGGTGGATTATTTATTTATTTATTGAAACGGTAGATGAGTTTTGGAAAAGGGAAAAAAAAAATCTTCCGACGACATATCATTTAGCGTGCGAAGTATAAATGGTAGATCATGTTCTGATTTCTAAAATATGAAAAAAGCTAAACTCTCACCCAAATTTGACCGTCTCTGTTCATTCGAAATCCAAAATATGAATATATAGACGACGACTGCAGATTGATTCTTTCCAAAATATTCAATTTTTTGGATATATAGCCAACAACTACCAATGATCAACTTCTTTTTGAAGAGAGATGACTAATGTAAGTGCAAAATTATTTCGTTTGCAGGAAACAAGTTCAGAATGTATGAAAATTAGGAAAATACAAGAAGTCAGAGAAGAACATCAATACTCATGAGTCATGAGCAAATTGGAAAAAACAACCAAGTGACTGAAATACCCTAAACATTTGTGGAGATAAGCTAGAAAAAAGAAGGGGCAAAAGCAAAGACTTGAATATAATCTAGACCAGCATTGCTAATTGTCTCATCATAGGCATTCTCTACTCGGGGGATGTTTGGTTTGGATGTGACCTTTTGCGGATATTGTAAAATTTTGCAATTTTTAACTAGTCCAATTACACAAAAATTACAGCCCATAGGAGCATGAAATTTCTAATAGTCCATTTGTGCAAAAATTCAGATGTAGCTGTGGGAGCTCACATTTGAATTGCATAACCGGCATACAATGTTCAAAGAATTTTTGTGCAATTAGGTTTGGAAGAAAAAAAATTACAAAAATTTACAATTTTCTGAAAAAGAAAATTCCAAACAGCCCTTTAAGAAAAAACAAAAGAGAACCGCGATTGGTTCCCCTCAACCGTAACACGAATTGTATTTATGGTGCAATTGTAATTTACAACTATAACTGCACTTACAACTGCAATTAATTGAAGTATGTCAAACATTTCCGTAATTCATAGCTGGCCAAATGTTCATAGTAGTGAATAGTTCACCTTCACTTTCGTCATGCCAAATTACTCTCAACTAAAATTTCTCGATCTAGTCAAAGATATGCATAATTTATTTTCTAATAACTCTCTGAAACATACTAAGTTCACCCAAAAGGTATTTTTTATGTTTTTTTGGAGTGAAAAGATGACGGATAAAGACCATCTAATTTCATTAATAAGAAATTAACGAAACATGATAAGATAATACAAAAGATCAAGATAGAAGAAAAAACAACAAATGCCTGAAAATAAACTTAATGAACAAGAGAACTGACAACAATAAACAGAACATTAAGGTACAGAAATCACTTGGTAGCCCATCAATAAATAACCATCTGTTTTGAAGATCATCCACCCTCCATGTTCACCCTCACATAAAACACACACGAGATCCACATAAAAGTACAAAAATAAGGTGTTCGAATCAGAAGCTATTGAAATTAAACTTGATTTTGAGTTAAGCTTAATTATGGGTTCATAATCCAAACCCAAAATTAAGCCCAAGTTCTAGAGATTCTCTAGAAACATTATAAAATATTATCACTTCCTCTAGATGTTCTAGAGAATTCTATAAAATAATTATCTAAAGATTGTGTAGAAAATTCTAGGAATTGTAAGACATAAAATCTAGATATTATGGTAGAGAGTTCTAGAAAGATATTTTGTAATCTTGGAGCCTATAAATAGCTCCTTCCTCTCCCATTCGTAAACAAGTTGAACAAATAAATAAAAAGCAAGTTAAAGAAAGAGTGTTCTTCATAAGTTCTCTAATTCTCTCTTTTCTAAGTATTCTTCCATATCATTCTTCATACTTAGAGGATTTCTTCTCTTGGTTTCACTCGGATTTCTCGGGTATTACGGTCTTGGGCTAGTGCTAAGCACTATCGGAGTTTCTCTACATGGTATCAGAGCCATTCTAATCTTGTGCTCATCAAGATCGGGGTTTAAGAGAGCTCGGTTTATTCTAAGTATGGAATCAATGGGTCGTGTCGTTGGATTGGGAATGGAGATCTTAAACCAATCTAACTACCGGTTATGGAAGTCATGTATGGAGTCATACTTGGTTAGTGAGGACTTATGGGATGTCGTCGGTGGTTGTAGCACAACACCACCAAGGGGAGATGCTGCAACTGCGGAAGCGACAAAGGAGTGGACACGGAAGAATGCCAAGGCGGAGTTTGCTTTGAAGAGGTCAATATCCTCGGGAGTATTTGAGCATGTCTCAAGGTGCACATCCGCAAGTTCCATATGGAAGGCGCTAGATCAATTGTTCAACAAGAAGAATGAGGCTCGGTTACAACTATTAGAGAATGAGCTGGCGAATGCGAAGCAGGGGGAGTCTTCAATCTCAGAGTTCTTTATCAAGGTAAAAAATCTTTGCTCAGAGATTAATACTCTTAATCCGGATGAGTCGATTTCAGAAGCTCGGATGAAGCGGTCTATTATTCGTGGTTTACGACCCGAATATACACCATTTGTTACTTCAGTTCAAGGATGGGCTACACAACCTTCCTTGGAGGAGTTCGAAAATCTACTAGCTTCGCAAGAATCACTAGCCATGCAAATGGCAGGAGTTAAAGTCAATGATGACTCGGGGAGCGCGTTTGTAGCTCGGAGGCAACAAAGTTTTAGAGCCAAGTTCAAGGATAGTGATACAAAAAATAATGATGAACGAGAAAGATCTTCTATGGGAGACAAGAAGCGATTCAAGTGCTACCGGTGTGGGAAACTTGGGCACTTCAAAAAGGATTGCCGAGTGAAGTTGAAAGAAACAAATATGGCGGAATCAAAGGGTCACACTGAAGACGAAGCATGGGGAAAATGTTTCACGGTGGAGGCTGCATCTTCAGGTACCACTACAACCAAAAATCTAGAAAATGATTGGATTGTAGATTCTGGTTGTAGCCATCATATTACCGGAGACGAGAAGTTATTTTTCAGTCTTCAGCGCCATGACGGAAAAGAAGCCATCATTACCGCAGATAACTCAATCCACCATGTTGAGAAAGAAGGGACTGTTGTCATCAAAGGAGATGATGGAAGCCCAATCACTCTCAAGAACGTATACCATGTCCCTGGAGTACGGAAGAATCTTCTCTCCGTGGTGAATGCGGTGGACCAAGGTAACTACGTTTTATTTGGCCCAAGAGACGTTAAGTTTTTGAAGAATATCAAGGAGTTAAAAGCGGACGTTGTTCACACCGGAGCACGAGTTAAAGATCTCTATGTTTTATCGGCCTCCAACTCATATGTTGAGAAGATGAGCACCAATGATAATGTCTTTATATGGCATGCTAGACTTGGTCATATAAATATGACTAAACTCAAAGTTATGGTAAACAAGGATTTGGTTAATGGGCTCCCAAGGTTGAAGATTCAAGATGAAGGAAGACTTTGTGAAGGTTGTCAATATAGAAAATCACATAGGCTTCCATTTGACAACTCCACCTCACGATGCAGCGCTCCGTTGGAGATGATCCATAGCGATTTGATGGGTCCAACAAGAACACCCTCCTATTCCGGGTTTCGTTATATGTTGTTGTTCGTTGATGATTTCTCACGGGTACACCTGGGTATACTTTGTGAAGGAAAAATCAGAAGTATTTTCAAGATTTCAAGAATTCAAGGTTACCGTGGAAGGCGAGTTAGGTCGGAAGATCAAGACCCTAAGGACGGACAATGGAGGAGAGTTTATGTCAAAGGAGTTTCTCTCTTTTTGCAAAAAGCATGGTATCAAGAGAGAATTTTCATGTCCATATACACCTCAACAAAATGGAGTAGCGGAAAGGAAGATCAGACATCTAAGCGAGACGTGTAGAAGTTGGTTACATGGCAAGAATTTGCCTAAGGCCTTATGGGCGGAAGGCATGAGATGTGCAACCTATGTTATCAACCGGATGCCACTTAGTCCAAACAATATGAAGTGTCCGTATGAGATGGTTCGTGGGAAGAAGCCAACGGTGAAACATCTCAGGATATTTGGATCAATCTGCTACGTCCATGTGTTCGACTCTCAGAGAACAAAGTTGGAGGCAAAGGCGAAGAAATGCATATTTGTCGGTTATGATGAACAAAGAAAAGGGTGGAGGTGCATGGATCCTGAGACACATAGGTACGTCGTGTCTCGTGATGTTGTCTTTGACGAAGTTTCCTCATATTATGGACAACCTCAAGTCTTGGTCGAACAAGAAAGTGGAGATTCCTTTAAGGTTGATGAACCAGTTCCTCAAATGCCAAGTGAGAGCGGAAGTCTCGAAAAAGAGACGCAAGGTGAAAGGGGGAGCACTAATCAAGAGGAAGATGATGATGAAGATCATGGTTCCATGGCTAATCAAAGGCCTAAAAGGAACATTGTTAAGCCTGCCCGGTTCAGAGATGAAAGGTTTGTCACTACTTACTCATGTTACTTTGCCGCTCCATTAGATGAAGAAGAGCCATCATCTTATGATGAAGCTAAAGGTGTTCAAGAGTGGGAGACCGCAATGGAAGAGGAGATGAATGCCCTTAAAAAGAATGAAACTTGGGATTTGGTTCCGAAAACCAAGGATGTTCAACCCGTTTCATGTAAATGGGCGTATCGAATTAAGCGAAAAGCGGATGGAAGCATTGATAGATTTAAAGCAAGGTTGGTTGCTCGGGGGTTCTCTCAGAAGTATGGAGATAATCAAAGTGCTATCAAGTTGGCTAATAATCCGGTGTTTCATGCAAGGACGAAACATATCGAGTTAGAGCATCACTTCATAAGGGAGAAGGTGTTTGATGGAACAATTGAAGCTTTGGAAGTTCGAAGCAATGACAACGTTGCAGATATCTTCACAAAGTCATTACCAAAAGGTAAATTCGAGTTACTTCGCTCGAAGCTCGGTATGGTTGACAAAATCAAGTTTAAGGGGGAGTATTGAAATTAAACTTGATTTTGAGTTAAGCTTAATTATGGGTTCATAATCCAAACCCAAAATTAAGCCCAAGTTCTAGAGATTCTCTAGAAACATTATAAAATATTATCACTTCCTCTAGATGTTCTAGAGAATTCTATAAAATAATTATCTAAAGATTGTGTAGAAAATTCTAGGAATTGTAAGACATAAAATCTAGATATTATGGTAGAGAGTTCTAGAAAGATATTTTGTAATCTTGGAGCCTATAAATAGCTCCTTCCTCTCCCATTCGTAAACAAGTTGAACAAATAAATAAAAAGCAAGTTAAAGAAAGAGTGTTCTTCATAAGTTCTCTAATTCTCTCTTTTCTAAGTATTCTTCCATATCATTCTTCATACTTAGAGGATTTCTTCTCTTGGTTTCACTCGGGTTTCTCGGGTATTACGGTCTTGGGCTAGTGCTAAGCACTATCGGAGTTTCTCTACAGAAGCAATCCAAAACAAAGCTAAAAGTGATGACAAAAAAAATATTGGGATAAAATCCAGCCTTCCCCCAACTGGCATCTCAAATAACCATCGCACCTGTTATTTTCACCCAAAAGTTAAATGCAGTAAAACCCAACCTGATTTAAGTATCTGTACGTATGACAAACCAAAAATAGTAGTTTCATGCAAAAGTTAAACCCCGATTAAAAAATAATAATAATAAGAATAATTAAAAAATTTATTAAGTATGACCAAAGGGCATTTACTTTGAATTTTTTCCCAAACTGCCCCACTTTTTGAAAGTTTTTCTCAAATTGCCCTACTTTTTTTTATTCCCTAAACGTCCTACTCGCTTTTTGAAAAAGCGAGTCTGAGATAAATTCTCTCGCTTTTTCAAAAAGCGAGTCTTAGGTTGTAGATCTTCCACATCCCAAGACTCGCTTTTTGAAAAAGCAAGGGGATTTATCCCA
Organism: Hemerocallis citrina; assembly: GCA_017893485.1. Lineage (NCBI taxonomy): Eukaryota > Viridiplantae > Streptophyta > Magnoliopsida > Asparagales > Asphodelaceae > Hemerocallis > Hemerocallis citrina. The sequence continues at coordinate 107,313,949 of CM030358.1, read as the reverse complement.
CACTCGCTTTTTCAAAAAGCGAGTCTTGATGTTTTTTGCCCAGCAACACTCGCTTTTTCAAAAAGTGAGGGGATTTATCCCAAACTTACATTTTGAAAAAGCGAGTGTCGATTGGGGATTTAGCCCCCCACGCCCGATACCAGATCTCATCTCTTTAATTCTCTATCTTCCTCCTCCTCTTCTAACCCCAAAACCCTAACCCATCTCTCATCTCATTTTCGTCAAAATACCACCAAAATTTGTGGATTAATCCATAAAATTGCTTTGAAAACCCTAAACTCATCTTCCCAAACATCAAAATTTTCGAATTTTGATATACTTGAAGAGGAAAGCAATTTCAACTATTTTACCCAAATATCTACGGCAAATTTTTTTTCAAATAAACTTGAGCAGGTATGTTGTTTATTGTCCTATTATTTTGTTAATTTTCATAGATTTTGTTTATGGGTAGATAATAACTCGTATTTTGGTATAAATAAACGTAGGTATGGATTTGGAGATTCCTATTTGGTTATATTTTGGTGGTGAAATAATTCGTGATCCAAAGATCGGTTGTTGTTATAGTGTGGTGGATCATGAAATAGTTTGGGTACCTCGTACCATTACATTGGCAGAATTAGTTGAGAAAATTTATAAAGTCACTAATTAGGATAGGGATCAATGGAATGTGAAAATTTTGGCTCGATACGCAGCAGGTGGAGGAGATGGTCAGTATTTTATGACAGTGTCCGTATCTACTGATAATGCTATGAAGTCAATGATTGCTAGGACACTTGATTCCAATTGTACTTGGTCTGCATTAGAGTTATATATTCAGCAAATTCAAATGTCGAATGCTCAGCCACATGATATTCATAGTTCAAACTTCGTAAGAGTAGTACCTACACAGCAGATGAGGTCTAATCCCGTTCAAACTTCACAACAAAATCCATTGTCCTCACAAGAAAACACCTTCACAAATCCTGATTCTACAGATGTTGAGTTGCCACGCCAACCTAGTCCGGTTCATGACTATGTTCCAAATGACACTGTATTTGAACTCTTTCAAAATTCTACCATTAATAACGACTTATTAGACGATGATGAAGAAGAGGAAGAAACAGACGATGAAGTTGATGAGAGTGCAGAAAATGATGACGGAGATGAAGATGATGATGTAGCAAATGTAAATCCTACGAACAACAGTTCTAATGGAGTGAGATTTACTGATAGCTATGCCAATGTTAACGCTCATGTTACCGAGGAGATGACACAAGGTGCTAGAGTACACCAAGTTCCACAAGAGTCGTCTGGTTCATCCAATGTAGATGAATTGTACATTGGACAGGAGTTTGTAAGTAAAGAGTCGATTCAGCAGGCTGTGAAGCTGTATTCTATCAAGAAATATCGTGAATTCGTCACATTGAAATCTTCACCGTCACTGTACACTGTTAAATGCAAAATGGCACCTAAAAAACGTACAATTGAGGAGATTGTGCAAGATCGTCCAGGAGTAAGTGATGGTGGATGCCCTTGGAGATTACGAGCAATTGTTCCAAAAGGCGGGATGAATTTTGTGGTGAAAAAGATAGTTGGGCCTCATACTTGTACGAATCCCACGTTGAATCAGGACCACCGTAAAGTTGATTCTAACCTTGTTTGTAATTTGATTGTGGGTGTGGTGAATAAGAATATTGGTTTAACACCGTGGGCAATTATTGAGATAGTGAAAGGAGATATATATCGCCTTGTCATCCTCCTGTACCAGCCCATATAATTCTCATGCACGGTTCGATCAAATGGAGGAATGTTATCAATGATTTCCTCGAATCGGTGCAGATTCCATATCTTAACATAGGTCGAAAAGCTGGCGGCCCAATTATATCCTGACTGTCGACCCATTCCAGTGATTGAATGCATATCCGCATTGATGGTTCGGCAACAGGAATCATCTGATGTAGACCAAACTGACGAAGCACTTTATTCACATAATAGAACTCAACTGTGCGGAAGTTGATTAATGGTGCTTTCGTCAGCCACAGATCATGCCTGTACAAGAAAATAGGCGGTAGTCGAGCAAGACGCGCCTCCGTGTAGGGCATCCACACTATGCAATCATCTGCCAACCTGTCCAACTCATCACGGAAGTAGGTCAGGCACCTGTTAGGGTTGGCAGTCCATGTAAGGTTGCCAGACCGGTACACACCAAGTGGAGGTAACATGTGCTGGTCCTCGGGGAGATGGATCCAGTGGGGTGATTGCTTCCGCACTACAGGCCGACCCACATGAATACACTCCCAACTCCACACTTGTAGCAATATCATTGGTCCATTTATCTGTACGGAACCAAGACTGCACAAGCACAAACTCCTGTAGAGGGACACTAAGGCGGCACTATCCCAACTGTACTGACTGACTCATCCCAGATCTGCAATCAGTGGGAGGTACATCAAGGGGACAGAGTGTCCGCTGGAATTTGGGAACAACACCCCTCCAAACAGTGTCAGAATGTCGGCCCTGCAGTAGCACTGGACCTCCTCATCAGTGGAATCATCTCTCAATTGGTTCTTAAATTTATCCTTTAACCACTTCAACCGAATTTGTTTTCCATTCACTGCTCCGGCCTCCACTTCGACACCGAGATACTGTTCCACTAAATATATCGGGTCGAAATCCATTGAGCTTGTCACTGCCTGTCTATCAACTGGAAGGCCGGTGAGTACAGAAATGTCCTGTAGCGACACTGTCATCTCACCAACTGTTAGGTGAAAGCTATGTGTTTCAGGCCACCATATCTCAAGCAGCGCTGTAAGAAGAGGTCGATCGCACTTAATGGAGCTCATCAGTGCAATACCATACAGTCCACAATCCCTTAAGATCTGGTGAATCCGTGGGTGCATAGGTAGTGGATGACCCCTACGGAATGTACATTCCTTCGAATCGCCTTCCCACACATCCTTCGAACGATGCTGCGACTGAAGAGTAAGGAGTGTGGGGTCGAGGGTACCTGGACCTCTAAGGGGAATGTAAGATAAAGAAGGGGCCGAAGAAGAAATACCTGCCACATTTGGATTACTTGGGACCTGTACAACAACAACATTTCTACATCAACAGAGAAATATAACATTTAATTGTATGATAATGAAACAAATCGAATATAGAAAATTATAAGCTTACATTAGTACGCATGGTACCACCACGACGACCATCACGTCCACCGCGAGGAGGTGGGCTAAAAGATGTACGTGATCCATCGCCAGAAGGAGGTCTACTACCAGATCCTACCTCCACATTTCCCATCATCCGTGCCAATTTTTAAAAAAATAGAGTATCCTACAACTAAAAGCAATCGTTATTAACATTACCAAAATATATAACCAACAAATTTACAACACATACGAACATACAATCATTATTAACTATATCCAAATTTTACTCACAAATTCGACAATTATCCACTTTTTAAAACTAATACACCTCCACCGACACTATCCAAAATTTACACCCAAATTACCCCCACATTTTACCCCGATTTTTCCACAATTCGACACTGTCCATATTGTACCCCCAATAATATTAAGCAATTTCTAACGAAATAATTCTACATATATATACAACATTAAAAAATATAGAGTTTGAGAAATATACCACAATCTTTAGCCAAGATGCAAACCACTACACCTCCAGCAAAACCCTCACCCCCAAATTTGAACAACTACACGGAAATCACCACAAAAAACGAAGTCGCCAATTAAACGGAGATGAGATATTGAAGTATTTCGGAGTGATTCGGCGAATTTCTGATGGGTTAAGGGCTTAAATCAGAGCGAGAAGATAATTGGTTAGGGTTTCGCGACGAAGAGGAGAAGGAAAAAGAGAAAGTGAGATCTGTTTGCGAGGTGGGGGGTTTAAGACCCAAACGACACTCGAGTGTGGGATAAATCCCCTCGTTTTTTTAGAAAGCGAGTCTTGCAATGTGAAAATTTTACAACCTAAAACTCGCTTTTTGAAAAAGCGAGCGGATTTATTGAGACTCGCTTTTTCAAAAAGTGAGTAGGGTGTTTAGGGATTTTTTTAAAAAAGGACAGTTTGGAAAAAAATTCATTTACTTTTGGGTGCTTCTGACGGCCAGCCAGTCAGGGCATATTGTCGTTGGAAAGTCCCTCTCGACAGCTAGCTCATTTTCCTTATCCTAATGTCTTTATGTACAACTTGTTCTTATCCCATTTAATTTATTCATTATCTTAGCAAAATAAGTTCAATTTTTTTTTAATATAAAGTTACCTGACTGTGGACCAGCTTAGAGTGAGTAGCTTGCATCCCACTCAACTATCGGAATCTGTTATGTAGTTTAGGCATTTCTCAGATAAGTATCGTGACTTTACTTTAATATGCATAATTTCTTAATTTTTTTTAAAAAAATAATTCCCCAATTTATGGAAAAAATTGTTGTAGTTAGGGTAATCAATAAGTAAAATTTTGAGATAAATAAATGTCTTGGGTAAGCTTGATGACCCTTTGATGGAAACTTTTTTACTGCTCATTTTGTTGTCATATATATATATATATATATATATATATACACATATATATATATATATATATGAGCAATGTTTAATTGTAAACGGGTATGTTTGCATTGACCCGTTGCAAACTGGCTTGCTAGCCGTTGGATTAGATCGCTCTTGATCCAACGGCCAGGATCAGCTCCGTTCATCAGCCCCCTCTCCCACTTAAGCAATGGAGGGACAATTTTGATATTTCGCCCCAAATAACTCTTCGACTTATTGTCTCTAATATCCAAATTACAATCGACTTACAATTAGCAACAAAATGTATCCTAGTTGGTGTAGGCGACGATTGTCGAGCAATTTTATAGTTTGGGTTCTACTTTGACCTTGGTTGGTTAAAGTAAGGGGTGCCTTTGGTTCTTTCATGTCAGAGGGCTCGCAGGGGTCAGGTGCGACATCTACCCTTGTTGCGAGGTTGCGGTGAGAGTCATCGAGGGTGAAGAGAGGGGATGAGAACGAGGACTCAATCTTGAATGGAGTTGTCAGATTGGTGGAGTGTCTGCGGGATCTCTAATATGGTGCTTACGCTTGTCGTATGGGTCAGTGCTGGGGACGACGAGGGAGAGCGTACGATAGTTGGAGAGGATAAACGGCGTACAAGCGAGAGACTGAGTGAGAAAGTGAGCCCAAATTGGCACGAGAAAGTTGTTTTGGCAGGGGTGGCCGATCAGTAGGACTAGATTTTGTTGTATTTTTGTTTGTTGGTTGGGGTGGGGTGTATGAATTCCAGAATCTAGCCTGTTGGGATCTGAACTTCATAAGCCTTATTTTTTGTTGTTTGTTTTGTTAATTTTTTTTAATGAAACACGGGGGGCAATTGCCAACCTTTTACGATAAAAAAAAAACCTCTTCGACTTATTCACTTTTTCACATTATCTCTCACTCGTGCTGATGAACTTATATTTTTTTGACCAAATTTGAACCTAGGTCGTTATTTCCAACAACGGCCTAGGTACTTCGATTTTTAAAAAAAAAAATTTGGTCATTGCTTCACACAATGGCCTATGTATATAAGTGATTTAAAATACGTGTACAAATTTCACTCTCCTCTTGCATTCTCTCTCACTCTCTCTCTCTCTCTCTCTCTCTCTCTCTCGATCGACCGATCGATCGTTCCCAAACCCAAACTCGAAATCCTAGCTCCTCCTTCACCTAATCCACCCATCTTCCTTCACTTCACCTTCTCACTCACTCTCTCCCTCTTCTCGAACTCACTCTATCTTACGAAGAATCTCCCGAACCCAAAGCGGACTAAGGTTAGCGAATTTTTAATACAAAATTGGGATATACCAATTGAAGTTGTATTTTTTTTTTTTTTTGCTTAATTGAAGTTGTTTTCTCAAACAGCGGCCTACATTGACCTTGGCCGTTGTCTGAGACAATGACCCACACTTAATAAGAAATTGAAGAAGAAACTCTTGCTCTCTAACATGATGTGTTATTTTGAGGGTTCAATTCAGAGAGCAAGGCAACTTGCTCCATTTTTTAAATATAAACTGAAGCCGTTGTTGGAAACAATGGCCTAGGTGAGACGAGGTCGTTAATTCAAACGACAGCTTCAGCTGGACAAATTCATGGCACAGAGCAACTTTTTTTTTGGATGAATTTCATTTAAAACTAAAGCCGTTGTTTCACACATCGGCTTTGTTATTTTTCTTTTTCCTTTATTTTTCCATTTAAAATTCAAAGGTAAAGAAAAAAAAGAAAAAAAAAAGAGTTTATTGAATTAGCTAACCTAAAACCATTATTTGAATACTAATAATTCCATACTAAGAAAAGGATAAATTCATACATATAGTTTAACGAACAATGCAACTCTGCACAAGAACCAAGACCCAAGAACGTACTATTTTTTAGAAATTGGTACATATAAAATAGAAAAATAAATTAAACTGGGATTTTTAGAAGAGATAAATGATCATACCGGAGAACAAATTAACAAAACTTTTTCGTACACAACCTCCTAATACCCTAATCCTAACCTCTAATCCCTAATCCTCTAACTTTACCCTTGACCTTAACCATTAAGATATCTCTATCTATACTGACTTACATATCTTTTATTAAATGTCTAACCATACCTCGAACCGTCCAACCCTAACCGTATCCCTAACCCTACCGTAACCCCTAACCCTCCAACTCTACCCTTGACCTTAACCAGTCCAAGCCATTTCTCATTTATTAACATTGTCAAAATATGAGATTCTTACTTTCATATCTTTTATAAGTAGCATTCTGTATTAAAAAATTCACCAACTTAAGGACATTCCTTAAATAGTGAGTCTTTCCATAAGAAGAAAGAAAATAATAGTTCCTTCCAAAAATAAGTACCTTTAAAGCCCAAATTTGGAGTTTGACAATCGCAATACAATATTTTATTCACGCTCTTCAAATTTATAGAATTTATTTATTTTATTTTATTTTATTTTTTGTGAAAAAAACCACAAATACCTAACCATAAAAACTCTCTAACAATTAGCTTACCTAAAATCGTTGTACTAGACAACAGCCAAAGTTGAAGAATATAATAATTTTCTAATTTTTATTGGGGGAATTCTATGTAAATGTGTATGGATAGGGACAATGTAGATGTATTGTAAAATAATTTAGAAGATCAAAAAAAAATATTAAAGTTTTCCATTTCCAAAAAAATAAGACAAAACAACCAATTCCTATTGGGCTGCCCTTAGGCCGTTGTTGCAAACGACGACCTAGGTTATACTAGGTCGTTAGTTGGAACAACGGCTTATGTTTAGTATCAAATTATGACAATGAAAATAAATGATAAATGACGTAAGGTTAAGAGTATGGATATGGGTATCTTAAGAGGTAAGGTGAAGTGTAGGGTTGGAGGGTTAGGGTAGGGTTAGGGTTATGGTAGATTGTGCACAAACGATTCTATCTATTGAATAATAAATTTTCTTTGGTAGTGAACAATAATGGTTGCGAATACAATGCAGAAGAGATGAATTCCAACTCCCACAATCATAGATAAGTAGGAACTATTTTTTTTTCTTTAATTTTTCTTTAAACATGCAAGTACTACTCATTTGCGCATAGAAATCTCAACTACTAGAAGTGTTCCATAAGTTCAATTTTATATGGTTAATTAAGATTTGTGTATATTTGAAATGTTGGAGTAATTTTAGTTTAAATTTATTTAAAAACCATTCAACTCTTTTAAAATATTGTTTCTTACGTTCTACATGATCTCAATAGATGTGTTCATCTCATTCATTAGAGATGTCATCACATTTTCAAAATTAATTAAAATCTTAAATATCATGGTTCACTTTACCACTACACTTTAATACCAAAAAAACCCTACACTGCAGTTTAAAAAAAAAATAAAAGGGGGGGGGGGGGGTCATACCCCCTCCAAGTTAGAGAGCAAGACAACTTTCACAAAAGTTTTGATTATAACTGTAGTCATTGTCTGTAACGACCTAGATTATATTAAGTCGTTTCCCTCAACAACGACTTCAGTTCTATCAAGGCATTACAAATGGCTAGTGTTCAAGTCAGAGAATAAGGCAACGTTTACAAAATTGTGATATTATTTGAAGCCGTTTTCTCCAACAACGATCTAAGTTAGAGTAGGTTGTTGTCATGGACAACAGCTTCAATTGGTTTAAAATGACAAGATATAGTCAGAGAACAATTCATTTTTCATCATTTTTAGTATTGAGCTTAGGTCAATGTGTGTAACAACAGCCTAGGTTAATTTAAAAAAAATATATTACACATACAACATACAAGCAATATAATCAATATCAATTAAAACAACAATAACAATACCAACGAACCCACTACATCCATAGTCATCCATCCAAAATAGTGATCGACATATAGTT